>CM032410.1:4177002-4504502 GCA_019049475.1 Eueides isabella | reverse complement strand
AGATGAAATGCTATTTACAAAAACGTAACATTGTGAACAATTCGATTATTATGTAACCTTATAATTTAGAAAAAAGACGTCCCGCTGATTTTCTTTCGGCCGGTTCTCTCAGATCTCGTTGCCGAAGTGGGATCTGGTGGTAAATGAATTACTCTTTCTTCGAGTGAGGACGAATCCACAACCAGACTTTACAGTACAACACGCTTATTGCCCTGCGCCACTAGAGTCGTCTATTAATTAATGTTTTAGAGAACCCCATAATTTTTAATTTTTATTTACTTCAGTTTAGGACAGGACGATTGGAAAATATCTCCTGTATATGGTTAAATAATATACATTGTTTCTTGAAAAAATAAGCTTACCAAGTCTCCTGGATTGTTATATGGGTCAATTTTCAAAATTTTCATTTATGCTAAAAGCTTTAGCGAGAAAATGCAAGGAAGATCCGAAAGGCTGTTGTGGTAGGCCCAGGGGGGCTTTAGACCTGGGAGATCTTTTCCCTCCGCATGACTACAGAAAATTTTTTGGCAGTAAACCAAAAAGTATTCTGTGCTTTTGTGGACTTGGAAAAGGCATTTGACAGGGTTGTAAGAAAGAGATTATGGGAGATACTGCCCCGGTACAATGTGAGCGGACCCTTGCTACAGGCTGTAAAGTCTCTTTACAGAGATCACTCAGCCTGCGTGCAAGTAGGAGC
This sequence comes from Eueides isabella, assembly GCA_019049475.1. NCBI lineage: Eukaryota > Metazoa > Arthropoda > Insecta > Lepidoptera > Nymphalidae > Eueides > Eueides isabella. The sequence continues at coordinate 4,503,805 of CM032410.1, read as the reverse complement.
TGGTATGTCGCGTTGCTTTGATATCCTATCGGGTGTTAAACAAGATTGAGTCATATCAGCTTGGTTGTTCAATATGTATTTGGACAGTTGTCTACGTGGAGTGAGACAAAGTGAGATGGGAGTGAAAGTAGGTATCTTGAATATAAATTACCTGCTTTACGCAGATGATGCAGTAAGCGAATTAATCAGAAAGCGAATTACAGGCGTTGGTTACCACTCTGAAAGAAGGATGTGCGAATAATGTTCTATATCTGGGAAGTATGTTTAGCAGAGAAGGAAGATACGAAATGGATGTGGAAAGGCGTATTGCTGCCGCTAACAGAGTTAACGGGGGCTTAGCTGCATTGCTGAGACGGCGAAACGTCAGCATTAATGCGCGTCTGGCCATACACAATGCAGTGTTGGTACCGACTGTTATACGGCAGCGAAACGTGGGTATTACAGAAGAAGAACGTAAGAAAGATGAATACTGTAGAGATTTGATCTCTTCGTCGAATATGCGGAGTCAGTTTAGCTGATCGCATACCCAATGAAGAGATACACTAATGGTAGGTACTGGCGTGGATGTCACAGTGAGAATGAAGAAGTACGTGCTCCGGTGGTTTGGGCACGTCAAGCGAATGAGTGAAGAAAGAATGGTTAAGAAAGATTTATGAAGGAAAAGTGAGTGGTTAGAGAGGGAGGGGAAGACCTCGGTTAACCTTCGAAAACACAGTATCGACGATACTGGAGGAAGGTCACGTAAAAAGAATGAAGACCCCCCGGAGGGCATGTATGAAGAGGTTGATGACAGCGGACGAGGCGAAACAGGTATGCCGAGACCGTAGCGTTTGGCGCTCCGTTCTTTCTGCATACCCTGCTAGGGATACAGCGTGAAGATAAGTAAAAGTAAGTGAGACAATTTTAAAGAGCCAATAAAGCGGTAGACCTATGGTTAAAATATCGCCATCGAGACCCCCAGAAATTCTAGACGTATCTTGTACTGTATGTCATATTTATGTATACTTATAATAAATCTGTAAATGATCACTGTGTGTACTCAGTAAGATAATAATAAGGTAAGATATATTAAAAAAACATTTTATAGGGGATGTTTAATAATGTTATAGGGCCCAATATTGAATATAATAATTATTTACCCTGCATTTGGCCTGTCGTGGCGCAGCAGCACGAACATGTGACTGTAACCGATGGGTTGTGGGTCCGATCCTCACTCGAGAAAATGATAAATTTAATATTTTCAATTTAAATATTTAATGTCTTCATTTCGTGGCCCTGGTACAAGGCAAAACGTGGCGTTGAGTTCCGCCACTCAACACGCTATGCCTCAAAATTCGGCGGAAAGTGGGGAACGGAAGTGGAACGGAGTGTCTTAGCACTAGGTTCCCAAGTTCCCTCTGCCTACCCTGCCATGTGCGGGATACAGCGTGAAGCTGAGTAGAGTGAGTATTGATTATTTAATTTTTTGTCTGTTTGTCTGTGCGCTTGTACGCACTAATCTCAGAAAGGGCAGATCAGATTAAATTTTTTATATTTAGTTTGAATGATAAACAAGAGTACGTCAATTTTCTTTCTTTTTTTTATTAATGTAACTGAAATTTCCATTTCAATGTATAGATATGTTTTAAAATTGATAGTGTAATGAGACAAGACAGTAATTGAGATTAACAAATAACTCTTAAGGCTCTGCTCACATGAAAATAATTCTAAGGGATTTATTTTTTATATTCCTTTTTGCATTAAATTATTTTATGGTAATTGAACCCATTATTTAATTATACAATACCTTAAAAATTGTGTGTGTGTGTGTGTGCGTGTGTGCAATTAATAAGCAGAAATAATGCTAAAAATAAAAACAAAACTCACAAATGCTTCAAAAAATTAATCATTTATTCGTATATATAATTTATATATCCATTTTATAGTTAAAATCAATCATTTCACACAACATAACCCTATAATATTTCATACACGGATCACCTCCGAGACATGTACCGGCTTACATCTATATATAATAATTTAAGTCCGTCGATCTGTTCAGTTAACAAAAGAAACTGCAATTAATACTAGCAAATACTTTATCAAAGTAATAATAATTATAAAAAGTTTGTGCAGGAATGGCGTAAACTAAAGCAAATGCGATGTACACAGTTCGTGAACATTTTTAATATAAAAAAAATATATACTTAAATAGAAACAAACAACCGTCCAAATAATGCCCGAATCGAGAACAATGCGAAATTAAGTACTACAATTTGGAATTCACATAAATAAATATTAATAATTAATATAGGTATTATTTTTAAAAAAAAAGTCGACACATTCACTATTACTTACAATACGTCCAAAACTTATAAGTTTCAATTAAAAATCAGATTAAAAAGCGTATTATTAGACAAAATTAAAGAATAAAAAAAAAACCATAATTTAAGTCATACTCAATCGTTTAGGCCTACACTACACTCTATTACATAGTCCTCGCGATCTGGGAGTCGAACCCGCGAACAACGGACGTTAGACCTACACATGTACAGTCAAACTTACGCAGAGAATACTGTTTCGTTGCTACGCAAATCATTTATATATATAATAATAATAATAATAAAATAAAATTAAAAATTACAACATCAATTCTAAATTACCTCTACACTTAGCTTACTCTGTACATGACGCGTGTGCGTATAACTTTTTTTTTTTTATTATAATAAAATCACATTTTTACATGAGATTCTTAATATACACGTCTAATCCGATGACAATGTTTGTCAAAATTCAATTTAGGAATGTCAATAAATTTATATATATAAATATAAATAATAGCATACAAACACATTACCCTTTCGTGTGCAATCGGATAAAAAGGTTTATAAATATATATTTTTTTTTAAATCTTTGTACGATAGAAAAAAAAATCCAGTTACATATATATGTTAATGTATCGATCATAGCTTATTTATTAAATAATAACATAATTAATATTACATGTTGTCATGTTCGTGTGTCTATTGTCATTATCAAGTATTGTTGACGTCACGTCCCCACGATATATCCCGCAGACACAGCAGAGGGAACTTGGGAACCTAGTGTTTAGACACTCCCTTCCACATTTCATTATACATTATACGAAAGCTACACGAGATTGTATTGAAAAAGTCCAGCTTTTAAATAGGACCAGTCGAGATACAATGTTTTAACTTATTTTCTTAGCCCACATCCATAATTCACATTGGTTGGACTAAAGTTTATTTTTAAACATATAAAAACAAACCAATGATTTATTTATTCATGTATTGAATATCATTTAAAATTTCTAAACTATTTGGCAACATTAATGGACCACAGAGCTGCGTAATACAATTTGTAATATAAGAAAAAAATATATATTTTATTTTTTTCTTATACAAAAAGTGCTAAATGAACCAATCATAGTTTACATTTGCATAAATATTAATAAAACAAACAAATTATCGATATAAAAATGAAAAAATATCATGAGCGATGACGTCACTATTTAATATAAAAGAAATGCCTCTAACTAATACGGTCGGAGAGTTTTGGTCACTTTAGAGATGTAGACTTCTTAATCCATAGGGCGAGTTGAAAGTTTATTATTTTTTTTTTTTTAACTTCACACTGCATCCTGCATTTAGAGGGGAACCCAGTGCCAAGTAACTCGCTTGCAACGACCCTCCGGGAAACAGCGTTAAATATATAGATATTTTACACTGAGGGTAGGTAGTTTTCTTTCTTCTCTATACGAATTTAAATAGATTAATAAAAGAACGTAGAAGCAAGAGAAAAAAGAAAGAATAATAAATAAAGTAGAAAGTAGATTAAACAGTGAAAATTTCCATTATATACAAGTGAATATCAAAACTGCACTGGTGACGTCACCAATCCATATTATTCCATATTGACGTTACTAGGGTAAAGAGGGAACACTATTACCCTTCTCCCCTTAACAACTTCCCCTTTAATCCCCTGTGGCTGGGTGAAACAATGGTACGGGCAGTGGGCGTGGGCGTGGGCGTGGGCGTGGTCAAACATTAGCCCACCGCTGGTCAAAGAACTGTCGCATGCAGTGTCCGGCTCGGCCGACCGGGCTGTCGTCCTCGTTGAACACTTCACAGTTGCTGAATATCAGACGAACATCAGATGCGAATTCTTCTTTGCATTTATAACTGAAATGAACATTAACAAATATAAGAACATTTTAAATTTATTTTTCAGTTTCATGCAGGCATGGATAGGCAGAGGTGATCCGAGGAAATAGTGTTAGAATACTCCGTTCTGTTTCCTACTTTCCGCCTAATTTGGGCCGTGTTTAATGGCGGAACTCAACGACGCGCTTTGCCTTATTATCAAAGTAAAGAAATGAAAATATTAAGTAAAAGCGACCTGCCCGCGGCATCGCCCTAATACTACTACTGATTTCCATAACTTTCTTATTCTAATAACATTTACACTTAAAAAGTAATATGCTGATAAGTAATATACTTGAAAGTGACTTACAGCTAAATAAATAAAAGAAATGCAACGATTTTGGTCGAAGTTAATATTTTATATCTTCACGCTGTATCCCGCACGAGGCAGGGTAGGCAGAGGGAACCCGGAAACCTAGTGTTAAGACACTCCGTTCCACGTCCATTCCCCACTTTCCGCCGAATTTGAGGCATTGCGTGTTGAGTGGCAGAACTCAACGCCGCGCTTTGCCCTATTACCAGAGCGAAGAAATGAAACATTAAATATTTAAATTGTAAATATTAAATATTTCATTTCCTCGAGTGGGGATCGAACCCAGAACCTGTCGGTTACAATCACAACAGTCAAAGTGTTCATATTTTAAATTGGCGTAACTTTTTTATTTTTTATCTCTTTTAAATAAATCGATCACCAATCGTGGAAATGTAACATCTAACATTTTCATTTTATAAAAATATATTAAATTTCATCCACATTAAATAACATTTTAAAACTTAACCTGGCAATACTTACATAGAATCATGTAATTTCCTCTTTATGGTGGACAGATCCATGGGACACTTGATAACTTTCCTGTACTGCGGGAACTGCTTGGTGTTGACCGGAACTAGGAAAGGCCAGGCGTGCTCGTGGCATTCCATTTCACAGAGGAGGTTCCTGGTTCGAATATTATATATTATTTTACTTTTTTAATAATAAAATAAACATTTGAGCTTAATAGGAAGATTTAAAACATTTTATATATATATTGTTTACGCTTCACCTTTTTGAAGGGAGGGCAAAGAGAATCTGTATCAATCAGGGTATCTTCCACCAGATTACACCGGTTTTTAAAGAGATATATCTTTTATGAGCTTTAAATATAAACCATTATGGGCATCAACCTAACGACCGTTGCATTTGTGGCCAGACGCTGCCCCACTGTGCCACTGGGATCTCAGCATTAATATAATAAATACATATATAGATCAACTTACTTGCAGAACTGTAATTCCTTAACAAGTTTCTTGGCCAAGCTCTTATCCTTCTTGGCACGAGACAAAAGCGGCAAGTTCTCTGAGTCGAGTTCATCTGCTGGAAAATATAATAATTAATATGTTGCCTTTTCATTAAAAATAAAAGATAAATCTTGACAATATTTTTATTGTTAGCTTCACGCTGTATTCCGAACATGGCAGGGTAGGCAAGGCAAACATTTCTTTCCTTTCCCCACTTTCCGCTGAATTTGAGGCATTGCGTGTTTAGTGGCGGAAATTAACGCCGCGCTTTGCCTCATATCACCGGAGAGGCAACGTGAATATATTATATATTCTATTCGATCAAGTAGGGATCAATCACACTTCCACTCTTTCACAGTCACTCACACATGCCTCTGCGCCACGACCGGCCTCATTTAATGGAATACATATTTATAATATAATTACGTTGTTGCCTCATTATATTATACAATAAAATATACATATTAAATCAATAAGCTGATAATATTGCAAGTACAAAAATATAGGCAATAAAATAGAAAAAAAATATTCAATTCATGAAAAAATACATAAAAGGTAAAAACCCAACTAAGAAAACGAAACAAAAGAACGCCAAAAATGATATTAATTTCGTTATTTATTTATTTCGAGCCTGTCGTGGCGCAGCGGTATAAGCGTGTGACTGTAACCGATGCGTTGTGGGTTCGATCTCCGCTCGAGGAAATGAAATATTTGATATTTCCAATTTAAATATTTAATGTTTTCATTTCTTCGCTCTGGTACAAGGCAAAACGCGGCGTTGAGTTTCACCACTCAATCTATGCCTCAAAATTCGGCTGAAAGTAGGGAACCGAAGTGGAACTGAGTGTCTTAACACTAGGTTCCCAAGTTCCCTCTGCCTATCCTGCCGTGTGTGGAATACAGCGTGAAGCTAAGTAAATAAATATTTATTTATTCGTCACTACATTTTTGTACCCAAAGCGTTACACTTTGCAATCTGCAAGAATTCACGGCCGTTCGTAAGTTGTTCATTTTCCAGATACAGGTAAAAAAAACTAAAAAAATTTCCCCCTCGTTAATATTTGAACCCGCAACCCACCGTGTCCGTCGACCGCATCGCCATCGTCGTGCAAGGCGCCGTTGCTCGGGAACTGTAAAGCTCGCCGCTTCTCCGGCGGCGGACCGTCCTCTTGTATGTCCGCTGCTGTCGAATAGGAAACATATTTTAAAATAGTTATTATTTACTTTAAATAAGAGGCTGGCTGTTATGTCACAATTAAACATTATATTACTGTAAATGTGCCGGGTGTGGGTTCGATGTCCACTTAAGGTATAATTTTCATGTAACAAACAACTTGTTAAACAAAAAAAAAGTGCAAAAAGTGAATTCTAATTTCCAATAGAAAAAAATATATAAATTATTTTGTTATCAGTTAAAACTATTTAAAATATTAAGAATACTATATTTACTAGATAAAATAACAAAATCAATACACACGGCAAGGCCTCTGTCGTGGCACAAAAGAAGAAGCATACATCTGATAAAACAGCAATTAAATATTTAATGATTTCCATTCTTCGCACTGATAATAAGACGAAACGCGGCGTTGAGCTCCGCCATTCAACACGAAATGCCTCAAATTCAGCGTATAGTGGGGAACGGAATGGAGTGTCTTAACACTAAGTCCGCAAGTTCCCTATACCTGCAATGTGCGGGATACAGCGTGAAAAATAAATATACACGGGCCAGTGACGTCACACACCTGTATGATGATTTAATCCGTTCTCAGAGTCACCACTTAACCCACTGTTACTTAATTGGCTGTTCACAGACGTATTCATGGACACGGGCGTCGCAGTGGGCGTGGGGGTGGGCGTGGGGATGGGCGTGGGCGTCTCTGTCAGCGACTCGTCCAGCTTGTCCGTGTTGTCTGCTTGCGCAGTGATCGGACACTCCTCGGCGGTCGTTGATGTCGACGCGTGTGAGGCCGGGCTGTGGGGAAATATTTTATGTAGATACAATCTTACTTACATATATTATAAAGTAGTGTTGACTGTGTTTAGTTTTAATTGGATAAATATATTTTTTTAAAAATGGGATAACATATTATATGTAAAGAATAAAATAAAGAATAAGAAAAAAATGCTTAAAAAAGACAATTTCCTCACTATCGTATCGCAATGGCATAGCCTTAAACACAATAGTTACGGCTTAAATAAGTGCGGCGTTAAGATCTGCAACACGCAATTTGCCAAAAAAAAATATCACTTGTTCACCAAATTCCTTCGGCCTACCCCGCTACGAGTATATGCGGGATACAGCGTGAAAGGGTTAAACATGTGCGTGTTACCTGGGCACCATGCTGGAGTCCAGGTCGGCGTTGCTGCCGTCCTTGTCCTTGTGCTTGGCGTCGCGCTTGGTCTTCCGCGGCTTCTTGGGCGGCGCGCGCGATATGCACTGCGAGCAGTACCACTTGCCGCGGGGCATCTGGGAAACAAGTTTTATATTTATATGGTTTTAAGGCGGCGTTTTTGTAACGAAGATGAATTCAATGTCAATATTGGTTCATAATAATTTTGTTATTAGCAAAAAAACTATTTAAAATATTTAAAACACATATTTATTACATAAAACATCAAATATGTAAAGGTTGTATTTTCAAATGAAATGTTTAATATTTTAATTTCTTAATTTTAGTGACAGGGTAAAGCGCGGTGTTGAGCTCCTTCACTCAGCACGCAATGTCTCAAATTCGACTGAAAGTGAGAAACGACACGAAGTATCTTAACACTAATTTCCCAAGTTCTCTCTGCCTACCAAATCATATACGGGATGCATCGGGAAGTTGATAAAAGCGATATTCGTAAATATGTAAATTTCAATTACTACATTTATAAGTAAACGTATTTGCTAATTATTTCTATTTTGATATGTGGCTTATAAGGAGTCAGTGTTGATGTTTGATTGTATATGTATGAGTAATAAAATAATTAATGAAAATGTGACAATACTCTAGAATGTAGTTGAGAAATCTTATGATGTTGTATGAGAAATAAAATAATTAAAGGCATCTATTAATATAAATAATATAAATAATAATTTTGTAAGTTTTCATCTGTTCGTCTAAGCGTTTCTCCCCTCTAATACTCTAACTCTTAGTTTTTTGGCGAAATAGACGTATAATACCTTGAGCAGCGGCGGGTAGTGGCAGTCCAGGTGGAAGGCGCGCACGCACAGCGCGCACGGCAGCGCGCGCCCCCGCGGCCCCGCGCCGCCCCCACCGCCGCCGCCCCCGCCGCCCCCACCGCCGCCGCCCCCACACACGATGCACACGCGCTCGCGCCCGCCCCCGCGCGCCTTGTTCACGCACTCCCAGCAGTACCTGCGACACACACACGCACCATAAAGCCACGCTACTTCTACTACTTATTTTCAAGGTGGCCACGGCTCGCCGACTGTACTGTATGTATAACTTTTTTCCCATCACTGATAAATTAACTGAGACTAAATAAGCAATAACGAAACGAAAAAGAGCAAAAAACAAAATCCTTACCAATCACCTTCTGGAATCTTCTCCATTCTTGGCTTAAAGCAGTAAGTGTGATAGCCCTTATCACACCCATCACAAAGTAACAGCTGGTCTTCATTATCACCACACAGGCAGAACTGACAATTCTGTTAATACGAAAAAGTTATTTACACACATTATAATGTAATAAAATTTATTATTATCAAAAAACAATTATTGTCGGCGTTAAGTTCCGCTATTCAATGCGTTATACCTCTTTTGGGCATATTACGGGGTACAGTGTATGTATGAGAGATACAACGCTCAGGGTAAGTTTCTCTGGGAACTTGGGAACCTAGTGTTGAGACATTTCGTCCTTATAAAAGCTGATCCGTTCACCACTTGCTGTTGAATTCTAGAGTCATTGCTTGTTAAGATGTGTGGTAGAACTCAACGCAACGCATTGCCTAATGCGTTGCGTTGAGTTAGAAAAAATATAAAAAATCTTTTATATTATAGAAATATAAACTGTAAAATGTACATTTGTTTTAATTTTAAAAATTATACTACAGCTTCACGCCGTATCCCTCTCATAGTAGAGGAAACTTGCAAACTAAGTGTTAAGACACTCTGTTCTGTTTTAATAATTTTAATTTGCAAACTATGTACCAATTTTAACAACCAGTTTTATTTTATTTATGTTTGGGAAACATACAATTACAGTAACAAATATACAATAAAATCACAAAAAAATCACATAAATCAATAAAGTTTCCACTTAAAATAAGTTCCTGGGATAAGAGCATTCAACCAAATAAAGCACAGTATAAGTGCAACACATACGGCCTTCATAATGCTCTTGTCCCACGCCACAGCGTGTTCCAGGGCCCGCAGCAACATGGCGAGCTGAGCCGACGTGTTGCAGCGGGCCACCGCCTCGCGCCACTGGGCTAGTCCGCGAGCTACTCCTGGACCTAGGCACATGAGATCAATATTCAATTTAATTTATATATAATATTTTATAAATCCTTGTTTTAATAGTAAAAAGAGTGAATTTGAACCAGATTAAATAGGTTGTTTTTCAGCTTCAAGCTGTATCCATATGCACGCACATGGCAAATTAGTCAGAGTGAATACTAAACTTAAATTTAAAAAGCGTATAAAAATTTTGAACAAAGCAGGATTTGAACCCGCGCCTCTGGAATAACGTTCCAGCGCTCTGACTAACTAAGCCATTCGTTCTCACCGAGCTCCGTCGAAATTCTTATACGCCTGTTACAACTTATTTATGTTGTTAGCATCTCTGTAGGGAGATTTTTACAAATTTCCGCTACCCAAAGACAACTCGTAAGAATTATCGTTTGGCAAGAGAGAATACTATTTATTTTAATATTTTTTAAATTTAAGTTTAGTATTTTCTGTCCTAAGTGTGGAATAACACTTTAAAACATAGTAAAAAGTAGTCAGAGTGAATTTTTGAATCTAGTGCTAAGACAATGCGTCCGGTCCCTTATTTCCGGTGTATTAAAGGCGTTGCGCGGTAAACTCAAAAATATATATTATAAGTAATAAATATAATATTTGAATTATGTTTAGATTATATTTATGCCAGTTGTAAATAACTTACTCTTAGTTTCCGCGGGCTGATCGTTGGGTGATGCGGATGTTCCGTGTTCCGCTTGCAGCACCGCGCCCAGCGTCGCCTCCGTCGTGCTAGAAGATGGCCTTCGTTATGTAAACATTAATGTTCTTTTATGGTTAGTTTATACAAATTAGGGTATTATGAAAATAATATTACATTTTTTACATCGTGAGTTGATCGAGTCCATATATTGCGCTGTGTTCGCCAGCGCGAAGAAATGAACTATCGAATGTATAACCATTGTGTCACTACAAAACCGACCCACTGCACCATAATACGATTTTTATGTTCCTCTCAGTGTCACACTGTATCTCGCAAATGGCAGGGTAGGCAGAGGTAATTTGGAACCTAGTGTTAAGACACTCTGTTCCACTTCCGTTCCCCACTTTCCGCCGAATTTGAGGCAATGCGTGCAAATGATATTGTTAAAAAACTCATAATTTTTGGTATGATTTAACAGCTTGTGTGTAAGCTTGTGTGTAAGCTTGTGTGTAAGCACACAATAGCGCAAATATAAGTAAGCCACCTGTGCACGAGCGGCGGCTTGAGGTAGCGGCGCTCCACGTGCGCCTCGAGCGAGGCCAGCTTGTGCCGCGCGCGCGCCACGATCTCCGCGCCCGAGGCCGCGGCCGGCAGCGCCAGGCGCGCCGCGCGCCAGCCCTTCACCTGCATGGACGCCGCCGCCACGCGCTCCTCCAGCGCCTCCACCTGCCGCCCGCAAATATTTATAGTCAAAATAAGAAGATACAAGCTTCGTTTTTTTGAACGTCTAACAATTTACCACCGGTTCACTAAATATACTGTCTCACACCTGAGAAGAACCCAAGCCAAAAACTCAGCGGGACATGTCTTTTTTTTAATAGTGTTTACATAATATTATTGATAACTGACAATGTTAAAGTACACCCGTTACCATGGACAGCAGGTGCATGTCGACGCGGCGCGCGGTGACGGCGCAGAAGGCGCCGGGCGCGTCGGGCGGCGCCGGGCTGGCGGGCACGTCGCTCGCCTGCAGCGCGCTGCTCGCGTCGCCCTTGTCTATGTACAGCTGCGGGCACAATGCATTATATATATATATATATATATATATATATATATATATATATATATATATATATATATATATATATATATATATATATATATATATATATATATATATATATATATATATATATATTCTTTAGATGTAGAACCTAAAATGCTATGTGAGTAATACCAGAACAAAAACACGTTTATTAATTATTTAAAATTACACGCTGTTTATAATTTACCTATTCCAAATTGTAATTAGTTTCATGAAATTTAATTAAAACAATAATTTTGTAGGACTTAGTGTGTAGTAAGTTTCTGGTGCGATAAGTTGATTGAGCTTGATGTTATTAATAAAAAAATTGATGTTATTAAATTTTTATTTTATAAAATATTTTTATTATCTTCATCATGAAGTATGTGTATTATACATATGAAATATTTTTATTATCTTCATCAATCAACCTAATTTACCAAACAAATTCAATTTACTAAATCATAACATATTTATTAAAAAATATTCTATATTAATACAGATTATAAAGCATTTATCCACACTAAAAAAAAAAGAGAGAGGCCTGTCGTGGCGGCACAAGAGTGTAACTGGAACCGACAGGTTCTGGGTTCGATCCCCAGTCGAGGAAATGAAATATTTAATATTTTCAATTTAAATATTTAATGTTTCATTTCTTCGCTCTGGTAATAAGGCAAAGCGCGGCGTTGAGTTCCGCCACTCAACACGCAAAGCCTCAAATCGGCGGAAAGTGGGGAACGGAAGTGGAACGGAGTGTCATAATACTAGGTTTCACTTCCGTTCCCTCTGCCTACCCTGCCTAGTGCGGGATACAGCGTGAAGCTGAAAAAAAAATGAACAAAAAAAAAAGGAAAAATACTTATTTTAAAAAAAAAGAAACAAAAAATTAAAAAAAAGCAAGATTTCTCATTCTAAGTGGCGCAGGTTCAAATCCCGCTACATAATGTATGTGTATAGCACAGAACACGTATGTACAGTGGGCGTACCTTCCCGTTGAAGGCGGGCACGTGGTGCGAGAGCGCGGCGTGCAGCTCGCGCTCGCGCACGCCGCGCGGGTGCAGCGCCTGCAGCAGCGCGCGCAGCTGCTCCGCGTCCGAGATGCGCCACCACCCGTGTCTGCCGGCGTGTAGGTTACAGTCAACAACACATTTGAAAAATGCCACGGCAGAGGAGTCAAAAGTGTAAAATATTAAAGAATGCGTCTCAATGAGAACAAAGGGTCTTTATAGTAAATTTCCATGCTCATAGCATACTTTACTATGTGTACATTTTCCACTACCAACTCGTCTTGTGTCACTTTGTTTTATTAAATTAAAAAAAAAAAGTATCTAAATTAGTTTATCTAATACAAAATCCTTTGAAAGCATTACATAAGTATTATAATAACAATTTGTAAAATCTATATAATTATTTATAAACACATAAACTAAAAAAAAAATATTATAATACATTTCAGACCAAAAAAAAATATAAAAATTCATGATTAATTTTAAAACATAAATTAATGAAGAGATGATAACGTGAGCACGTGAACCTGTAGTCCCGCCGCACGTAGTTGCCGTGCACGCGCTCGGGCAGGCCGCGGCGCTTGGCGGCCTCCAGCTGGCGCAGCTCGTCCGCGGACATGTGTATGGGCGGCGGGCTGTCGCACGTCACGTACGTGGACAGCGCGTTGAAGTTCAGCACGCCGAGGCTGGACAGGCCGGTCGCTTTGGCCCGGTTGGTCTGCTCCTTCAGCGTGTCCGCTTGCAGCTCTTTCTCTAGGTCGTTTTCCTGTTTGGGTTCACTCTGTGTGTAAGTATTTATATGAATATTTTATATGGCCACAAGGCAAAACGCGGCGTTGGGTTCCGCCACTCAACATGCCACAAAATTGAAAGTGAAGAATGAAACACAGTTTTTTAAGACCAAGTTTCAAAATTTCTTCTGCCTACCCTGCAATGGATGAAGTTGAAAAAAGTGATGAAAATGAAACTTAGGTTATTATAACACAGGACAGCACAATAAGCAGAATAACGTTAAAATGAAAACGCGACGGTTCGATCACTCGGTTTTGTTACGTAGCAACAAAATTATTTTCATTTTGTCACTTTGTAAGGAGACAAAGCACGAGGTCGACTTACTTCCAAAGTAAAATTTTAAAAGTATTTTTATAGTATTCTAATTTGTATTATGAATATTATTATCAAGATTAACAATTATAAAAATCAAAAAACTACTAAAATAACATATTTACTGTTCTAAAAAGGTAAAATGGCATAGAGTTAACTTTAGACTAAGCAATTTTTAATTCTCTAATACATAAATTTAAAGGAAAAGTCCTCACCGACTCCTTAGCCTCCTCAACTTCCGGTTCACGGACGCCATCGTTGTTCAAACTCGCGTCCATCATATCCTGGTCCAAGCCGGACATGGTCAAGCTTGAGTCCGTATACACGTTGTACGACGGCACTTGAACACTAGTCACCATAGAATTCAACGTAAATAAACTAGGATCGTTCAACAAATGCAAGTTATTGGAAACATCCCATTTATGGCCTTGACAGTTGACAACTTCGCTACAAGTGTGTTCGTTGTCACAAAATGGCGGCACATCGTGTGCTTTATCATCATTTATGCTAGTTAAGAAAGAATTTTCGTGTCTTAAAATAGAAAACCATTTGCCTTCCATCATTTTGGTATAGAGGAGAGCGTGAGCGGCCTCCGCTTCCACAACTTCAGTTTTGACTTCCGGCTCTATTTTCGCTTCCTTTTCAGCTTTTTCCGTTTCCGCTTTTTTAGCTGCGTCGAGCTGTGAGGAGACAGCTTCCGCCATTTTGCGTAATTCTTCTAAATTGTTCACTAAGTTATCTTTATTCTCTTCTGGTTCCTCTTCTTTCGCGACATTTTCGACTTTGATAATTTCCTGTGGTTTGTCCATAGGCTCCGCTTGTGTGGCGTAGAGAGGCTTGTGCGTTGGTTTTTGAACTAAAAACGCGGTTGGAATGGAGTCCTCGATGTCTAACATGTCCTCCTCTTCGTTACTTTGTTTTTGTTGAATATATTTTTCTTCCATTTTTATTGAACCTGGAGGTGAAAAAAATGTTTTGTTCATAAATTTAATTATGAATGTTTACGAAATTACGAGGCCCTTTGTGGCGCAGAGGCACAAGTGAGCGACTGTAAGCGCAACCGATTGTGGGTTCGATTCCCATTGTAAGTCCCTAGAGTCTTAAGAATACCTATCTTGCTAAGTACAGGATACAGAACGAAATTGAAAAAAAAAATGAAGTTTTGTATTTTTCATTAACATAGCCTTTTTTTTTATGGAAAAGACGGCAAACGAGCGTACGGGTCACCTGGTGGTAAGTGATCACCGTCGCCCACGGCCCCGAGTAACTCCAGAGGAGCTACAGGAGCGTTGCCGTCCTTTAAATTGGAAGGGCACCGGGGCCCGGCATTACCTAATGCGAAACACAGTGGCCAAAGCCACTACTTAACGCCTTCTCTCAGTACATCAATACAATGTCCAAATGTATAGTTAAAAGTTTCTATTACAGTTCAAATCCAAAATACACTCCAGTCAGTTTATATTATCAATATAATACCTTATTATTTAATATAAAAATGTAATTGTCAGTGTACCTTCAACTTTACAAGCGCCATGCGTGACATTGGGCTCGTATTTGATGATCTGAGTCCGATCACTCAAGTTGAGCTCACTTTTAATACTCTTCAGTTCTAACGCCTCGGCCTCTTCGTCTATTTGTAGTTGAGGTTCATCGTCGTCCAGTAGTTTAGGCTCGATTTTTTCTTTTACTGGAGCAAAAATATAATATGAATAAAAATAAATTGTGGCGCAGCGGCACAAGCGTGTGACTGTAACCGACAGGTTGTGGGTTCGATCCCCACTCGAGGAAATGAAATATTTATTATTTTCAAATTAAATATTTAAATATTTATTATTTTCGCTCTGGTAATAAGGCAACACACAATGCCTCAAATTTAGCGAAAAGTGGGGAACGGAAGTGGAACGGAGTGTCTTAACTCTAGGTTCCCAAGTTTCCTCTATCTACTCTGCCATATGCGGGATACAGCGTGAAGTTAAAAAAATAGAGTGGAAATGAATAAAATATAAAAAAAAAATGAATAAAATAGAAAAAAACGAACCTTTCTTAACTTTGGGCGGCGGATCGATAGCATCCTGCTCTAATTTGGCGTGATATTGTAATATTTCCGGCTGAGCCGACTCCATTGCTTCTACGTAAATACCACCCGCTTTGCCGAGGGACCAGTACCGACGCCAGTATCTAAAATATAAATACATATGTTAATTTTCATCATGAATTGTTTAAAAACAAGAAAAACTTCATGAAAATCGAGGCCTGTCATGGCGCTGGAGCACAAGCGTACAACTGTAAACGTTGAGGATTCGATCCCACTCCGAAAATAAAATATTTAATATTTTCATTACTTTGCTGTAGTAACAAAGCAAAGCGCGTCGTTGAGCGCCACCACTCACCTCATATTAAATCGTAAAAGTGGGAAATAGAACAGAGTATCTTAACACCAGTTCTTCAAGTACCCTCTAAATAATTATATAATTCAAGCGGGCGAAGCCGCGAAGATATGGCAATACAAACCTATCCTGTCCGTAGCAGGTGGCTCTCAGCGCGTGCGACCCGGCCGCCAGCGCTATCAGCTGCTGTTCCGATTGCCGAATAAGTTTTTCCAGTTTGCGGGACAGTTCCTCCGAGGACAGGTTCTTATCTTCATCCTGTATGGAATATGAATGTGATGATAATTTAGTTAAAATGGCCAATAGAAATATGAGTGTCTTAACACTAGGTTCCCAAGTTCCCTCTGCCTACCTGCGGTGTACTAGAAACGGCGTAATGTCCATTCACGACTGTAATTTGTGTGTTGTCGTGAATGAGAATTTAGTTTTAGAATGAGTGTATGTAATGAATGATACCTCCTTCATTCAACAGCAATCAGCTCATTACTTTAAAACAGCATAAGATTAATAATTGAGATTGTCATAATTATATTTAATATGTGAAAAAATGCCAATATTAAAAGTAATACATTTCTTCGCTTTGGAACTCAACGCCGCGCTCTATCATCTACACAATACCTCGTTTCGCATTTGGCGTAACTCGCCACTCAACACGCAAAACAAATTTCAAAAGTTGGAAACTGAATGTGTGGACCATGTTGCAGTAGTGATGCAGTAAAAACAACCAGCCATGCAGCACCAGGTTCTCTCCACCCACCCTGCCTTATGCCTAGATAGTTAACCTAAAAAAAAGTACTGATAATAAATAAAGTTACCTCCTCTGGTTGAGTGCCCTCACTCTCCAAATCACTCAGCCCCTCGTCCCCCATAACGCTGTCCTTATCTAACTTCACATCGGGGGTTTCTTCTTTATTATTATTTAATATCTCTTTTTTCACGTTGGATAAGTCTTTTAGGGGCGACAGCTCCTTGTCACTCTCCTCTGGTGTGTCTTTGAAGGGGGAAGGAGTTTGCGGTTTCTCTGGTGATAATTCTTTCTCTTGTTTTTTTGGCGTTTCTGATTTTTCTGAAGTGTCTGTAAGAAAATGGCGTTTATCGAATGTTATACCTGATATTTAACACATGTTTTTTTGTTTCAGATTGTATCTCGAGTGTAGCAAAGCAAACGGAGAGAATTCAGTGTTCAGAAACAATTAATTGACCGATAGAATTATAGATATTGTGTATAGAGAGGTAACTTAACTCCGTAAATAACACAATATAAATTAATGTAAATAATACCATACATACCAGTATCATAAGTAGGTATATCCACTAATCGCTGCATACGTTCCAGCGCGAGCGCCTGCTGTCGTTCCGATGCCTCGGCACGGGCTTTACGTTGCTGTAGCGCTCGGACTCTTTAGGAGTGAAAATTAACATTGTAACAAGCATATGCAGTGTAGATTAAGTCAATCCAATTCTCATTTTGTATATAATTTTTAAGGCCACTGAGTATTGATTGGCGGAGCTCAACGCCACGTTTCGACCTTGGATACTAGAGCGAAAAAATGTTAAAGGCCTGCCAATTTGAACGTGGTTTTCTATGTGTATAGGGGAGAGGGGTATCTTAATGACAACAGTAGTATCAGCAGTGTTGCGTACTTGCGTATGCGCGCGTCGAGCAGGTAGCGGTCGCGGCGCAGCTGCGCGCGCTGGTCCAGCGCGGCGTCGAGCTGGCGCAGCACGGCGCGCGCCTGCAGCAGCTCGTCGCACAGCCGCGCCAGCACGCGCGCCTTGCTGCCCGGCGCCAGCGCGCAGAACGGCTTGTCGCGCAGCAGCTCTGCGCACACCCGCACCACCACGACACATTAGCCAACTATCTCTGAACCTACCGTGGACATCTCCCGATTTCGAAGTTTTTTTTTTCTTTTGTCCCGGTCGACTATAAGGCACGTTGAGTAACGTATATCAATCGACGCCATGTTGACGTACATCAACGTATATCAATCGACAGTTGTTAACGATTACAACAATAAAAAATATTAAGCTGCGTAAATGTGACTTTAATGGGATAAAATATACAAACAAAAACAAACAAAAACATTCTGAATTTTTTTTGTTTTTCTTGACTTCATTTTTAATTGTACATTAGATATTATAAAAAAAAAAGTAATTCTACCATTAAAACATTCAAATGCCACTAATATAAAAAAAACACAAAAAAACAATCAAATAAGACCCACCAGACAACTTATAAGTAGCGTTGGAATGCAAGTGCTCGTAATAGAGATGGTTCTTGGAGCTGGCGCACGTCTGCTGCATCTCCGCGTCGCTCTGGTGGTGGTCGGCCACGCGCCGGTCTCGCTCCCGCTCCACCGTTAGACCTGAAGTTGAGGAGAGATAGACATAGTTTTACTTGTTTTGCTTAAATACACTTTTACTTTTTCTGTTATAATCTGGGAAACATGTGGATCGGAAAGAGTTGAGCATGCCCTTTTATAATTAAATTAATAGTTATAGTCTCTTTCTCTCTCCAGTGTCATTGGATGTGCATGAGGTTACAAAAACATAGTTACAATTAAAATGTTTTATTGTTGTTGTAAATTATTGGGTATGAACGAAATGTCTATCGTATAGCGTGGAAACAGATTGAGCCCGTCATCGGTTTACACAGCCCAATTTTCATCATAATAAATTATTTTTCATTAAAAATAACAATTTTAGGAAATTAAAATAAAATAAAATCAGTTAACACAACTTTATTAGTGGTTAACAAACTTAAAAATCACTGTACTTGTATTTATGTGATAAAATATTAACAAACATCCACTATATCGACTAGATAAAAATCATCAGAACTGCATATTACCACCAATTTTACAATTTATACCAAAATACAGTATAAATTTACACTAAGCAAAAAGAAATGAAAATAACATTGTACTTTACAAATACAATATGACACAATATTAATCCATTTTCTATTAGAAAAAAAAAACACATATTTTCTATACAAATTAAACCTAACCAAACGCCCATACAAAAAATATTAATACAATACATTACAATTAAAAGCATTATTATTTTTTTTAATGTTAAGTATTCTCACCAGTCAACGCCTTGACCTCAGCGGTGGCGTTCGCGTACAAATATATGCGAAGCACTTCACTTATCGTGTCGGCGCTTAACTCCGCGAGGCGCAACGCGTGCCCGAGGAGGGTTGTGTGGCGACCGGGGTGGGGGATGCCTGGCTCCTCTGTAAAATTGGATTAAAGTTTTATATGTGTACATAGAAATCCTTAGTAATTATTTAAGCAATAGGCAAAGTTTAGTAATCAATTTGAATATTAAAATTAAAATATGTTGATCGCAAACAATTAATGTGGAACGGAGTGTCTCAACACTAGGTTCCCAAGTTCCCTCTGCGTACAGTGCCATGTACGGGATACAGCGTGAAGCTAAGTAAGTAAGTAGTAAGCAAGCAATTAATTATGTAGTATTTGTTATTTATAAAAAATATTCAATTGTCTGACTGTAATCGACAGGTTGTGGGTTCAAATCCCACTCGAAAAAGTGAAATATTTGATGTCTTCAATTTACACATTTAATGTTTTGATTTCTTCACTCTGGTAAAAAGACAAAACGTGGCGTTAAGTTCCGCCACTCGAAAACGCATTTGCCTCAAATTTGGCAGAGAGTGGGAAACGGAGTGTCTTACCACTAGGTTCCTGAAGCCCTGCCCTGCCATGTGCGCGATACAGCGTAAAGCTCAGTGAATATCTATATAATTTAGTACAAATAGCCAATATACAGTATTAATGCCAAATTGCTAACCTAACCACAAGAATATATTATACATCTACCTTCGAACAACATTTGAACATATTTTCAAATCCAGTTAAAGTAACAGAACCACACACACCTATAGCAATAGACAGTAATCTGGACAGCACATTGAGCAGCTCATCTTCAGCCTCTTGATTACAGTTGGGTATCAGACCCATTTGCAGTGTGTTTAATGACGGTAGAGAGTCCACTTCTATTGAAAAAAAAACAAGAAATATATAAAACTTTAATCTCTCTCTCTCTCTCTCTCTCTCTGTTTAATCCGCTGAAATCGTAATCAAAATGTAAATCGCCAACCAACAAGCAGCTTCACCCGATAAAATTGTATTATCACAGCCAAATTATACAAAATGTTTATTAATATAAATTGGAGCTTATATAATGTTCTGATTTATAATCTATAATATTACTGTAAAGTTTCATCCATATCAGTAAAGTAGCTTTGGCGTGAAAGTGGAGCATCCATATATTATATTATATATATTGTGGGAGATATTATGTCAATTTGCAAGCAGGTTTTAAATGAACTTTAACTACAACAAAATCATTAATATCTTAAAAAAAATTGTTTCTATTTACCCCCAATTCAATACTTAAAATATGGATAATTAAAATAACTTTATGTTATTATACAAATTACATTAAATACAACAATATTATTAGAGAATTAAGTTAAATTCTAAACTAAACTAAAAATGAATATTAAATATAAAAAAATACCACCGCCTTACCAAATCCAAGTGCCTGTCCGAAGTTATGCAGAAACTCATAAACTTGCAACAGGTCGGCCATAGCCTGCCCCGATATCTTGAGTCCGGGGACACGATCCAATGTTGGTAGAGGCTTTTGGTCGGAGAGAGAAGAATCCTCTTGCGGTCGTCTGAATAGAAACAAAATAAAAAATAAAAAGTGTTTCTATTTAATAGGAAGCTGTTCTTGTTATGTATGTTTATTTCAAATGACTTCTCATATCTAGAGTTTAGGTCTAGTTAGACATTGTACAAAAAGTTTGTGTTATATTCGATGCATAAAGTGTATTTATTTTCTTTCTTTACTTACAAGCTGTATTTCGACACAGCAAGAGAGACAGAGGGATCTTGGGAGCCTAGCGTTAAGACACTCCCGTTTTTATTAATTTTGATTCTTCACTTTACGCCGAATTCTCTAGTGCATTGCATTGCGTGTTGAGTGAATCATGAAGACATTTATGTTTAAAAATTCAAACAATAAGTACATGTTATTATCTTATAAAATTATTTTTTACACCAACTTAAAAATTATTACATGTGGACGAACACTTTAAATGTTATTAGGCGGACGAAGTTCCACAAACAAGACAAACTGCTGAGTTCTACTCATTTAACTTTAGTTTCTAAATTGTTAGATTTATAAAAGACAATTACAAATAATTCCAACAGAAAATGTATTGTCCAATTAGTTAAACATGAATGAATACAAAACGTGTACAATTATGTTTCACCATGAGCTAGACCATGAAAATGACTGCCGAGTCGATACTAATTTAATTCCTGGTGAATTAAATTAGTATTGACGAATTTTTTTTTTGCATAAAACCTAACAAGTTTTCCCTTAAAAAGAACATAATGTCAAATACAAGGTGTAAATGTTTTGTTACATAACATTACCTCAACTCCGACAGCAGCTCCATCTCCTTCCGTCTCTGCTGTAACTTCTTCTCTTTGACGAGCAATCGATCTAGAAGATTCTGGTGTTTTCTCCTCTCCCTGTCCTCCCAACGTCTGCGCGAGTCCAGCTGCCGGATGAAGGTGGTGTGTTGACGTCGTCTCTCACGTTCCTAGTGGATGTTAATGAGAAGTGGTAGTTTATATAGATACATTAAATATCTAATTTGTATTAACAATAATTAATAAAGCATTTTTAAAAAGGAATTATATGTCTACGATTTCTA
The DNA here is from genome assembly GCA_019049475.1 of Eueides isabella. Lineage (NCBI taxonomy): Eukaryota > Metazoa > Arthropoda > Insecta > Lepidoptera > Nymphalidae > Eueides > Eueides isabella. The sequence goes on along the minus strand of CM032410.1, from coordinate 4,481,873 downwards.
CGATTAATATAATGGCAAGAACTTTATAAATTAAATTATTGCAAAAAAACACAAAAGCATGTTATCTTGGGGATGTTTTAAACACAAAGTAATGTATGGAGTATTTTTAAATTATTGAAATTCCATGCAAAAATCTCAGAGAAATAAATATAAATTAACTGTGTGTTAAAGTTCCTGCATGACTTTATTGAAACAAACTGTCATAATCCAAACCCATGCAACTAAATTTTACATAAGATAGAATATATCAGCTCTACAAAACTAACAGCTAAAAGCATATTTTGATAAAATTATATAAATATCGAAATTAAGAATAAGAAGTTTACACTCTTAAAGCTTGTATAAAGTTGTTTAAAAAATATATTTTACAAAAGTTATTTAAGAAAGAAAAAAATAAGAGTCAGAGGCATTTTTATAACAAAAGCATATTACATTTGAAATTGAAAGATCGAGTTACCTCTGTTATATATTTTTGCTGTAGCGGCCACGCGCATTTCCGAATGAAAAAATACAATTATTTTATTATATCTCATTTACTTATAAATGGTTTTAGTATGTATAGTATGAAAATTTTACATTGTAAATACCAACAAGAGTTATAAAAAAGTACTTTAACTTTATTTATATATATATATATATATATATATATATATATATATATATATATATATATATATATATATATATATATATAAATATATATATATATATATATATATATATATATATATATATATATATATATATATATATATAAGAATAATTGTATTTTGTTTTGTTTGTTGAATAACATATGTAATAAGTACAATAAATACCATCTATAATAACTATATGTGAAATATAGACACACATGTAAATTTACTTTTTAATAACACACAGACACACAGAAATATATCTAAAGATATAAAAACACACACACAATATTTTTAAATATAGGCCTACCTGTTCTTTTAAGAGCATAGCCTGCTGTCTCTTCAATTCGCGTTCCTGAAACAAAATATTAACACTAAGCGATCTTCTTATACTTTTTTTTGTCATTTATGCCAAAACAATCTTAATATCTAGAACAACACATTTTTATACTAAAAAAAATATTATTTCTTTGTTTTTTTTTTGTAACAACCCTTTACCTGTTGCCGTTTCACTTGATCCTCCATTTTCTGTTTCTCCAACTCCTCCTGTTTTCTCTTCTTAGCCTTTATTATCCAAAAACAACATCGAAAGCGACGAGCAAATTATATAACAGCGAACATGAAACAAAACGGAAAATAAAACAAAATAACAAAAAAACACAAGAAATAACTAAATTGTTAATAAAAAAAATGCAAGCTTTCATAACTTATTGACTTAAAAACAAATTATTAAGATGTATATTCGATAATATTTATTTTGTATCTGTTAAAAAAATATTATAAAAATAAATATGTATGCAAAAATAATAACATACTACGAACAATATAAATAATAAAAAGTGCAAAAGCGTGCGCAGAACTAAAGAACATAAATGAAACGAAAAAAGATGTTGTTAGAAGCTTTATTTAAAAGAAGCAGTAGTGCAATTTTTATGGTACACATTTAATTTTAATTTATATATGTATATGTAAATTTAATAAAAAATATACAATTAACTGTAGTCTTTTCAAGAACATCCCTCAATCTATAACAACATTTGATATAAATACACGAAAAAAAGATAATAAGTAGGAAGAAAGAAAATAAATTAAAAAAAAAACTTCTTCACCTTTATTAAGGACCAATTTTAAATAATATTTACTACATGAAATTATCACTGCATCAGTATATCAACATTTACCCTCAACTGGGCATCGAACCCACACCTACCTACACATCAGAGACACCCAACAAGCTACAAAGAAGACCTTGTTAATAAATACCAAAGAACCAAAATGTTAGTCATAAGTTAGTGCATCCCGATAGTTAACTGAACGTACCGGACTGTAAACGTCCTTCAACGGCTGTACCGATATTGATAAAGCTCCGTCTTTGCCCACATTGAAAGTGCCTTTGCTCACTTTCTTAGATATTATATCAGTTAAAATATCATCATCGCCACTGAGATCTATGACTTCTTTCAGAACTGACTTCTGATTGTCTTTAGGCATTAACATAAGATTTTGTGACATAAATTCGTTTTTCGCGTCTAAATATTTCTGCTCTATGCTTTTCGGGTCGTCTACATGTTTCCCGGTTTTCAGTTTGGACCAATCACAACCATTAATGAACTCCGATATACGGGAGTACGACTCAATTAACTTCTCCAAGTTATTCTCTTTATCCGGAACCTTTCTCTTATCCGGCGTCTTAGTTAACGAGAAATCAAAATATTTATCGCTAGGCCGTTTCGGGAGATCAAAGGAGGCTTTTTCGGCGAAATCTTTCATTTTGTCCAAAGCATTATATTCTTCTTCGCATTTGAACTGATCTACGTTGGCGTTTTTGATAGGCGTATTCTCTTTAAGCCCGCTCACGGGTATGAGAGAGAGACTGATCTGCGGCATAGTTCTGTCTCTGTTGCTCTTTACGGCCGGTCCCATTACAAGTTCTGGAACCTTCCACTCGTCTGGTTTGATCGGCAACGGCTCAATGGTTAGCTGCGATCTGCTCTTGTTGATTTGCTGTTTCGAATTTCCTTTCGTTAGTTTTTTTGTCGGTTTACAATCTTTTTATTATCAATTTAATTTTTGACAACATTGTCAGTTTGTTTGTTTGTTCGTTTTTTGTTGTTAGATCCCCATATATGAGTGAGTAAATAAATTAACACAACACTACTGATGAAGCTTAAAGTTCTCTATCTACATATGTAAAGACAAAAATTAACCATTTTTTAAATAATTAAAGTCGATTTTTGCCTTTAAAAGAAAGTAACTACGATATGTGAGCACAATGTTGCCAAGCGTCAAATTGATAATAAAAAAAACAAACACAAGCACATGAATCTAAAACATGAATATACAGATAATTAATCCCAATATTATAGACAAAGGACATACACACAGAAAATAAATAAAAAAAATAATATAAATACATATAAGAAAGGATTTTTAGTCTGTGGCTCGAACTATAAAGAATGATAATATAAAAAAAAATATTTTTAAATATTAATAAAAATAATGATAATTAAAGTTATTAATGGAATATTGTATATCATTTACCCATATACCAGAATAATATATAAAAAAAGACATTACAATCAATCTACACACAACTCTATCTACCAAATAAAAAATATAAAATACAAATAATTACTAAGAAAATATCAATATTTTTTTCAACTAAATTATAAATGCAAAATGATCTCACGCTATCAAAAATCATTAGCAATCAAATCAATTAATTCTGATGAATAAAATCATATATATTATTATATATCTATCTCTTTCTAACACTGTTCATAAAATATGAACCTATCCTTGTCTTGCCTAACAGTAACGTCTAGTAACAAAAAGCTATCTGCCTCTATCTATCTCTCTCATACGGAGTTTTTCTCTGTCTAACAAATTCAAGTTGAATTTTAACTTTTTTAACTTTATTCAAATAGACTATTATAGGCACTTTTAAATTGTAAAATTATATATATCTATAATACTAACTACAACAAATTAACTTTATTTATATTAATCGGATCTAAATATCTGCAGTACGTTTTTACAAATCGTGGCCCCCTAGGTCACAACGTAGGTTTCATATTAGGAGAATTTTCTTACCTTTGTTTATTTTCTACCCCAGCTACCTTAATACGACCATAACTTGTCGACCGTACTGTACCTATTAATGTACCTATCTCTTTCGTGACCGTCATTTCTGGTATAGTTAATGAGTTTCACGTATATATAGACGACAAACAAACACACACCCGTGACTCACCTCTAATAATTGCTGGCTTCGCGCCTCTTTCTCGCGTTTAACTAACTCCGCTTTCTCCGACCTCTCCAGGTCTCTGACTAGACGAGCCTGGGGAGGGGAAATTTTCTGTATACTTAGATTTTTTTATCTGTATTTCTAAATAATTCATTTAAAATTATCTCCAATTTATCAAGTGCTTGAATGTGTTGTCTAATATATTGTTATTTTTTTTAAATATTTGCATATTTATAGTTCAGATCATTTCACATTTATATAAAAAAAAAAAATAGAATCATGCTATATTAAAATAATACTAAAAATATATAATAAATTATCAGAAAAAATATATAAAAAATTAAATAAAAGTAGTAAATCATAAATTATGTACTCTAATGGTAGGCAACACTACTTTAAATAATGATTTCTATATATACGTACAAACTACTTATTAACTGATTGTTAAAAACGACTAATTTAATTAAAAAACGATATCACTAAAAATGTAACAGGTGATGTTTTCAAATATAAAGTATGAGATGAGCAAGAGCACGTACGTGGTGCCCGGAGTCGCGGCGCGCGTCGCGGGCGGCCTGCTGGCGCCGCGCCAGCTCCATGCGGCGCTCCAGCGGCGGCGGCGTGGGCCGCCCGCCCGGCGCCGCCAGCGCGCGCGCCTCCTCCAGCCTGCCACATGCCACATGCCACATGACACACACCACATGTACTACACTGCTCGACTCTTTGTCGGCTCAATTATATATTAACACTTTTAGCCATTTTTTTTTTATATGTTTTACCAATTTTCATTGACGATTTCAGTGGTATCATATTACTATCACAAAAATAAAATGTGACAACTTTTAACCATATTAAAGCTAAAACGTTTAACATTAAGTTAAAAACTTAATTAACATTAAGTTTGATCGAATCCCTCTTGAATCCTTGCTAGAACTTCCACGGAGCCTAATACGTATGAAACATATAGCTCAGTAGTCAGAACGCTCGCACTGTTTACAAAAAGAGCGGGTTCTAGTCGAGTCCTACAAATTTTAATACATTTTCTAATACTTGTATCATATTCATATTTAAAACAAAAACTTACCGTTTACTTATTTCGCTCTCATTGAGTACCAAAGGCTCAGCATTATCGAAGGACGGCTGCACATATTCACCGAGGAGCGTGCGAGCACTAAAACTGAAGTTGTCACGGCACAGTGGTGGACTTGGGTTCGATTCCAAAAACTGACGGAGAGGAATATTAAAAATTTAAATAAAAACTATTAATAATTAATTAATTGTATATAAAGTTTGTTATATAAAGACCACCGACAAAGAAATTACAAATCATTACAATGTTAAAAAGAACACGATCATCCATCTCGGAAACATGCACACACCCACACAGAGCTTGTGTGGGTGCACACATGTATAATGATAGTGGAGTTCGTGTAATGAGTAATGAGACTAACCGCCTGCAGTTCGTGCGCGGAGCGCATGTGCAGCGCGGCGTGCGGCTCCGGCGGCGTGTAGCTCACGTCGCCCTTTATGTTGCAGTTGCGCGAGAGACCCTTTATTAGCGTCACGCGCTTCCAGCCTGCAACACGTTTTAAAATTATATATTCATACTATCTATTATCACTGATATCATTAACTACTTGTTAAAATTGACAAATTCTCTTTGTAATTGTCGTACATTTATATACATGTTTATATGACAACATGCTTCAACCTCTTTAAAAGCTTGTGTTGGTGCTACTATATGCGGTATATATAAAAAAGGTAAAAGGAGGAAGAAATATTTGTAATAACTAGTAGACCGCTTACCATAATGGACCATCAACTGATCTAAGCTTTTTACTTTACCTGGTGAGGTAATAAGTTACTCAACACACAACAAAGATCTCGAAAATGGATAATACGCAAAAAACTGTGTGTCAGCACTAAATTTCATTTTTAAAAATTTAAAACCAATAACTAATCTTTTATTTTTATTATAGCATTGTATTACCTCTTACCCAAAGCCAAAGGCAGCCTCAACTGGGAATCGTGCCGGCGACCACCGTCGCTCGCGTCCGAGTCCGACGGGTTGCTGTCGGAGGGACACTCTGAGTCCGTGCTCGCCGTTTCACCGAGGAGAGCCCGTAATTTGTCCTGGATTCATATAAAACAATATTTTTTTAGTTTCACATTATTTCACATATTCAAAGGGAGCATTGGAACCTTGTGTTAAAACACGATACTGTGTTCCGGATCTCACTTTTCCCCGAAATTAAGGAATTGAGTGTGGAAGGAGCGAGTGAGGAGGGAGCGTGTTGAGTTGAGTGGAGGAACTCAACGTTGCGTTTCAAGAAACAACTAATATATATTTTAAATGAAACACTTTTAACCGGATTAATCGCGTATATCGAATGGGCGTGGTCACGGGTAGACTACCCGTGACCACGGACTACTGTAAAGTGTTCGAAACGTCGGGTTTCCAAAAAATGTTTGTTAAAAGTGTTTCATTTAAAATGTGTAACAATCGCGAAAATCAAAGACATCACAACTAATATATATAAATAGAAAATATTTCATTTCTTCAAGTGGGGATCGAACCCACAAGATGTCACGTCCATAGTTACAAGTTGTGCCCCTGAGCTATGACAGGGTTTTTATTTATTTTGAGGTATATATGTTTGCAGTAAATTCATTTTGGACAAATTCTAGCTAGAAATGCATGTTAAATGCTACTACGACTATATGTCTATTTAATAAGTAGATGAGAGAGAAGAAGTTTGATTGTCAAATTTTACCTGCTCAGTATAAATTTTTATATATTTTTTTTACACACAAAAATTATGTTTCACTATAGAACGATTGCATCATATTTGGACTTTAAGAAATCACAAAGAAATTTGAACTCTGAACAAATATGTTATAGAGATATTTAAGAAATTGAACTTACAATATCGCTTTCAGCCAACAAGTGGTGCGCCAAAGCGGGGCGGAGGCCCAGGGCTCTGCTCTGGGCCAGTAACGAGGCGACTGTGTTCTTCTTGGGCTTGCTGACGCCTCGCCCGAGGTTACGAGGCCGGCCTTCTCGGGACGGCCAGGGGGATACCGCTGGATTGATATCATACAATTAAAACGTAACATACATAAATGTTATGAATATATATTTATATGTTAATATGAAGCCCTCTTTGTATTTAAAGATTAACATAATTGAGTACATTTACAAAAACAATTAATTTGGATGCATTTTTGTTCTAATTTCACACAAAAAATACTGAACAGATTTATAAGTATGTTTACAGGAATATAGGTCATACATAAGACTCACTCAGCTTCACGCTGTATCCCGCACATGGCAGGGCAGGCAGAGGGAACTTGGGAACCTAGTGTTAAGACACTCCGTTCCACTTTAGTTCTCTACTTTCCGCCGAATTTGAGGCATTGCGTGTTGAGCGGCGGAACTCAACGCCGTATTTTGCGTTGTACCAGAGCGAAAAAATTAAAATATTAAATATTTTAAATTGAAAATATCAAATATTTACATTTATATGAAATAAATAAGAATAGCACATAAGCTATAATTTATTTCATTTTGTATGAAACTACAATTTTACAATAAGAGCGGGCGAAGCCGCGTATGAGTCGCTAGTGAGCAAATTAATAAATAATTGTAAAATCAACACCAATACAATTTTTATTTTAATGCCAATGTTATCATACAAGAAACTGAAGTCTGTAATAGAAAAAATATATATATTTAACCATAAATAAAAAAAAAGCTAGACAATAAAACCAAAAATTTCCACTAAAACGACATTTTTAATCAAATTAAAGTAAAAACTAGTTATAGTTTACATTCACTGTCCTCGCTGCCACTGGACTTGGGTCGTGGTGAGTCCGCGACTTGGGAGTTCAGTTCTGGAGCTACGCGACGGGGTTTAGCGCCGGGCTTACGACGAGCTGGAAAAATATATTGTATTTTAAGTTTTCTTGGAAGACATTTTGTGTATAGTGTATATAGATTCATGTAAATGGCCATCATTAAAGCTATAATAAGAAACTACATTAAAGTAACGTATTTTTTTTTCTTTGACTCTAAGCTGTATCCTACACCGAGCAAGATAAGTAGAGGAAACTTGGGAACCCAATGTTTAAACCCTCTTTTTCTATCAAAACACTTCCGTTTCCCGCTTTTGCCGAATGTAAGGTAAAGCATAGTAAGTAATATTATTTTTTATATTTATTTATACAATGAATATGAAGATAATGAAAACATAATTCTATAATATATCTTTTACAATGATTATATTGCATGAACATGAGGCCGGCCTGTCGTGGCGCAGCGGCACAAGCGTGCTGTAAACGGGACGATCCCCATTTGAAGAAATAAAATATTTAAAATTTTAACTTACTCTTCTTAACGCTTTGGTAACAAGGCGTCAAGTCTCTGGTCGGATGTATGGGAAACAGAAGAAAAATATTAAAAAGTTAATAACTTTAATATGTATATAAGATATACTTACATATCCTATCATTGGAGACGCTGAGGGAACTGCTCAGCGACGTCAGACGGGACAGCGCGTCTGATGCCTGGGCGATGGCTGAAACAACATTTAATCTTTAATATTATTATTGATACACTGTACTGTAAGAGCGGTGGTTGTGGGTTCAATTTCTACTCAAGGAAATTTATTATTTAACATTACTTTTTCTGGTAACGAGAGGCAAACGCGGTTTTGTCTTTAAACAATCTCCGTCCTATTAACACACTCCTGTTGATTCACAAGTTCCCAAGTCCAAACTAAGTTTCAAAGCACTTATAAAAAAAACTCACGCGGCGCAGGCTTCAAAGACAAATTCAAAGGTGCATCATCATCAGTCTTGAGCCCCAGGTCGAGTGGAGTGTCTTCTGGACTGCCCGATTTAGTGCTCAAATTGAGACCTGAATCTGGAACAAATGTACTATCGCTTTACTTATGTTTTTAGTTTTTATTATTACTTATAATACATTATATGAACGAATTTTAATTTGATTTCTTCCATTCATATTCGAACAAAACTAGATTAAAATTGTATAATATGAGGTTACTCTTAAAATAATTAGTTAAAATACACTCAACAAAAAAAATCCCTTGAAAGTTATATGAAAAGAAAATAATAATCCATACATAACTAAGCGACACAAAAGAGAGTAGTGTGTTTACCAGTATATGTATGTACGTTCGTTCAGTTCACATGAACACTTAAAAAATGGTAAAACAGAGAGCCGAGAGTTTAGTCACCAACCTGTACTAGCTGCACCGGATCCGGCGAGTTGTCTCTCTAAAGCCGCCAAACTGACTCCACTTTGACTTGCTATAGTTTGTAACAGTTCCCGAGATATACCTAAAAAGTTTATTCTTAATTACATGCTATCATATTAGATATAATTTTAAATAATCAAATAGTTACAATTTTAATTACAATCATAATAAACTTAAAAAAAAATATTTAGATCATCAGATTGAGCAATTTTTTTTTCTTTCAGCTTTTCGCTTATTTCAAAAATTCGCAGGGAGACATATTGCGTATTGTTTGTTGTAGCAACTCAACGCTGTACTTTACCTGGAGAGTTTTTAAAAATTTTAGGAAAGTAAAAACGCGCAGCGGCAGATGCGTGTGACTGTAACAGTCAGGTTGTAGGTTCGATACCCACTCGAGGAAATAAAATGTTTAAAATTTTCAATTTAAATATTAATGTTTTTATTTCTTCGCTCTGGTACAAGGCAAAACGCGGCGTTTAGTTCCTTTGATTAACACACAATGCCTCAAATTCGGTGGAGAATGGGAACGGAGTGTCTTAACACTAGGTGCCTACCCTGCCATGTGCGGGATCCAGTATGAAGCTGACTAAAAAGAATTGATTTTTTAATAATTTTGGAACTTTTGAAAATTGAAACTGAATTCACAACTTAACAAACTTAAGTTAAAAATAGAAAACGGAGTGTCTTAACACTAGGTTTCCTCTACCTTCTCTGCTATTTGCGGGGTTTGCCCCTGAAACTATGAATATAGACTCAATGATTACAAGTATCAATATTACCTAATCATCAATATTACCTGCGTAATCAGATAAATTGGGTGGAGGCGTGCCCGACACGGAGTTAGCGGATCTATCAGGCTTATTCGGCAAACGTATGACTTCCACTGACGACCTTGAATTACCGTATTCATCCTGGAAATATATTATATAATAAATTATATGTACAGTTTAGCAGAAAGAAATGTTATATGTTATGTTATAGTACTGTTGAACGATTTAAAATTTTAAAAAGATAAAAACAAATTTATATTCAATAAGTAAATAAATTAATCTAACTTTTTGTATACAATACTGTTTACTTTTTGTATACAATAAGTAAATAAATTAATTTATCTTTTTGGTATCAATAAAAAAAATAACATAAAAAAATCTAATCAAGGACTAAGGACTAATAGGGAACGACTAAGGATTAATAAAGCAATTTAGAAAATTTTGGAAAATTATATACATAAATTAAAACCACTTCCCGCCGAATTTGAGGCGTCGCGTGGCGCAACTCAACGCCGCGTTTTGCCTTGGACCAGAGCGAAGAAATGAAAACATTTAATATTTAAAATAAAAATATGAAATATTCAATTTCCTCGTGGGCAGTGGGCATTGAACCCACAAGCTATCGGTTCCAGTCACTCGCTCACCACTTTCTGCCGCTTGGCGGGCGCGGGCGGCGCGGGGTGTGCGGGGTGTGGGGCGGGGGGCGCGCCGGCGGGGTGCACGGACACGTGCGGCGGGTCCAGCGAGATCGTCTTCTTGCGGCCGCGGTTGGTGCTGCCCGGCGCCGACTGCAACCAAACAATATTCATTATTTCACATCACAAATGTTGTTATATTGAAAATATTATTAGATTTTTACTATTTTTAAAATGTTATTCCACGCTACTTGTAAAAATCTTCCCAAAACATGCTCTCAAGTCGTAACCAGCGTATAAGAATTTCGACGTAACTGTTGCACACAGCACTTGGATACTTTTCAAAAGACGCAGGTTTAATTTCCACTACCTTAATTTATTTATTTGTTTTTTTTTAATCGTATGTATATACTAATATAACATATACATTAAAATAATTTGTAGAAACAGTAAGGCCTTACCTTGGGCCCAGCCAAAGAAGATGTATATTTTATAATCTCAGTGTCCGGAGGCAACCTCACTCCACCTAATACTGATGAAGGATCACTGTAACAAAAGTTTATTATTTAATAAATAAGTTTTTTTTTAAATATATGTGATATACAATACGCTCGACGTATAGTGGCCATAAAGTTAAGTTTTCTCAACTTTGTTCTAAAGAACCCTAATTAATATTTGCAAAATGAAACTAACTTCATGGCGGCCACGACTAGTCGATCGTACTGTACTGCATTTTAAGTACTTACCCGCCTTCCAATGCAGCACTGATTGGATGGAATTAAAAGAAAATATATTATAAAAGTTGTAATTAATCATATTGTTAAATATACAAATAATGTAACAACCAAAATAGACTGTACTTAGTAAACTTGTTCATACAAATTTCTCAAATGATATTTACATAAAAAAAAAACAACTTATTTTTTTTTCTGCTTCACGCTGTAAACCACACATGCAGAAGGAATTTGTAAAATTTATTATTGAGGTGTTCAGTGGCAGAACTCAAAGGACTTTATCATACTAGAGCAAGTTATTTGTTCCCCTGAATAGGAATTGAACCCAAAACCATTAGTTAAATCATTATTTTGAATTAATATATACATATATATGTAAATTATTCATAAATATAAATCGCAATGCATTATCAATAACTAAGCAAAAAATACATGTGAAAAAATAGAAAACGCGTGTTTTCTTTGCAAATATTTTTCAAAATGGCGGAAATATATAATATAACATATATTTACCTGAGTATTGTATGCGGTAAGCCAGTGAGTGCGTCGATACCGCTCCGTCTATCTTTCTCTGAACCGACTGCAAATGGATACAGCGAAGACATGTTCTGTAACAAAATAAATATGGCATTCATTTTTTTTATATCCTAGTCATATTTGTATACCAGTAGCCAGTTCTTCCGGTTACAAATGAACTTTCAGATAGCTATGCGCCAGTAAATTGACAACGTCAAATATATTTATTATACAAAAATAAAAAAATAAGTTTTATTTTTGTTATATTTTTTTATCTTCACGCTGTACACACATAGCAAAGTAGGCAGAGGAAACTTAGGAAACCTTATTAAGACACTCCATCCCAATTAATACGATTTCCGTTTCTCATATATCCTATCTCACAGACAGACGGTACTTATGTTTTCTTTTTCTGTTTCACCATTGAATTCCCTAATAACTAATCTGGTAGACAATAATCACCCACGTAAATAGGAACGTCACAAACGCGACAAATATATTGTTATCTGGCAGATAAGTCTACCTGCCACTATATATCAGCCAGTGGAGAATCCAGGCTCTTAAATTGGTACCTAGAAATGGAGAATGTATGTGTAATAACTTAAAGTTGGTACTATTTGCTTAGATGTTAGTCTATCGATGTTCTTTTGCTGTAAAGATAAGTGCTGAAGAAATCTAGTAATTTTTATAAGGATCATTATTTTTAAGCCAGGCATGTCCAGTGGCGGAACTCAACGCCGCGCTTAATTCTTGTTACAAGAGGGAGGTAAGGAAAATATTAAATAATTAATTCCCTCGTGTAGGAAGTCGGATTCGCAACTGTCACGTTTACTGTCACACGCTGTTTAACTCCGCGCCAGGCAATGCAGCATAGCGTTAAGAAGCAATATTCTCTATTTTTTGCCACGAATTGAGGAGGTAACATTTTATTATTGTATTAAGTGAAACATTATAATTATTGAGGCCTGTAGTGACGCAGCGGTACAAGCATGTTACTGTAAGCGCGACAGGTTGTGGGTTCAATCCCCACTCGAGGAAATGAAATATTTTATATTTTTGAATTAAATATTTAATGTTTTATTTTTTTCGCTTCGGTAAAAAGGCAAAACACAGCGTTAAGTTCCGCAATTTAATAAACAATGCCACAAATTAAGCAGAACAATATATATGATTGCAGCATTTGATGTCATTAATCATATCATATCTGATATAACTTAATTTGATACTATACCTACAAAATATATAAAAAGATATTGAAAACACTCATCGACTTAAATATATAATAATACATAAATAAATATATAACACATAAATATATAATATACATCTATAATAATCTTTAATTTGAATACCTTTCCCTTGTGGGCTTGTAGGGCGGCGTGGTACGCTGAATGCGCGTGCGCAAGCATCAGTTCTCTTTCCTTTTCTTTACTACTTGAACTACTTTTTCCTGAAAAAAAAAAATAAAAATAAAAACTTTGCATATATAATAAATTTTCTTTCAATTCATATAACAATTTCCAAAATTTTAATTATTTAAATATAATTAAAAGGTTTTTTTTTTGTATTCATTTAACAAGTGTTTAGTCAAAAATTGTAATTTATAATATTGACGTAGCCTTGATTAGAACGTATACCTGCTACGTTAATTATTTGTATAGCTTTTGTAACTCTATATGGATACTCACTGGGCGGCTGAGCTTTGCTAGACTTAGAATGCAGCGGCTGTTGCGCCAAGTTGTTGAGCGAGGCGAGAGACGACAGAGACTGCGACGGCATGGTTGACGGCGACGACGTCTTCGGAAAACCGTATTGTGAACCTGAAAGGAAAGTACAAAATTAAAATAAGAGAATTGTTTGTGAGTACGTATATATGGATGTTTGTTACTTTTTCACGCAAATACTACTGAAACCGATTACGATGAAATTTGGTATGTAGGTAGCTGAAGGCCCAGAATAACACATAGGCTACTTTTTATCTCGGAATTTCCACGGGATTGAGTCCTAAAAATTTATTGCTTCTACAAACTGAATGAGCGATCTAGTGACAAAGTTGTGGGCGGCCTCTATTTTATTATGATATGATTTATTGAATACTATTAGTACTATTTTCATAAAATGTTGGTTAAACAGAAGGAACTTAGGAACCTAGTGTTAAGTCTCCGTTCCCATTAAAACACTTCCGTTCCCTATATTGAGCAATATTTAATCCATTATAATAAGTATTCAAATGTATTCGGAGGTATTGTTACAGTCAATACACACAATAGATACTAATTTTATAAAGTAATTTTATAAAGTAATAAGCAGCGGCACAATCATCCGACTGAAAATGCGTCAGGTTGCGAGTTCGATCGCCACTCGAGAAAATGAAATATATATTATTTTAATTTTTCGCTTTGGCCACAAGTCAGGCGCGTGCCCACACTCAACATGCAGACCTTTAATTAGGCGGAAAGTAAGAAACAGAACGGAGTGTCCTAACACTACGTTCCTGAGTCCCTTCTGCCTATCCTGCCACGTGCGGGATAAAATAAAAAAAAACCTATCTTACCCCAATCAGCAATATTGGGCTGTGAGCTAGACGTGTTGGTGGACGGGCTTTTCTCCTTCGTGGACATACTCGACGACGTACTGCTTCTGCCTGATCTGCTGTAAATTACATTAACATTTATTTAAGTTATAAAAGTTATAGATTTAGACATTAAGTAACTATTATTGTTTTTAAATAACTAAATAACATGCTTTCAAATATGTTATTTTAAATAGCAGATTTTCTTGTGTAGATAACTAGTAGTATTGATGGAAAACAATAGTATTACTATGTTGTTTACAATACATGTCAAAAAAGTATAATAAGATTATTTTATATAAATAAATAAAAAGGAGAAGAAAGGGGTCTGTCATGGCGCAGGGGCACAAGCGTGCGACTGTAAACGCGACAGGTAGTGTGGGTTTGATGCCCAAATTGAGAAATTTAATATTAATTATTTTAATACCACCACCAATACCTCAGAATCGGCGTAAAGTGGGCAAGAAAACTGAGTGTTTTAACACTAGGTTCGCAGTCTTGCTTATCCACCGTTTGCTTACATACCATGTCATGTGCAAGATATAGCGTGGAGCTAAGAAGCGTAGGAAAGAGCGAAGCTAAGAGCGTAAATAAAGGAAAAGATAATAAGATATAAAATAATACGGTCTTCCATATTTATGTACCTTTCACTCCTATTGCTCTGTTTAACAGGTTTCACCGGCTGCTTCATGCCACCACCTGATAAGGCAGATAAAGCGGCATATGGGTCACCCAACGGCGGAAAGTTCAGCCCAGACGCTTGTAACCTAGCCAGGTAGTCCTGTGCCGCGAGATGGGACGCCATGGACCACCATGCCGCACCTGTAGAAAAGAAGAGATAAAGTTGTGAATAAATTGATCAAATTTTAAAAATGTTTTGTAATGTAGTGACGGAAAATGACTTAAGAACCTAGTACGTAGAACGGAGTGTCTTAAAACTCCGTTCTCAATTGGCCAGTGTATTATGTCTGTTTCTTCGCTGTATGGTTAAAAAATACCATATACATATAAATAAAAATATATGTATAATCCAAATTTTAAAGGCGGTAAGACATGATTCACGCCGCTCTAGTACGTGACTCAATATCGAATTAGAGAGGCGACGACACGACGTTACAGTCTCAACACGTCTAGTCTAGGTCTACTTAATTTTGTTTGCCATATTATTATTTTTAAGTACTCTTATGACTTTCAGCTTCACGCTGTATCCCGCATACGGCAAAGTAGGCAAAGGGAACTAGTATTAAAACACTCCGTTTCGTACTCCACTATCCAACAAATTTGAGTCATTGCGTGATGAGTGGCAGAACTCAACGCTGCGCTTTGCCTTATACCAGAGCAAAATAATGAAAATATTAAATATTTCATTTGAAAATATTTTATTTCTTCGAATGTGATCGAACCCACAACCTGCCACGTTTACAGTTACACGTTTGTGGCACGACGACACGGACTTTGCAACTTTTTTTTTATGAAATACCTATAGTGATTATACATAATAATGGTAGCTTTCAGATTTTTTCTTTGTATTTTCTTATTTGTCGTGTAAGTTCTCACTTCGAGCTTAATTTCATAAGATAGTAAGCATATTTAATGATTTCTCAATACGAGGCGATTTTACAGAAAATGTAATATAAACGATGCTCATTAATAGAAACTCGATTCTGCTTTAGGGAACCGCAAGCCTAAATATTTCATACAAATTTCAACTTGATACCTCCACGAAATCTCGGGATGAAATGGTCTTGACACACAGACGGAAAACGAGGTGTTTATATAAGGATTCTGGCTTTTCCTTTTCAGATACCGACCACACATTAAAAGTAAATAAATAACTATATTTTTAGTACAAGCCCTCAAAGAATTAACGGCTTCCGTCTGACATTTTCCCACTTCCGTCAAAACATCTCGGCGACTTCCATGAACTAATTTGTTTGATCGTTTAAACGGTTCCTTTAATCACATTGAGCTTAACTGTTCATACGTTATCATGTATTTAGTAACGGTTATATAAATTAATACGTTATTATTTAGCTTTACGCAGAGGGAACTTGGAAACTTAGTGTTAATATTACAATTAATTTCCCACTTTTAGTCGAATTTGAGACAGTTCATGTTAGGTGGCGGAAGACAACCACGCACATTGTATTGTTACCAGAGCGAATATTTCATTTTCGCGAGAGGGGATTGAACCGTCAACCTATCAAATTTACAGTCGCATACCTGTCTCTGGGCCACGACGGGTCGCAAGTTACTTTAAACATATATACAACAACGACTAGTTTAATAATTAACTAAAAACATAATGGTTTAATTGAGCATTAATATTCTTTAATTTAAAACACATTCTATCAACGAAAGTAACAAATAATACGGGACAGATCAGCTCTTAGGGCTTAGCAACCCCACTTATCTTTCATAAATATTATTATTACTATGAATTTTATTACACGGCGATGGTAGCGAGTTCGATCACCGTTCAGGGGAACTGCCTATTTTTATTTTCCTGCTTCTGTAAGATAAAACTCGACGACATCGTCGAGTTCCCCACTTAAAAACGCAATTGCTTCATTTTGGGCGGAAAAGGAAGAACCTATTATTTAAACACTAGGTCATCTGTACGTATCTTGCTATATACGCAGCGTGAACTAGAAGATAAATCAACTTACTGGCAGCAGGATGCAGTCCAAGGGAAGCCGCCTGGTTGGCTGCCACCCCCAGCGTGGTCGGCGGGGGGTATCTCGAGCCGAATCCGAAGAGGGCCGCTTGCGCCTGCGCTTGGGCCTGTGCTTGAGCTGCCGCTCCACCTGCTGAGGCATCTCTGGGCCAGTAGGCTGAAATGTTTACGAGTGAGAATAGTGTTAGCCAAGTGAAAAAGAAATAAAAAAAAAAGAATATGTATTAATTAAATTTGTGTTTGTTTCATAACATTAAGATCATGTTATCAAGATTTTCTAATTTATAATTTTAAGTTTCAACGTGTATTGAAAAAGGACTATACGAAAATTTATTAAGCAAAGTAGAATTTAAAAAAAAATCATAATCTCACGCTCCTTAGTCTATTATCGAAAGCCTCTAAACACTAAAATAATAAATATCTCGATTTTTAATGTTATTTATATCATATAACCTCAGAAGCCTTATGAAAAGAAAACGGCATCTATCAGTGGCCTTATAAAAAAAAATACGATGAAATTTCTAGAAAGCTACATCATCGTTCAACTATGAATCTAGAAGCTAAACAAACTTGGCCTAGGCAATGACCTAGATAAAAGTCGAATAAACCCAGAAGTAGGTTACGACGGCATCGATTAATACCTAGAAAATTGTCTTAAATCATCCAATTTTCTATAGAATCGTGTATTACAATGACGTCATTGTGATTCATTGTGATGCTGTTGGATTATACGCATCTAAATGATCGAGTGTTAATTTCCCCGATTTGGTAGACAAAGTGCTGCGTTGAGTCTCGGCATTAGACACACAATAGGTTTTGAAATTAGATCGAAGAGCAAAAATTTATACTTGGTAGATCGCGATGGTCATAGATTCGATTTTTATACTACTTAAAATTGAAAATTTGGGTATAATTTGTTTAATCTTTATGCTTTGTAGTGTTTCAACGAAAAATGTGTGGAACAAAATAAACGTTAAAAGCAGTACAATATCCACTTTTGTATAATGTGTATGTAATTATGTACACGGGTTTACATTACGCGTCAACGGGTCTTGAAGAAGCTATATATTGGCGACAAATAAACGTCACTTATAATAAAATTGTACTGTATTCCACTCAAATTGAAGAAGAGTGCGAAAATATTATTTATTATTAAAATATGAAACTTAGCATATATAGTTCCATTGGGAGTGTGCAGGAGAGCAGAGAGAGAAAAATTCGCATTATTCCTAAGAGAATTGCGAAAAATGTGATTTTACGTTCAGTATAGTACAATATAAGAAACTCATATGTCATACAGTATATTTAAATAACGATGAAAAATTACTATAAAACACGTACAGCGATATTAATCTCAATTCTGAGCTACGATTATGGCTGCCGGAAGACATGCAAAGTGTAAAAGATTGCGATGTTTTAGATGAATCATAGTGATAAATGATACCGCGAGAGCTTTTCAAATGCTTATTACTTATGTTATTATATTTAAAAAACAACAAAAGCAGCCTCACAGTTTTTCTCGCATAGCAGGAAACTAGTGTTAAGAACACTCCGTTCTCAGCTATTCGCCGAATCATTGAGACATTTAAAATATCATCCCCCTGAATGGAATCGAACCCACAATTGCGGTACATAGTGAAATTCTGTTCTATAACACCACGATGGACTTCACTTTTCTATATGTTTACTATAAAATATAAACAATAAACAATGATAATAACCAGAAGAAAACAAAAGGTTATTGTTTTAAAACTTTCTGTAAAATTTACAAGCATAATATTTAAAGAAAACAAGACCTTATATTAGTGACTCACAGATAACGCAGAAATGAAACTACTGTACTTAGAAAGTTGAACGTTAGTCATATAGGCAAGAGACTTCCGAAATTCATTCAGGAATAAAGCTACAGGTACCACCTAGCACAATATAAAAAAAAATCAAGACTCATCTCAGCGTCACACTGTATCCCGGACATGCAGGGTAGGCAGAGGGAACTTAGGAACCTAGACCTAAAACACTCCGTTCCGTTCCCAACTTTCCGCCAAATTTGAGGCATTGTATATTAATTGGAGGAACTCAACGCTGCGCTTTGCTTTGTTATCAAAGCGAAGAAATGAAAATATAAAATACTTCATATACTCGATTGGGAATCGAACCAACAACCTGTAGCGTTAACCAGTCACATACATGTGCCCCTGCGCCATGACAAGCCTCAGTACAAATATTCAATTGACTTTTACACAAAAAACCGATGTCCATTAAAGACTGGAAACCGATGACAACCGCCGTAACTCGTACATTTAACCCGACCTAAACCGGTTGCAATTTAAAAACGACGTTTCTACATCGATGAGTAAATACTGTACTGATCTTTTTCTTATTATCTAACCACATCTTATTTCTTTTTGTTTATATTTAAGTTTCCTTTGAATAGTATTAAATAACCGATGTAAGTTTAAACCTTTAGCAAACTAGCATTGATTCGAACGTAATCTTTATGGTCAGGCATAGAGGAATCTGAGGTATAGCACTCCTCCAATTACAAATTTTAAACTATTTCGTGTTCAGTGCGGAACTAAACGCCGAGCGTTGTCTATACAATACATATTACGACACAATCGTGCAAATTATGAATATAATCGTGCATTCTCAAAGTCGAAACCACGAGCGAAACTACTGTAACTATACAAAATCCAATTCGATATTCAAGTAAAAACTACTTAAACAAAATCGCAATACAAAATCCGACGCCTAACTAACTATATAATTAGATTCCCCAATAATTCGTTTGAATCAACAAAATTACAAGACAATCTTAATAAAAAAAAACACGTACAATCGATCTTTTCACACGAACATAAAGTCTAATACATAGGCAAAAGATATGTTTGCAGAGCGATAGACGCGGCCAGTGAACCCAAGCCAACGTTTATGGTATTACTTCATATACATAAGAAAAACAACTCTAACATAATAGCATATGATTCAAATTGCATTACAATTGTTAATTCCAGTACAAAACACGTGAGATAGAATGATCCGTATTACCTTTTAATAAAGATTAAAATAGGTCACGACCGTTGTTGAGGAGGACGGTGTTTTTTATTGCAATTTCAGCTCTGTGACGGTGGGGCGGGGTTCATAATGTCTAATTAGCGAGCAAGGAAGCAATGTTGACAGAAGGCATGCTTTTGTATAATGGGGCTTAGTATTAACTGTAAAGTGACCTAGAGCTAGAGATGTGAAGTTTAAATAGAGTTTTCTTTAAATTGATTGATTTAGTATCCCGCACACGGCATGTTAGGCAGAGGGAAGTCGGGAAACTAGTTTTAAGATACTCCGTTCCCCACTTTCCGCCAAATGAGGCATTGCGTGTTGAGTGGCGTAACTCAACCCTGTGTTTTGCCTGTATACCAGAGCGAAGAAATTAAATCATTAAATATTTAAAATTGAAAACAATAAATATTTCATTTCCTCGACTACCAATCCAACCCACAACGGTTACACAGAGGTTAGTCAGACCCTTGTGCCGCTGCGCCACGACAGGCCTCATCGATATTTATTTATATATTTAAGATATTTCATCATATCACATTACTAAATACCTTAGCTATTTCAACAATGTCGTCTTAACTGACACATGTAGACATAATAAGATGTTATCATATCTACACATCGTATTTCTGGAACAATACTTTATTGAGGCAGCGGTGAAATATAAAGGGTAAATCGAACATAGAACACTCCATTTATAGGTACGATTAATAGAGTTAATATATTTGAATTAATTAAAATCTGTCGAAGTAATAAGCTAATAACGCTGTATATAATTCTATAACATTCATGTAATTCTTTCAGACCTATTATGTTTTGAAATGAAATATCAAAAATTACATAAATTATTTTCTTGATTTTTCACGTTAAAATAAACACAAGACCAAAGTATATTATTCTGAAACATCAAACATAATTTAATACTAATATTTTTTTAAATAAAATCATGTTATTATTGAACATTACAACATAATTATAAATGATTCATTATTTCAACCGATACTCAGCTTCACGGTGTATCCCGCACGAGGCAGGGTAGGCAGAGGAACTTAATGTTAAGACACTCCGTTCCACTTCCGTTCCCCACTTTCCGCTGAATTTGAGACATTGCGTGTTGAGTGGCGGAACTCAATGCCGCGCTTTGCCTTATTACCAGAGCGAAGAAATGAAACATTAAATATTTAAATTGAAAATATGAAATATTTCATTTCCTCGACTGGGAAAATACCTTTGTCTGTTTTAATCGAATTGCAAAGGTTTTTTTTATCATGGACAAGTACACCTAACATTTAGGTACTTCAAACATAAGCTAACATTACACAAATTAAATAGACATAAAGATTGAACATAACAGTTTGAAACAATGTTTTTTTTTTTTGTTTAAATTTTGTATCAAGACTACATGCTACTATATGACTATGAGTATGAATTAAAAGAAGATTACCCGAAAAAAAAATATTATCGACACACTTATTCTATTTTAGAAATTATAGTATCTATTTTAGAGTATCAGATATATTTTAAACATCTATTAAAATAACGAGAAAAATAAATGGTGTAATTTGTTTATAACTATTTCATTAAAAAACAAAAGAACATGACAATTATGTAATATAATATAAAATCAATAATAATAGAATAAAAAAATCAGAAAATAATAAACATAACTCTCTTTCACTAGAGTCAGTTAAAGACAGACGTTTGCATTTTAGAAGAGATGTACTCGAGATCGTTGCGATCTTTTCCCACAGCATGCAACTAGTTATGCGGTCCGGAATGCTTCCATCGAACTGATTTAATTAAAACGTGTTAATATGTAGTTACGGTTTTTACCATTTTTTCCCGTATCTCGGGTAGGCAGAGGGAACTTTGTATTAAAATATTATTTTTACTTATTTTTAAGTGTTATAAAGTGTTAAGTTGATATAGCTGATCATCGATGAGAACGTATGGCTTAGTTGGTAAGAGCACTTGTACGGTTTCAAAGCGGCGCGGGTTCGAATGTTTATACGTTTTTAAAATTAGTATTAAGACGCAGTTTACAGTTAAGTATAAAAATATATATATATTTTTAACTATACAAACTATTGTTAGATACGTAATTTTGAATAAATTATAAAATTAATGTAATTTTATTTATTTTGATCACTGTTATTTGAAAAAGCTATTGAAATCAAAGTATCACGGTTGATTTTTTTAGAAAAAGCTAGCAACCAGAAACTAGCTAGAAATTTGTAGTTGACTTAGTTCGATACATTTTGTGACTTAAGCGCTTTTGCTTTTATACCCCTCAATTATAATACCAGAGCAAGAAAATTATTAATTTCCCAAGTAAAAATCGAAACCACAACCTTCGCGTTTTAAGCCAAACACTGCCGATATGCCATGAGAGCTTCAAGCCAGTAAAGGGAAGGCATATTATTTGCAATATGAGGTGTGTTCATATTATACTCTTAATTACTAAATTTATGCTTAAAATATATTTTTCTCTCCTTACTTTACTTACTTTAAATATGTTAAAAGAGAATGTTGTCAAATCATCTCTATCACGTTTACTTATATTAAAAACGTCTATATATATATATTTTATACAAAAACTTAAACAAACCAGATATTATTACTCGCAACAATAAGATTAACTAAGAAAAGCTTTTAAAAATGAAAATAATTTCATCTGGCATCTTCATACTAACACAAAGTAACAAAACGAGGCCCAGATCAAAGTGATTCAATACAATAACATTAATGAATCAACGTCGACATTTTCAGATAGGCGCTGTCACTTTCACTAAATAAAAAATTACGAGTTTCCATTATGTCAGATTTGGATGGGTGATTAGAAACTTATAAATTGTGTTATTTATATAGGTTTTATTGTTTAAATTTTGTTTTCTTTCATTGTTACTTCTGGTTGAGGTCGGATTGTCAATGTGGCAGTACTCGATTCGATTCTCAGTAGGATGAATAAATTACATTTTAATTTTAACGCTCTGGTAAGACATCATGTAAATGTTATCTTCCTCCCCACTATAAAGTTGATAAAGATTTTACAATCGGGCAAGTATTAGCTAATAAATAAATTAGCTATAAGATATAGTCTCGGTATCACCAATATATTACTTTTCTTGTATTTAAATACAAATTCTGTACAATATCAAATTACAAATCCCAAATCGAATTGACAGCTTAAATTTACTTCTTTTAATAAATATTCATTATCTAAGACTTTGTTTTTATAAAATTTACGTATAAATATGTAAACGTGACAGAAAACACATTCACTTATTTTAGTTTAGTATTTTATATATATGTACATAAATATCAAAAATATATTATTTCGCTTCGAGCTGTATCATGCACTGACTAGACTGAGGTTCCCAACGCCGTTCCCATTAAGACACTGCCAACTATTGACAATGACGCTCTTTACTTTGTTACCATAGTGAGGAAATGTAAATATAAAATATTTCATTCCCCTGAGTGGGCATCGAACCCGCAACCTGTGGCATTTATAGTCGCGTGATAGTGCCCTTACGCCCCATCAACAGTACATAAATAATTACCTCCAAATAGTCCAGACGGGTCGAGCAGGCCGTCGGGCGGCGGCTTGGCTGCCGCATCGCCCTCTCCGTTCTCCTTGTCCATACCACACCTGGAACACACAATAAACATTTATATATTTGTAATATATTAAATTATATTATAGTTATATTTACACTTTCCCCACAGCAGTAGATGAACCCACGACCACTGCGTTTATAACCAAATCTTATCTTACTGTGACAAACGGACTCCGATATGGTCAGCTATACATTAAAATAATATAAATTTCTTGATCATTATTAAATAAATTTCTTGATCATTATTTGAATAAAACTTAGCCAAACAATATGTTTGTATATCTGCTTTATTCTTACTTTATAGCTAGAGCATTACAAACGAAGCTTTAGAGCTTTCATACCGTTATATTTAACACTTCACACATATGAATTACCCTACAATGAACATTTTATATTAATACAATGTATTTGATCCGTTGTCAAGTAACACGTTGTTAAATAGAGAATGTTATAAGATATTTGTTAGACGGACGGAGTTTCTCAAACCATGGGTACATTGAGGAGAATTCGACTTGTACTGTTACGTTCCGTAGCCATCGAGACACTTTAATATATCATTTCTGTCAAATTTTAGAGGCATAGCGTTTTAAATGGCTAAATTAAACGCCGTGTTTTGCCTCATTACCAGGGCTAATAAATATTTAATATGTGTGTGTATGTATACATTAACAGTCGCCACGACAGGCTCTTTCATTCTGATTAACGATAGATTTTTTTATTATAAGAATAATGCAACAATAAACAATAAAAATATTTTGACAAAAAATAGCTGAATTTTATGTTAGTTATTCTTCTTAGTCTACATACCGTTAGAGAGACGAACTAAATCATCGTTTATCTACATCAATATTATACATTATTAAACATCACAGAAATATTCTTTTCCTAAGTAAATACTAAGCTCAATTTTTAGACATAGCTTAATCAGTTCTGAGACTTAACCACGGCTTTCCTTAGAAGACCGGGAGAATAGAAAAATAAAGGGGGAACGGAATTGTCTTAACACTAGGTTCCCAAGTTTCCTCTGCCTACCCTGCCATGTGCCTGATACAGCGTAAAACTGAGTAAAAAAAACAATCCCCCGAATTGGAATCGAATCCACATCCAATGAGTGTACAATTGAAAACTAAACCACTACGACACGATAGAGTTTACAGGTGTTAGTAAAGAGGATAATATAGTATTTAGTTGTAAAGCCGATCAAGTGCAAATCGGCTTACGAGTAAGTGTTGCGTTAATATACTTTACTTTAGTACTTTAAGTATGAGGGTAACATTATAAGTATAACCTTTTACCATATAAAAGGTCAAATTATTTGAAAAACTCAAAAAATATATATATGTATTTCATTTATGAAGTCCTTTCTGGCGCGGCGACATAATGTCTTACAACAAAGGCGATGGTTGTAGGTTCGATACCCACTCAACGACATGACTTAGTGTCGTTTCCTTTCCAAGCGCGGTGTTTAATTCCGCGAATGTATTGAAAATGCGCGGAGCTAGCACTAGATTTCCTTGGTATTTCCTTTCGATATATTGTGTAAGGTTAAAAAAATATATAAATGACTTTCCATTGTAATAAATGGATTTCCAAAGCATTTTCCTCGCTGTATTTCTGGAGATATCGTGTAAAACCGCGTGGGTGGAAAACACGATCTATATTAGTCGACGAAATGTTAGCCTAGGTCAGGAATTATTTACATTAATAAAATGTTACTCAAATTAAAAAAAAAACTTTTCAAAAACCATGAAATGCCTATTAACATTTTGTAAAATATATATATATAATTTAGAATATATTTAAATTACACTAACAAACTGGTAATAATTGTATTTATATAGATATTTATTGCGGTTATTAAAAGTAATCGACGTCATCTTGTCAAAGTGAAACAACTTATCAATGCAGCGAGTCAACGACATGTTAGTGAGTTCGATACCAGCTGGGGGAAATGAATTATATAATTACTTAACCCTAGTCTCTCGAATTTTCCTGGAAAAATGTGAAACAAAGTGTCTTTAAGGGTGTGTACCTACCATTAATAACTGCTATATCCTTATAAAAGAAAGGTGTATGATGCACCATTTACGTTATTAAATTTCACTTACAAACTGTACCTAATAAGAGTATTTATATGTATATTAGATGTTTTATTAAAATAAACAGTTCGTCAGTATAAACGAGACTGATTCTATACTTCCTGGGGGTAGTGAATTATTAACACAAATCTTTCGAGGTTGGGCGGAACGCAGAAAGCGACTAAAGATAAGGTCTCACTCTTGTTAACTTCTATATCCTAATAAAAGAGAGCTGTATGAAGCACCACTAATACATAACTTTGTTTGCAATTAAAGAAACCAGAGAAGAAAAAACATATATTATATATACATAAAAAAAAACATTTAGGTATTATAAGAAACCACAGAAGAAAAAAAACATGTATTATAATATATGTTTTTTCTTCTCTGGTTTCTTTAATTGCAAACCAAGTTATGTATTAGTGGTGCTTCATACAGCTTTCTTTTATAAGGATATACTTGTTAACAAGAATGGGAACCTTATCTTCACAGATAATTATATGTGTTATTCTGTTAAAGATTAAAAAATCATTTGCCTCAAATTGTATTGTACCATGTAAAAATGGATGTACATTACGGACAAGGATCATAAATTAAACGCATTTAAAATGATTCTACTAATGCCCTATGAATATACGTTCTATATACCTAACGTTACGTTATAAACAATCAATCTGTATAATAACAGAAAATTCGCTGTTAATCCTAGGTATTACTTCTACCTCGTAATTTGTACTCTAAAATATCAGTCTGTGGTCAGTTTCTTAGTAAGTCAATATATTTGTTTACCTTAATTATCATTTTAATTATCTTTGAATATATTGTTAGAGAATGAAAACAAGCGAAGATTGCTCAGTTTTGGCATACAAGCATAAGCCAGCGACTGTAAACGCAACAAGTTGTAAGTTCTCTTTATTCTCACTCAAGAAAATAAAATGATTAATATTTCATCTTTTGCTGTTGAGTTCCGCAGAAATGGCCGAGGGTGGCTACGGAAGTATTTTAATGGGATAGACGGAGTATCTTAACCCTAGGTTCCCAAGATTCCTATGCCTACTCTGCAATTTGCGAAATACAGCGTGAAGAAGCCAAAAAGACTAAATATTTTTCAGCTCTAAACAATAAGAAAACATACATAATAATAACTCAAATAGTTTATATATAATATAAAATGAACAATGTACATAGGTGTCACTAAGGTGCTGCATCATCACAAGGCGCCACCTAACGGTCTCGCCCACCGTTCACATGCTAAATGATTCTATTCTACAAATTTGCTTGTCATACTCTATTTAGACATTTGTAACAATATATAATCTATACATATAAATGAAGTTGAAGTGGCTGTCTGTGACTGCGGTGTAACTGTTCTTTAAAGCGTATATAGTTGTTAGTACAATAACGATATTTCATTCCAATTTTTCTTAACTTGTATAATAAATTATCATCATACAGCAGATATATGAGGACATAAAACTGAACGTAATGCTTCTTATTAAGCAACTCATACTTTTAGTTACACTTCCTATTAAAAAATTAACATGAATTATACTCATATACAATGATATTTAATACATATTTTAAAATCGTATTGACTAAAGACATTCAAAATGGAATCAAAATATCTTTACATATTAAGTATAAAGATTTTCATATACAACTTTTATAGTAAGCACTAAAAATGATTACAGCTAATACAAGATATATTTAAAATTTCGCCAAGTGGGTACCATTAAATGATTGCACAAGTGGTAACCGACCGAAACATCTCGCAAACGACACTCAATGCCTATAGTGACCGTAGGTTGACGACCTCTCATTGTCTCGCGCCTCGGCTTTTACTCGGTGCCGGAGAAACCGCACCGTGAGAAACTATCGGCACAAATATATGTATGTAAACGCATTTTTATATATATTTACTACATATATAAATATGTTTTTATTGTATAACCTAGTGTTAAGACCCTCCGTCCCGTTCACCCTCTACGTGTTAGGTTCTATTCGAGTACTGACGATAATGCTCTAAGATGTTTGATGCTGATAATGTTTTGTTATGAAACTTTACTGAACAGAACTGATTTTTAATATAAAGGAATACATTTATTATATTTTGTAAAACAATACGTTACATTAATCTTAAATAACTAAAACAGAACCCAGATTTACAAGATACCGTTTTTTTACATTCCTAAAAAAAGTCAGAATTTATTATATCTCATTAATCTTCATAGAACACTTGGCTTTAACACAACCTATTAAATAATACAATAGACATAATAAAATCAGCAACAAAAACTAAATATTACATAGGCTATTAATCCACATTATTCGTTGGAAAAATTCCATTTAAATAAAATATTACATCTAGCATATTTTAACTCTCTCTTTTTCTCTTTCAGTAAAGTTGGTTATTTAACTGTTAAATCATTCTTCTCTATTTTCATATGTAATTTAAAATAAAAGGTCTTTTTTTTATATAAAGACATTCCAATCAATAAAAAACAGTCAATAACATAATCTTCATTTTCCAAGTCGGTCAACATAATACCATCCATTCCACACACGCCGATCGATCAGTTTTAGCAAATCAAATTGCAAAAGGCTCTTAACTGTCCTTTTAACGTGATAATAAATTATCTGTTGCTTACTTTCGATTAGCGGAGGCCAATAACCTTTGGAGTGGTCAATAAATAACTATGTAAATACAAAAAATTGTATGTCTGTATGTATGTCGATTAATGATGCTAAAATTGTTATTTTGGTTTTTGTTTTCTTTGTTTACAGATTTACGTTGCACATATCAGGGTAGGCAAGTAGTAGGACTTTGGGAACCTAGTGTTGTCCTCTTTAGTTAAGACGCTCCACGATTTTGAAGTAGTGTGACCACCACTAAAATGTTGAAACAATTTGATTTAAATTTTAATATTATCTTCTCTAATCGAATACTGTATTTACGCAATTTAATTTACAAACAGTGCTGCCAAAGCAAGTTAATAAAGATATTGTCTTACCGGTTAATGTAACAAGTTAGTATTTTGAATAATTAATATTATTAAATAATATTAATTCAAATCAATCAATTTTATTTAGAAGCAAAGCACAGACGGGGCTACAGGTGGTTAAAAAACATTCCTGACGCAATGGTTTAAATTACAGTAAGCCTGTCGTGGCGCAGCGGCACAAGCGTGTGACTGCAACCGACAGGTTCTGGGTTCGATCCCCACTTGAGGAAATGAAATATTTAATATTTTCAATTTAAATATTTAAAATTTTCATTTCATCGTTCTCGTACATGGCAAAAACGCGGCGTTGAGTTGCGCCACTCAACACGCAGTGTCTCCAATTAATTGGAAAGCGGGGAACGGAAGTGGAACGGAGTGTCTTAATACTAGGTGCCCAAGTTCCCTCTGCCTAACCTGCCATGTGCGGGATACAGCGTGAAGCTGAGTGAGTTATTGTTTAACTCCTAAAATGTTCATTCTTTCGATAGTTAAAAAGAAAGTGTGTCATTGTATCAGCCACCAGTGAGCAAAATATCTTGATATCATAAAAACAATGCAGGAGGTACGTCACTATATTTTTTTATAGATTTATAGCTTTACGCTGTCCCTCATATAGACAGAGGGAACATAATGTTAAGATACTTCCCAAAAAAACGTTCCAACATTCTTTCCGATACACAAAGCATTAAAGCTTTAATTGGGCGAACTCTATGCTGCCCTTTGTCTTGTTATCAGATGAAAGAAAAATAATCATTACTGCGGTAAGAATCGAACCCCTGATACGTCGCGCTTAAATCACACACTGCCGCTGTGCAACTCGGGCTTTATGATAAAATTCTATTCTTTTTTTCTTAGAACAGTTATTTTTCTTTATTTATAAAGTGTCCCCACTTGGGACAGTGTGTCTTAACACTAGGTTCCAAATTTATGTCTGATTACCCTGACATATGCAGAAAACTGACTTATAACTATTAATATCTATAATATGACTATTAATATCTATAATACGCGTATTAACAATGCAAAAAATAACTAGTGGCGATTATTTAGATAACTCCTTATTAATTGGTCGAGATAAAAGAGTACTTAAATACACTGTATCATTATTACCAAGGAGGCAGTCGTGACGCACTGAGACAGCTTATGAACGTTAATGCAATGTATTGCATACATGCAATGATTTTTTTATTGCTACGAAAGTGAGGAACGGATTGTTTTAACACAAATTTTACAATCTTGCTATACAAGAAAAAGTTTTCGCAGATGATATATACTTAGTCACTCACACAGATTTACGGTGTATCTTGTACATGGCAGGGTAGGCAGAGTGAACCTGGGAACCCAGTAATATGATGATCTGTACCATTGTCCACTTTCCGACTAATTCGATTTGCTTATTTGCATTGCTTATTAAATGGGCGATCTCAACGCCGTCCTTTGCCTTGTTATGAGAGTGAAAAATAAAAAAAAAAACACTTGAAGTTATTAAATAGACTAGATATGTTTTATTTAAATCGAATAATTTTAAATAATTTTAGGGATTAGTATATATAGATTGTTTTTTTATAGCTTCACACTGTATCCCGCTCATGACAGAGTAAGCAGAGAGAACTTGGGAATCTAGTGTTAGTACACTCCGTTCCACTTCAATTCCCTACCTTCCAACAAAAATGAGGCATTGCGTGTTGAGTGGTGGAGCTAGGCGCCGCGCTTTGCCTTGTTACCAGAGCGAAGAAAATGAAAAAAATATGAAATAATTCATTTTCTCGAATCGGAAACCGAACCCACAACCTGTCGTTTACAGCAACACTCTTTTTCTGCTACGACAGGCCTCAATTTATATATTGATAGATATATAATATCTTTTTATATTTCAAGATAAGCATAGGATAGGTAAGATATAAAATTTTATACAAACAGTAATTGAGATAACTAAAAAGCGTTTAGAACTGGAACAATGGGCGCAAATTGGCGGTTCACAGTGCAGTAACGGTAGGTACTATGGTAACGGCTGTAATAATGCTCTTTTGTGCTCCTGCAAGGACGTGACGATTATAAAAATACATTCAATTGAGTAATTATTTAGATACTATCTAAGTATATGGTATAATCGTCTTATTAAAGTTAGATTTTAGAAAAATGTAAGAGCATTTAAGGCCAAGGCGCTGGAGCAAAAATCTGACGGTTTTAGCTTCAATCTATACTTAGAGGAATAAAATGTTAATATTTTTATTTCCTCGTTTTGGTAAAGAAGCAAAGGTGACTTAAGACAGGGTTTGCATCCATGACCCAAAATGATGATAAAAACTGAAAAACGTAATTTGTCTTTAGTTTTTTGTAACGTATAATACAAACTTAATATCAAGCTATCATGTATAGCTTATTTATCAGTATAAAAAGTTAAAAAATACTTGCAACACAACACATTTTATTATTAGATGACATTCAATTAATGAATATATCGTGGTGCTGATAAAAAAAAATATTTACACGGAGTTAAGTTACGCAATGACTCGAATTCGGGTAGAAAACGGGAGTACCCGGTATCTAGCCAATAGCACAGTATTGTACAGTGCACAGTGTAAAGTTGAAGAAGAAAGAATCAAGTAATCAACATTTAATGTTACGCAGAACCATGTTGCAATATTAGATGAGTCATTTTGCTAATCTAAATAAATTAGTTGAAGCTTAATGCTGCGGGGATCTGTGCGAGGCGTTGTCTGCTTCAAATTTAATTATGTTTGGCAAGTTTGGCTATATAAAGCATTGAATGTAATGGGGAGGGGAAATTAAATATTTTATATGCTTATGTTTCTTCGTAGTTAAGTAAATCAACATGTAATACGTCTGAAAATCGGTGAAAATTGGGGAACGCAAGTGTTGTAATGGGAACGCTGGGGATAGCTAGCTATATGAAACATTGGTATAACTTTAGTTCGAGACATATCTGTAACTGATCACTGTCTGTAAATTAAAGCTTTTTTAAAATATCTGAAAAGGGACGTTTATTAAAAGGGCTAAAAGGTTTTTATTCTTGTCTGCTTGTAGTTCAGCAAAATCCCCAGAAAACTTTTGTTCATTCGGCTGAAATTTACTTTACAATATATAGATAATGTTCATATTCTTAATAGGACATGAAAGTAATTAAGATTAGTAAATAAAAAACTGTACTACAAGCGGGCGAAGCCATAAACGGCTCGCTAGTCTATCATAAAACCAAAATCAAACATCAGTATTCCACATCCACGAACCAAAGACCACGGGGCTACAAAATTACTAACAAACAAATGGTCATTCATACAATTGATGTACAAAGGCGTGCCCTAAATGACGTCACACAACCGCTTGCATCTAGTAATGCATCTAACAGCTGTGACCCTTTTTACTGGACCTAGTTCACATTTGGTTAGGACTATGAGTCCATACAAATATTATAAAGCTAAATAAATTGTTTGGTTGATCGTGCTTTACTCAAGTAGTACCTACAGGTAGAATGAAAAAATCATTTTGTGTTGGATAGTTGCTATATTGAAGAAGGCCTTACTTAACAAAGAAAATAATAAAAACAATAATAAAAAATAGCAAGTTAATACATTGTGTATTAACTAGTATTGATCTATATAAACATACATACGCACATACAAACCCAGACACACACACACACATAAATATATATATATATATATATATATATATATATATATATATATATATATATTTATATATATATATATATATATATTTATATATATATATTTATATATATATATATATATATATATATATATATATATATATATATATATATATATATATATATATATATATATATATTTTTTTTTTTCTTTTTTCAGCTTCACGCTGTATCCCGCACAAGGCAGGGTAGGCAGAGGGAAAGGAAGTGAAACCTAGTGTTATGACACTCCGTTTCACTTCCGTTCCCCACTTTCCGCCGAATTTGAGGCATTACGTGTTGAGTGGCGGAACTCAGCGCCGCGCTTTGCCTTACTACCAGAGCGAAGAAATGAAACATTAAATATTCAAATTGAAAATATTAAATATTTCATTTCCTCGACTGGGGATCGAACCCAGAACCTGTCGGTTACAGTCACACTCTTGTGCCGCTGCGCCACGACAGGCCTCAAATATATATATATATATATATATATATATATATATATATATATATATATATATATATATATATATATATATATATATATATATATATATATATATATATATATATATATATATATATATATATATATATATATATATATATATATATATATATATATTATATATATATATATATATATATATATATATATATATATATATATATATATATATATATATATATATATATATATATATATATATATATATATAATATATATATATATATATATATATATATATATATATATATATATATATATACAAGGAAAAATACTTTAGAAAAAACAATAAGGTTTAAGGAAAAATTAAACAGATTGTAATAATTCAATTATCATTTTCACTTGCAAGCAAATGCTTAATGATTGTTGATTTCCACGACCTAACACGCGATACCGAACAGAACGGAGCGTACCATACCCTGCCATGTGCGGGATACAGCGTGAAGCTGTGAAAAAAAATCAAGTTAATCTTTTCATAACCACCAATATTTAGCAATACTACTTCGGCCATTCCTAATATATTATTTCTCATTAAACAACTCATTATTAAATTCCATTAGAAAATCACCTGCTTAGTTGCGGAATTCAACGCCGCACGTTTTCTTTTTAAATAATGAAAACAAATTAAAATTATACTTAGAACAGTTTCGTTTACAGTTAAGTAAGGCTAGTTATAAATAAAATATATAAAAAAATACTTTAGAAAAAAAAAAAATGAAGCACGTAATTAGTATCTTTAAGCCAGAACCGCAGTTGTCGCGTTCTTTTTAAATTATTTATATTCAATATTACGGTAAACAGAAGTTACGTGTTATTATTATAAAACGTTGATTAAATGTCGATAATATCAACAATAATTATTGATTTTAATTGTATGTATGCATGTGTCATAATTACATACATATCATAAGAACTAATATTAAATAAAATGGCTCTTCGCACTAATTAAAACAATTACTTAAAGAGAAAAAAGGATTCCTTAGTATTAAATAGAGTGTTTATATATTACCTTTGAATTCTTATGAAAAAAATAATAACATGATCAACTGTTGAAAATTAAAAGTTAAATGGCATGAACAATTATGAAAAAGTAAATGTTAAATGCTTCAACTTTGCTAATGCTTTGCAGTACTCAACGCCACGCTTTGTCTTAATTTACCCACAACCATTATATTTACAGCTATGCTTCCAGCCTAGCATCAATATAATTAAAGTAATCTAAAATATGAATTTAATTACACGGCATTTGTATTGAAAAAATAATCTATAGAGTACACTTAATGTAGCACATACGTGAGACTGTAAACATGACAGGTTGCGTGTTCGATCCTCACTCCAAGAAATGAAATATTATTGGCGTCGAGTTCCACCAGTCATCACACAACAACTCCAAATCGGCAGAAAATAGAGAACGGAGTGTCGTAACTCCAGGTTTCCAACTCTCTGTCTACCTTACCATGAAGGAAAAATCTATAGCACAAAAAAAAACAGTAGATTTTAAAAGAAATCTTCACTTAACAAAGTAACATTATTTCATAAAATACTTTCATAAACGTTACTACAATGCATTCAAACGAGGAGTTACGTAAACAGTTCAATAGCCTTCAACTGGGCTTCTTAGAAACGTCGCAGTTAAAGTTAACTATTTGCTTACTGTATACTCTGTTAAATATAACCGTTTCGGCCGAAGCCTGTAATTAAAGTAACAATATGTTCAAAATTATAAATAAATCAATTTTAATTACATAATAATTTAATGATAAAAATATATAATTACATTTTTACAATCTTATACAGAAATGTACGTTAGTAGTAAATATAATATACGCTCATTCTCTCTCAAATAATTAGTTTATCCCGAGTGAACACTGAACTGGGCACCCATATCAATCTCCGATATTTTGCCGTTGAAGCCGAGAACGACAGATTACTCAACATTTAACTGAGAACCATCTCAAGTTCAAATTTATATTTTTAAAAGGATATCATTACTTTTATTATAGAAATTCTATTATTTATTAATACTTTACCTACTTTCTATAAGCTAACTTTTACACTAAAGTTATTTTTAAACTTGAGAAGAATCACACAGCCACACTGGGAATTATCTTTTTCAAGTCAATAATTATACTAATTTAGAAAATTTTTTTAGTAATAATGACGACTATGAAATATAATAGTAAGGCAATTCATATTCACTATTTACATCACTTAGTACCTTCTCTAAAAAAAGTGACTTTTTAAAAAAAAAAACACACATAATAACCAATTTCCTCAAACAAACTAATTAGAACAAGAAAGCAATTGAGATTATTTTTACTATTTTTAAAGTGTACATAATGTTTATATGTTTACTAAATAAGTATACTTGATATTAGTAAATAAAATAGTATTCCCTAAATACTAAACTTAAAGTTAAAAAGCGTATAAAAATTTTTTGAACGAAGCAGGATTTGAACCCGCGCCTCTGGAATACCGTTCCAGAGGCGCGGGTTCAAATCCTGCTTCGTTCAAAATTTTTATACGCTTTTTAAATTTAAGTTTAGTATTTTCTGTCCTAAGTGTGGAATAACACTTTAAAACATAGTAAAAATAGTATTCCCTAAGTCTTTTTTTTTAATTTTAAGTTATGGTTATTTACAAAATATCTTAGTATTTTTATTTAAATATAACTTACCCTGTATTCATTAATATTTCATTAAATATGTGAGATAGGATGAGCACTGTTAGACTAACAGGAGTAACAGTATTTGCTGAGTCTCAATCCTTTTACTATTTTTGTTTTTAATATTTTTAATATTTTTCTGTTTATTAACAGTTTTTTTTTTTAACATTGATTTAATTCTTTTAAAACGGTAACAATCTCTGTTGAATTTGAATTTAATTCAAGCGGGCAAAACCGCGGGTCACTAATCTTTTATATATTTAAATATTATAAATACACATCTCGTAAATATAATTCATTGAGTCCAGTCACCGCGCCGGCGTGATTCATTCATATCCATGCAAATTAATTCAATAGTAGTAGGTACGTGTATATTTGGATTATATTATATATATTTCTTAGAACATTGTGACGTACCGGAAGTATCCTTTTTGGATGTATTTTTTTATAAATAAGTAATTTTAAAAATATATTTCATTTTGACCGGAAATTGAGTTAAAAAAATTGGATTAGGTTAATCATTATCAATACAATTAATTTAATTCATTTAAAAAAAAAGGCCTTTTTTGAGGCCTGTCGTGGCGCAGCGGCACAAGAGTGTGACTGTAACCGACAGGTTCTGGGTTCGATCCCCAGTCGAGGAAATGAAATATTTAATATTTTCAATTTAAATATTTAATGTTTAATTTCTTCGCTCTGGTAATAAGGCAAAGTGCGTTGCCTCAAATTCGGCGGAAAGTGGGGAACGGAAGTGGAACGGAGTGCCATAACACTAGGTTACACTTCCGTTCCCTCTGCCTACCCTGCCTAGTGCGGGATACAGCGTGAAGCTGAAAAAAAAGAAAGAAAAAAAATTAATTCATTTTTTTTATATACTACTAGTTATTAATTAAATAAAATACTTCTAGAGCTATTTATAATACATATCAAGCAAAAAATATGATTCTTTTTTATTTTTGGCCTGTGTCTTTGTTAGTCATGTGCGTGCGTGTGTGTTTTCTTCTGGACATATTATAATCCTCGGGAACATTAATTTTAACAAGTCTGAATAGATATAATAGATATAAATACAACTCCGTAAGAAAAACAGTTCGCTATAAGCATTTCAGAAGACAAACAAATATAAAGGTCTAGAACACCGGACGTGAAGTCCTAGTCCTACGTTTATTCTATAACAAATACTTATCTTCATACCTTAAGCCAAAATTTAGCAAAATAATGAATATATACCATTGAAATTTGGGTCAAGGAGAGAGAGTGAGTGACGTATGGCTCTCCTTTTCCAATAAAATGACCGACAAATAAAAGTAAGTTATTGTTTTACATAAAGCTGGTATCTGGCTGATAAGAGCTACACAAATTCTTACAACGGGTAATAACGATAAAATAGGCTAATATAAAGAAATAAACATTTTCCATACCTGCAATGATAGCTATCATTCAGAAACCGAGGCGCGGAATCGAATCTCGTACATTATCACTGTGTCACTTCACCCCACTGCACTACACTACACTGTCACATGCACATTGTTCAATCCAATCTTAGAATGCACCTGGAACAAGAAAAATGTACAATAAATAGATGCACTTAATGAAATTTAACTTAAAGTATTGTTTTATTGAATGAACTTGAATTTTTCCTTTATTCCGTTAAAAAAAAGTCTTAGTTAAAATATGCTACTGTAAACGCGACAAGTTGTAATTTCGATCCGTTCTGGTAATAGGTATATCGTGGCGTTGAGTTCCACCCCTCACATAGTACCTCATAATCGCAGAAATGTGGGAAATGGAACGGAGTTCTCTGCCTCTTAACACTAAGTTCCCAAGTTCTTTTGTCGCTAATAATACATACAAACTCAACAATGCATTTGGCTTAGCTTGGACCCTACCCTAACGGAGGGTCACCGGTACAAATTCAATTCTATTATACACAAATAGGTAGGTATATATAAGCTGTCACGATTCACAAATAACGAACGCACCCCTCATTTGAATTCGCAACATCCAGGTAGGCTCGTCACGTTTTTGATGACAAAAAAATAAGGCTACCTACACACTGGTGGTGGTTTTTGCGACGATATAAGTAGCCAAAGTAAAATATGTAACAAAAATATATTTACAAAAGTTATAAAAGTGAATTACTTTGCTAATTTTACAATTGAGGCCTGTCGTGGCGCAGCGGCACAAGAGTGTGACTGTAACCGACAGGTTCTGGGTTCGATCCCCACTCGAGGAAATGAAATATTTGATATTTTCAATTTAAATATTAAATGTTTCATTTCTTCGCTCTGGTAATAAGGCAAAGCGCGGCGTTGAGTTCCGCCACTCAACACGCAATGCCTCAAATTCGGCGGAAAGTGGGGAACGGAAGTGGAACGGAAGTGGAACGGAGTGTCATAACACTACGTTTCACTTTCGTTCCCTCTGCCTTCCCTGCCTAGTGCGGGATACAGCGTGAAGAAAAAAATTTTTACAATTAACATAAATTATTCTAATATATGTAATTAATTAACCATAGAGTAAGTATGAGAAAATGACCGCCAATACTTTCCAAATCATATCATGATTGTAATTTTTTAAGAATTTCGCATAAGTTTACCAATTATAATACTTACATATAATTAAACATACAAACAAAAAGAGAAAGTACATTTTAACGTTAACAAGTTGTGCAGTCAAGATATGCTAAATTAATAAATTAAGGCTACAATTTTATAAAAGTCACTTGGTCAAATGAGAATATAAAATGTTTCACGCATACTGACTACTGTTTAAAGGGAACAGCTTTTACTCAAACACACATACAATATCAATAGTATATATACAAAATTGTAAGGTATAGCAGTGGAAATGTATAAAGCCAAAATACAAATAGTTTTAATGTAGAATATAATTAGTTATAATAAAGAAAATACAAGAAATTTTCCAAACAAGTGTCAAAATAGTACTGATTAAATATTGTCAAAGCCTAAACTCGACTAGTTTACTAGTTACCTTAGAAGAATTCCAACATTAATTTCCTATTTTATTATCAGACCACCTCGATGACACTATATCATTACATCATTACTTAACTTATCGTTACAAATTTGAAGATAATAAATGATTACTAATGAGTCACGATCATTTTCTTATATTTCATTACATATTTACAAGCGTATTTAAACTAAGACAAAACAGTCGCTCCAACCCCCGACAGTCGCAACACACGACACAGCCTAATTCTATTACACCAATAACAGGGCGTTACCGTATTAATGCACACAAACAGTACTGCCAAGAAAGTGGACCTCTCCCTCACACCCACACGCAAGGGGGTGGCGGGGGAAAGGGACAGTTGACAATCAATAATGGCGGTCGTTTTATTTCGCGATCTCATCTCATCTCATGTTTGCGTTGTGGATTCTGTGCGGTAATAATCTTATTTATTGCCATTTTTTGTTTAAATTATATTCTAATTTTTAAAGAGGAGTGAATAAATACTGAATGTGACAGGCTATATATCTTATAATATACTATTAAATTAGTAAATATTATAAGAAACATCCCTTATAATTTGACAGTCAAGTCAAAAGGTATTGTTGAAAATGCGTTGAATTGTGACAAACAACATGTTATTTTGAAAAACCACATGTTTGTCGTAATTCAACGCGGCGCCTATTCTTATTATAAGGAGATTGAACATAATTTATTTCCGAGTACTGAATTACTGCCAGACATTCTGACTATTTACTGACGTACTAATTCAACATTCAGACGGAAAATGGGAAACCAAGTACCTTAACACTAGGTTCCCTCTTGAAAAACATAAAGCTGAATATTTAATAAAGACAAAACTTCAAAATTAAATAAAACTAAAAAAAAGTCAACCAATCCTTTATACATTACACGAAAAAAACGTATCAAAAGCATTAATGTAAAATCATGGCACCCCTTAAAGCGTTGGGGGCTACATTTGCCATAATTTGCCGCTTCCTGCGGAGGGGCGGTGAACAGTTATTACTGTTTTACCACCTAATAACGTTATTTTTCAAGTATTTTTTTATAACGTCCGTTTTATTACAAATTGTCTGTTTTCTGTTCTGTAATGATAAACGTAAATATAGTTGCTAATTTAAAAACTATTATAGGTATATAAATAAAACATTTTATAACAATTGAAGCCTGTCGTTGGTAAACAACAAGCGTGTGACTCTCAACGCGCCATGTTTTGGGCTCGATCATCCCTGAAGGAAATGAAATATTTATTATTTTAATTTCCTTCCTCTGGCAACGAGGCAAAGCGCGGCGTTGAGTTTCACCACTCAATACCTCAAATTTTACGGACAAAATTGAGTGTCTCAACACTAGCTTCCCAAATTCTCTCTGCATAAATAAGCATTTTTTTTATAAAGTTAAAAAAAGAATAAACAAAATCCGAAATCACAACAAATGCAAAGAGACTGCTATGCTGCTGCTATACTCTTTCTGTATAGCATATAAACGGCAGAAACACACAATATAACGATAAAATGTCTACCAAAAGACAATGCTCAAGCAATAAATACGGAACAATTCATCTAAATAATACTCTGGAGGGTGGTGATGTATGTACCCTAATTTAAGCCACGCAGTATAACTGAGGGCTGCTTTATATCAAATTTCTCGCAGTAACGTAAGAGCTTTTTGTGTACAATGAAGAAATTATATTCAAAGTTAAGGGTTTTTATTGAAAATTTAAGAAATATAATGTTACCTAATACAAAAAGTCATAGAGCTTACAGTAATGTAGATGAAATTTATCACATTTAATTTAGTTAAATTAAACACAATTTCGTATACATTTACATAAATAATAATTGTGGGTTCGATTCCAACTCGGGGAAATGACTTACTTTCATTTTCCCCACCTGACAAGACAACGCGCGGCATTGATTTACAATCTAATCTTTGCCTGACAATCTAAACAAAATGTCTCAAATTCTTCAAGAAAGCAGAGATAAAATATCTTGACATTAGGTTCTCTGTCTTTTGCAGTCTTTTTTGCGTTTCTTCCTCGCTATGACACAATAAGATGTTTTTTTAAATTGAGTTTTATAACTGAAATGCGGACCATGGAGCTACCGCTACTAATTTATTCCTTAAAAAACATCGTTTAAACAAACTTTTTGGAAGTCGCAAGCAAAATTAACTAAAATCTATTTGAGAATAACTACATACAAAAATAAAGAGCACACTCAATATTTCATTTGTTCAAACTTCAAAGCTAAATACGTGGTGTGGTCAATAAAATGGCGTCGGCCGTTAGTTTGTCATATTGTGATTTTGATTGATCGTCCCCCAATAGGGGACTGGTGGTACTTTGATAAGAGGGTTGCTGCGACATTTACTTGATCGCGTACAGAACTAAAATGTTAACAGCGTTTTGTGAACTAAATTTTGTTGCTAGAATGTTCTTCTAAACAAGGAGAGATATTGATTTATGTGTATGTATCTTTATATTATAAAATATATATAACATATCTATAAAAAACCCTACAAACGTGAGGAATTTATTAGTCCAGTTCAAGATTTAATATATATTAAATGGTTCCAAATAAATTTATTTCTTTACATTTAATATTAATTAAACTTAAATTCTCAATACGGCTATCACTTTATTTAAATAAAAAAAAACCATGCAAATACACACAGATTGACGACAATATAAGGTTTATTTAAATTAAAACATACTTTATTTTATCGTATACCATAATTTCTTTGAAATAATAAAACTTTGACAGACACATAATCTGTGGGATTAAAAATAAATAAAGCGCACGCATTGTCTCTGGTGTAATCTTCTGTCCCT
Source organism: Eueides isabella (assembly GCA_019049475.1). Classification (NCBI taxonomy): domain Eukaryota; kingdom Metazoa; phylum Arthropoda; class Insecta; order Lepidoptera; family Nymphalidae; genus Eueides; species Eueides isabella. Next base: position 4,440,378 of record CM032410.1, on the reverse strand, counting down.
CACGCACGTGTTACTTTAGAAGGAGAGAGTAGAACAAAAACTTGCCCCCAAACGCAGCCGCTTGAAATTGGACCCTTTGTAATTTTTATTAACAGGCTACGACACTGCACTTATACAGCCAGAAATATGTAGTTATAAAAGTTTACAATTAAAAATAAATAACATGGTATCATCATTTTTAACATTTAACTATTAAATTTTAGGTTAAATATAAATAATCTAAGTTTCGCAAAATAAAATATTCGTTTAAAAACATAATGAGTGCTATTTCGGTATACAGATAATATTGTTTATTTTTATGTTAGTGTTTTTACTTTTATTTTTGCAATTATACAGATACTCCATGCGCATAAAGCCACAGATAAAAAATTTAATTGGCCTTGATTTAACATGACTTCTCCAATTAGTCGTCGCCCTCGGCTGTGTACTGTGCGTTGTTATATAAATTATAACTAAAACTTATGTTTTGGATAGTAAATTACATTTATTACCTTCCATAGAGAAAAAAATATGTTTTATATATTATAAGTATAACTTTTATTTTGTAATGCACAGACTGGCATATATGCCAGTCTGCTGCATGCATTGCAGCAGACTGGCATACGCAGCACTGCTTTATTAGTACATCAATCAATCAATACAATTGTATTGATTGATTGATGTAATAATAAAGCAGTATTACAATTTTATTTAATGTGACACTAAGTAAATAAAATTATATAATACAATATCAAAGTCCCAACGTTACGTTATACGTAATTTAAGAAGACATTTTTGAGTTTCGGAACATCAACTTATCTACGAAAGGGAATCAAACTGACAAACATCGTTACAGTTAATCGCTTTATCGCTATAGCTTCAACACACTCACTCACTCAGCTTCACCCTGTGTCCCGCACATGGCAGGGTAGGCAGAGGGAACTTGGGAACCGAGTGTTAAGACACTTCGTTCCGTTCCCTACTTTCCAACGACTTTGAAGCATTGCGTATTGAGTGGCGGAATTTAACGCCGCGCTTTGCTTTGTTACCGGAGAGAAGAAAGACACACATATAAGTATATAATATATTAATCCATAAACACCAGATCGCAGCAAGCGATGTGTATTGCAAAGCGAAACACGACATTCGTTAACGGTCCAAATGGCAAAATACTGTAGCCTATTAAATAAATACGAATATTGAGTAAACATTTGTCACTTTATATATATTTATTTGATCGACACGAAATTACTCTACTCAACTCTACTCAGCTTCACGCTGTATCCCGCACATGGCAGGGTAGGCTGAGGGAACATTTTTTTCACGGTCAGTCTGAATTAAATAAAATATTCAGTATGAAAAGCAACAAATTAACTTTAAGTATTTATTTAGCAGCTTCACGCAATTTCCCGCATAGGCAAAGGGTACCTAGTTTTAAAACACTTTATACTTATACTACCTGCTACCTGCTTCCGTCCCGCCATTTTTTGTGACAAAAAATTCATAATTAATATATAACTATAAAATAGTACTAATTTACGGCGTTGAGTTCCGCTACTTAACACGCAATGCCTCAAATTCGGCAGAAAGTCGGAAACAGAACAGAGTGTCTTAACAATAAATTTTTATGATTTCTATGTAATAATACTCACTAATCTCCAAAAGTCTACATACTGAAGATATCAAAATACATTTTTTTGACATATTTTTATTTATTTCTAGACGATAAATTGATAATGACGGCTTAATAAGATTAAATAAATTTAAAATTCAAATTTATGCTTTGTAATAACTATACTAATACTATAAGAATCAAGAGTTAGCTTGTCAAACGCGATAATCTACGGAAACGTTTTTATTACTTAGAATATAGTAAAATCAATTATTGGATATTTAAAACATTAAAGAAAAAAAGAAAATTCAATGGAGACCTGTCGTAGCGCAGCGTCGAATTCCACACCAGTTGATTAACAAGCAATGCCTCAAATTCGACGGAAATTATCTCAACACTATGTCCTCAAGTCTCATATACTTACTCACACTTCCACGTAACATTGAGCGGAATACACTTAAAAAAAGTCACACATCAAGAAAAAGAAATGATCGGTGAGACGTTCATAAATTAACACGTACAATTACATACATATGTATAGAAGATTACAAATATATAGAGATATATTTGCAAACTCAACCTTCAAGAACACGGAAGAATCGTCAGCGAAATGAAAACAAAGCGAGTAACATGAACCGATTGTTGTGCACGTTGCAAATTTATTGTTACAAAGAAACGTAGTGCACGAGAAACAACTACTGCTAAAGATTATAATTAGCGAGGGAATGTTCTCGATTATTGAGAGTTTATAAATGAATAAGTAATTATAGGAACGGCACGAAGGGTCTTAACACTAGGTTCCCAAGTTCCCTCTGCCTACCCTGTCACGTGCGGGATATGGCGGGCTGAAAAATATAATTTAAAATTTAAAGTAGCCTCCGACCGAAACAAATCACTACCTTACCTCGGCAAAGAGGTTCTAACTCCTTAACTGCTAGTCCGATTCTCATAAAATACAGCTAAGATCCACAGTGGTGAATCAGGCTTTCGAATAGAAAGCACTCAAGTATTTTAATTCATTCAGTAGCTAGGGTGCCACAGATATACCGACAGATGTATCAAACTTATCTTTTCCCGCCCCTTTTTGCGTCTGGGGTCAAAATATAAATTAAACGATTTTCTTTATTTGCTACAATAGTACTATAGAATATAGCCTAAGCTAAAAATTGTATGAACCTGAGCTCGAGTGGTTAACTCTACCTCTGAAGAGTTCCGCTACTTAGGCTCCATCATCAGACCATGTCATGATGATAGCAAATTATTATAATCTCAACCAACATTTAACTAATAAGCTTCACAATTGAAACAAGTGGAAAGAGGAAATATTTTATTAGTTTCACGCCCTATCCCGCATAGCAGGACAGAGAGAAACTAGTGTCAAGACACTTCAATCTCCACTTTTTACAAGTTTGAATTCGGTGATAAGAAAATAAATGAAATATGTCATTCCTATTTATGGGAATCGAACCTACGAAATAAAAACACTTAAGCCAATGCTTAACATACAAACATCTGAACATTAATAACATTATTAGGATTAGCAATATAAGTAGGAAGTGGCGTGGTAGTGTCAGATAAGATGTAACGGATAATGGGGAAATATAATCTACATAGGTACTTACTTCAATAACAATCTATAAAGTTATGACTAAGACGCATCATTATGATATAGAACGAAATATATAATTTCGATCATCTAAAATTAGTAAAAGTTATACATAATACTTATTATCATATCTAATAGTTACCTATAATCTATACATTTTTTTTTCTCGAACATAGAGTGAATGATGGTAAAACTGTTGGCTTCTTTCACTTTCAAAACACTCTTTTCTCCGTTTTCTGTTCGAATTCGAGAGAGCGGTCGAGAACTCCAGAGCGCTTTTTTTCATAAACAGGAGTACAAGGAAAGAAAGTATGAAAATATTTTAAGAATAAACTGAATAAATAATCCCAAAAAATAACATTTTACCTACAGGTCACATTTAATTTACCAAAAAAAAAAAACAAATATAAGTAAAGCTATTTTCTATACATGAGAAAGAAAGGTCGAAACGTCCCTAGCGAAAAATCCCGCAATCCTAAGTTATACGAGTATATTTAAAGTATGAAATCAGCATTACTGTATTGATCTTATTGGCCGTCTCCAAAGAACCGAATGTAGCCCTTATGTATAGCGAGATAAGGTATAGTTTAAACGTAAAATATTGATGGTAAGCTTGGGTTACATTGAAAATTCAATACTAAGATATGACGCAATGTTATATTATTAACTAGCCGCTTGCTCTGGTTTCGAACGGGTATTCTAGACATTACATATTATAGCCCAGTACATAATACTTACTCGGTGGTAGACGAAGCGCGGCGTTAAGTTCCACACACTCGAGTGTCTCAACCCTAGGTTCCCTCAGCTTGCCCTGATATAGGTAAAATAATATCTGCTACATAATGTTAACAACATTTAGGTTAACGAAGTAATTTTCCAATAGTGTTTAAATAGTTTTCTACGTTTTGTTTTCGTTTTTAAACAGGTAGTAATAATTACACAATAAAAACTAATCGTCATTTAAAATTATGTGAATAATTCTTTTTTTTTTATATTTTAATTAGAAAGCAAACACTAAATGACATTGCAAAATTTATGAATTATAATAATTATTTTTAACATTTTTTTAAAGGATTTTCATTCACATGAACCCACAATAAAAATTCACACTTAGGAAAGAATAATATGTTTTTTTTAAATGTATGTTTAAAATGTATGTATGTTTAAGACTCAATTTAAATTTCTACGGAGTGCCTTAACACTAGGTTCTCCCTTTGCCCAAGTTTCCTCTGCCTATCACGCCATGAATATATTTTCTAAATTGAAATTAATTAATTCCAAAAAAAATGTTTAACCTCACATACATAATTTACTAAAGAGCAAGTGTTTCACATACGATACAAATTTTGGCGCATCTCTCGACAACCAACTTGGCATTTCACCCTGATGCTTGGAGACGCGCCAAGCACTCCTATTGGTTAAACGTTTCATTGTTCTTTAAAGTCATTTGTACTTCATATTTTATATAACCAAATATGTACGTAATTTATGTTTGCGGTAATGATACATATACATACATTAAGGCGCGATAGTTCTGGATTTAAGTAACATTGGGTGGAATAAAGTGTTCGTTTTGGTAAAATTGAGCGTTGAGTTACGCCACTCAACACGCAATGACTCGATAATTAGACGGAAAGCACGGAACTGAGCGTCTTAACTTTGGAATTGCTCGCCTACACTGCATGTGTAACGAAACACAAAATGTTTAAAAATGTACCTCCTGTAGGTATGAGACAGAAAGGTCTCGACATTTTTTTGTTTAATTACATAAAATAAATATATAATATTGTAGATAATTCCTTATAAAAGGATAAAACGTTATTTAAAAAAAAATCTTACAGGACAGCAATTTGCGAATTTGTTTCTCTCGAGAACATCAAGATAATCGATATGTATGTTTAATAATATAAATAATAGTAATAGTGTAACAACGATAGCATACGTGGGAATTGTTACAAAGTACGCGAAATAATAGATTAACTTAGAACTTTGGAAGTGAAATACATATAATATTATTTAAAGTATATATATATGTGTGTGTATATATATATATATATATATATATATATATATATATATATATATATATATATATATATATATATATATATATATATATATACGTAAAAAAAAATATGTAGTCACAACAAAATTTGTACGTACTTTAGGTAAAAAAATAATAAATTTTATATGTATATATGTAGAGGGAAGGGAAGAGGGCAACGGCAAGTCCCAACGCAAGAAAATGGGTGAAGCGCACTAGATTTTTTATTACAAAATATCAGAAACACTTAATTGTATACGAGCACAGTAAGTTTGACTGCGTGTAAAAAATGCTGGCGTGTTTCTCGCCGTAGCTCTTGGCACGAATTTCGCTGAACTGGGAGTTATAAACGCCATTGTCTTGCTTCATTAGAATGTAACAATTAATTAGTTTCACATTAGCAGGTTAATTTATATTTAAGCTTCCCCATCACCGAATATGAGAACATATCTCATAACTTAACGCCGTATATAGTATAACAGCGCAGCATTAAGTCATTGAAAATAACCATAGAATGTCTTGAAAATTGCGTGTAGAGTAAAGAACGGAGTGTCTTACCACTAATCCAGCTATTCTACTATAAGCCGGATACAGGGTGAAGCTACAAAAACATAAGTATATCATGTATAACATTCGCTCTAGTCACACAGATATCTGAAGAGAACTCGCATTCATTTACAATACATAAATCTTATGTGAATATAGCAATAACTCTCGGCCGCCTTATTAATGGCAGTGACACTGTTTCTGCCCGTTACTTGTTGGGAAGGGCTTCATAATATTTTATGTTATTTTAAATCAAGCGACATGATATCTTTATAATAACACTTTTACGTTACAAATGTGATCTAAAAAGTTAAAATTATACTAAAGCTTATATTTCAATTCAAGGAACACAGTAAGTTTAATCAAAATCGATTCAGTGTTTTTGAAATATACTATCGTGAATTTCTAAAAGGATATTTTATTATTTTTGTATATCTTCCACGAATCCATCATTTTGTATGCGAATGTCATGGACTTTAAGAAGTAGGTAGTATAGAAAACCCAGTTTCCGTACAACTTTCGACAAATATTCTATCGGTGCTCCCCTGCACTCCCTTACCTACACGATAAATATCAACTTTCTAAGGCTATCAGTGTCGTTTGCGCTTTGTTCATCAATAGCAGAAGAGCTTTTTTGCCACGTATGACACGTCCGCAGCTTCGCCCTCTTGTATTTCACACTTTTATTTACTAATTTCATCTACTTCTTCTTTTTCTTATAACACTATCACTTCTGAGATAATATCTATACATTAAAACAAAAATGTCAGCTATATAAATAAATTATTTATAGCAATTTTGACAAACTTAATATTTAAAATTGACGTATCTTTTTTATTTATCAACCAATTTAAATAAAATAATTGCTAAATGTTAAGGTAAGGTTGCCAAAATATAACAATGAAAACTGCATTTAAATTTGTGTAGCCGTTTCTTAGATAAGCGCGTACAAACGCACAGACACACAGACGAATAATTGAGAAATGTCAGTATTTTGGGCCCTGTTACATTAATTAACGTCCGCTATAACATATTTACATAGATAGAGGCCTGTCGTGGCGCAACCGCACTAGGATGTAACTGTAATTGGCAGGTTGTGAGTTCAATTCAGATTCGAAAAAGTGCAATATTTAATGTTTTAAATTAAAATATTTAATGTTTTCGCTTTTTTTGCTCTGGCAAAAAAGGCGAAACGCGGCATTGAGTGCCACCACTCAATACGCAATGCAAATCAAATTCGGCGGAAAGTGGGAAATGGAAGTGGAACGGAGTCTCTTAACACTAGGTTCCCAAATTCCCTCTGCCCTCCCCCTGCCATAAGCGGGATACAGCGTGAAGCTACAGGAATACAGCGTGAAGCTGAGTATTTTGTTAAATATCTTCCATGTACAGACAGCGATCAGTTACAGATTGATTATATGTATAGATATAAAGTAGGTTAAACTTTCACAATACATATTATACGGCATTTCTTATCCAACCCTACACATACACAAGTACAGAAAACCGCAATAACATTATAAAATTATAATAAATATATAAATGTTCTTAAAAAATAATGCAATGCTATCCTGAGATGTGAAACGAGGACAAATGTAGGTCGCGGGCTGAATGTCGCTTTGTGCTATTCATTTGAGATGTAGACATGGCAGTAACTCTAGTAACACTGTTACTGTTGATACGTGGAAATGGAATTGAAAAATATGTCTGTCTAAATAAATAATATAATATATGAAATAACAAGATTTTTTCTTGTTAAAAAAGTGGTTACATCGAGCTCAGTGGAGTTAGTGGAAAAGCTATGTCCAGTAGTGAACAAAGACAGGCAGATGATGATTAAAAATAAAACTTGCTAAACTTTTGTTTGATGTAATTTTTACGTACGTTAAGTCGAAAATGTTGATATAAAAAGGTAAATTTTAACTCAAAAGTAGTTATTTCTGGTTATCTGGTAAATTGACGATTCAAATGTCCTAATTGAATGAAGAATATTCTGATTTTGATTTGTTTAATAAGACAAAGGCAGGTATTTCTGGCTATTCAATTCCGTGTTCAAATGGAAAAACTATAATGTTGAATATGACCCATGAGGCAGAAGTGCCCAGGGTAGCTCAGACTATTGTTATAATGTCAACCCACTGTTACAATGTATGTCACTTTACAACACAGAAATCTCAAATGAAAATAGTAGTTCATAGAGATTAGGGCTATCATCCAAACAAAGCTTTTTTTCAGCTTCACGCTGTATTCCACACATACCAGGGTAGGCAGAAAGAACTTAAGCACCTAGTGATAAGACACTCCGTTCCACTCCTCACTTGCTTGTATTTACTCAGCTTCACGCTGTATCCCGCACATGGCAGGGTAGGCAGGGGAACTCGGGAACCTAGTGTTAAGGCACTCCGTTTCACTTCCGTTCCCCACTTTCCGCCGGATTTGAGGTATTGCGTGTTGAGTGGCTGAATTAAACGCGTGTTTTGCCTTAATAAATATTTCATTTGAAAACAATAAATATTTCAATTCGCCAAGTGCTGATCGAACCCACAACCTGTACCGTTTACAATCAAACACTTACCCCTACGCCACGACAGTCATCGTACAAATTTCTATTTTACAATATTAGTACATATATAAAGCTGACGTTAAAAGAATTTCATACAACATAAACACATACAGAACAATCCTATACAATATACACTTGCATATATTTAAGAGCAACAAGGGCCATTATGTTCTGACGTAAACGGTTTTCTCTCGTCGACTGTTTTGTACATCATTTCCTGTATAGAGGTAAATAAGGCCGTATGAAGAATCTGAACGGCTATTATAAACTATTTTACATTTATATTGTACTAACTGTGCGCTCTGGTTCTACTTGTATGTATGATTATATGTTAAATGTTCTTATAATTAGGGAAAGTGAATAAAATGTTAACTCTCTTTTCTAAAGATTATCTAACAACATGCGTTAGGTTACGCAGAGGGAACTTGAGAAACTGGTCTTAAAACACTTCGTTCTGCTGCACTTTCCATGCCGAATTTGAGGCATTGCGCGTCGAGGGACAGAACAAGACACCCCACGTTGCCTTAGTACCAGAGCGTAGAATGAAAATATTACATAGTTTATTCAAATTTGAGATATCGCTCATTTTGTACAACGCAATTGCACAATAATAACGTTCTATGTAGTTTCTCAAAATTTCCAAATTTTAATTGCGCCTTCTGCAATCAATATTTTAAAAAGATAATTTAGAGAGAAAATATATATGTCATCGATGCGCCAAATTACAGATACACAATCTGATACGGATGACGTAACCTAACGCCGCCTAACCTAACTTTATTAAACCATAGTGAGAAATGAAAATAATTAATGATTAATAGAACTTACAATGATAGATAGCGTTTACAGCCAAAGAACAATAATATGTTATAATTGTTAGAGTTATGTTTACTTAGTTGCTTAACATGTAAAGTTAACCTTTTGATTTTTAAGCATAAGTATTATAGCCGGAGTGCTTTAAGCTGTTTTTTATTCAGACACTAACATAATTTGTCTGCTCTATTTCCTGTAATTATTTTTTTAAATTTATAATTCTTTAGAAATATTTAACATTTTTTTTTATACAAAAAAGCCGTACCGTATCAAAATTATTTTTTTTCTATTCTCAGTGACTGACACATAACGCACAGACGATTCTACTGGACTTAGAAAGTCGAAATGTGGCGTGTAGGGAAGTTAGGGAATGTTGGAAACCGATTTTTCGTTCTTATAATCTAAACAAACAAAGACAGTTGTTTTTTTTTTTTTTAACTTTTAGCACATTTATCGACAAGAGACATTAAAAGCATCAATTTTTAAAATATAAGGATTTTCTCGATGATCAAATTCACAATCATTGCAGTAGCCAGACGTCGCAATCACACCACGCTGGCATAATAAATGAAGAACAAACCAAAAAAAAAAACAAAGCATAAATCTTTTAAAAGTGTACCAAAACGGTCGCATGAGTCAACACCACCTTTATAAGTAGGTATACCAGGTTTTAGGGTTCAGTACCTAAAGGTATAAAACGGAAGCCTTATAGGAATACTTCTGTTGCTCTTTGTCAGTGTGTCAATGTCATTTTGATTAGGATGATGGTAACTTGGTTAAAATAACATTGTTTATACTTAAATGATCGTTTTCGCTGCATTTTTTATATAAAATTGAAATTTAGCAAGAAGTGAGAAATTATTATACAAATCAAGCAAAAACTTGAAAAGAACTTTATAATTATATCAAAGTGAAAACCTTTACAAAACATTTGTAAATAGGAAACGAGAACACTAAAGTTTTTATAAAGTTTGTCAATTTTTATAACTTTTAGTTCCTATTGACCCACAATCATGAAATTAGTACAGAACCGCAAGTAAACGAGACCGACTCGCACTTGAACGTTTTTTAAATTTTAAAAAGCACTTTTTGCAATACTTTAATCCGTCTTCTGTACCGTGACGATTGGATTTATACTTTATTTGCGATAACGATATATGAAGCGTGTACCCCGAATATATCATATGAAGACCGGTTTTTACTGGCACCTTTAAAGGAATCTGTTTGAAGTGCATGTACATACATAGATCTGTATTAGTTCATCGAAACTAATAAATTAATATATTCCATGTCTTTACAAGGTAGAAGATATTGACAGACAGACATACAACATAAATATAAAAAGAATGCAAAGTATTATTAAAGAAATAATATATAGGAATTAGGAAAGTCCTTATTGAGCCTCCAATTATTTAGTTTAGAATGAGTTAAATACTTGTCCGAATTAAGAGCCCTTAATATATGATGTAAATTAAATGAACAATCGGTTGAAAGTCCCATCCCATACAAAGGAGTTATTTTCTTATAACTTATTTTAAAAATGTACAAAATATCGAAACTTTAGAGAGGATTTGAACTGGCGCCTTTTAGCCTGTCCCGAGTATACTTTACAATTATTTTTTAACACTAACGGGTCAAAAGAGCGAAGCCCTACAACCCTCTCAAAGCAAAGCAAAGTATAATAAAAGTAGAACGTGCATAAAGATTATCTTTTTGAAAAAAGCTACTTAAAAAGTCCGTTTAGACACCGAGAGATTTAAACAAAAAGAGGGCCCCACCCTGTATGGCTGGCTTCAGGCATGACCTACATTTGCATTTTAATACCAGCAACACACTGTGATATGCGAGTCGAGAGTCGACTAAGATTTACACGACGGTGTACTTTTTGTAAGCTGAAACTAAAAAGTCTTTGTAAAATCAACTGTAAGACTGAACTTTTAGCTTTTAGTAACAATTTCACTAGTTTAGTTTAGGTTATAGGCTATAAGGCTGTGGATTCGATTCAAATTTAAGGGACACTAATTGTTTTCTTTCTTGCTGTAGCAAGACAAAGTGCTGCGTAGAGTTCCGCTTCCGATTTCTTGTCTCAAATGTCTCAAAATAGGACAAAATTATCTCTTCCTTCCCTTCTAAGCGTCGTGTAGTAGATATTAAAATCACTAATACTATAAAGAAATCTTGACTTGTGAACATTATTTTGTCGCTAAGTTTGAGTTTACTGTGAAGATAAGAAGAGAAGAAAGTACCCATCGTATTTTAGAATGAGGAATTGAGAGCAGCCGTAGGGACTTACGATCTAAACATAGTTTTAAGTATCCATAATAATGCATATAGCTGAGTCGGCAACGAGAACGTGATAAGACACTCTGTTCACTGCTAAGTTTTTCAGATAAGTGTGTTAGCGTATTATTATATATTGGCTTACCAAATAATAGTACAATGACAATCAATTTAATTGTGGAGAACGGAACGGAGTGTCATAACACTAGGATCCCATGTTCCCTCTGCCTGCCTGCAATGTGCGGGATACATCGCGAAACGAAAAAGAAATCTTTCATTTATTATACTCAGCTTCACGCTTCCGGCACATGGTAGAGTAAGCAGAGGGTACCTGGGAACCTAGTGTTAAGACACTCCATTCCAATTTTTTTTTCATCACTTTCCGCCGAATTTGAGGCATTGCGTTTTGCCTTGTACCAGAGCGAAGAAATGAAAACATTAAATATTTAAACTCAAAATATTAAATATTTCATTTCCTCGAGTGGGGATCGAACCCATAACCTAACGGTTACTGTCACATGCTTGTGCCGCTGCGCCCCGACAGGTCATGATAGTTAACCATTTATTATCATGATATTAAACCAAATCTAAAGTGACATTGTAATTAATGTACATCTACATCTTTAATGCATATAAATGGGAATATATATTACGTTTAAAGTTTAATAGCCCGCTTTAATATTTTATATAGAGCAGTATAGAATATCTTTCGTAATGGCGATTCACTCTTTATGCTAGCTAACTTGTTTTTAGCAGCAGCTTTGCTTGGTAAAATGAATGTTGTGGAAATTGGAAACCACGGACTACTGAAAAATTTTTCGAAACGTTCGTCCAAAAATGAATACTAAATATAAGCGATTAATCTTGTGTAAAATAGTGTCATTTGCCGTATATAATATTAGTGCAGGTACAACCAGACGATAAATGGGTCAATATTTGCTAATTGGCCTAAACAAGTTTTTGCATATTTTATTGAAATAAAAAGCGACTTACCTATCAAATTATTTTTATTTTATACATTAATATTATACTTGTGTGTCATTTGACTTTTAGGAAAGTAATATCAAAAATAAACCATAAAAAAAAATATTGTAACCTTAAAAGTCATATTTCCTGCCGGGGAAAAATACAGATTTTTGAACGTGTTTTTTCATAACAAAACAATTTTATTAAAGTTGGCCCAAATGTTTTATTAATCTAAATGGTAGATACCTATAGTTCATTCCTAAAGGCTTTTATTCTATTTCTTTAAGATAATAAAGTCTAAATCTATATTTGAAACTAGGAGAATGACTATTAGGTCATTAGTCTGCCGAAACTTCAATTTAAAAAATCCCGCCAAATAGAAGGTGTACCAAATCAAAATCATCGAAACAGACGCTGCCATGCTTGTTGGTATTGCTAGGTCGAATGAAGCCATTTTATGAGAACATCGGTAACCGGCGTCAACGAAGCACGTTATCCTGTGAGTGTTTCTTACTACGGTCATATTTCCTGTGCATCTAAAATACTAGAAAACGTAAGTAAATCTTGGAAATATTTGTGCTAATAATTTACTTATTTGATTACTTGCTCAGATATTCATTGATCTTAATTTATTTAAATATTAAAATAAAAATATAAAACAAAATGTGTCATTCCGTCAATTTCCTGCCGTCATTATCCTGTCATATCTATAACAGGATAATGACAACAAGTCAGGATAATGATTATCTGTGTATATCAAATCCAAGTATATACTGTTATATATATACATATATATATATATATATATATATATATATATATATATATATATATATATATATATATATATATATATATATATATATATATATATATATATATAACAGTATATACTTGGATTTTGCTTACTTTTATCAGATTGCTATTAGAAGAGAGTAATGTTTTTTTGGATGGATGTATATATATATATATATATATATATATATATATATATATATATATATATATATATATATATATATATTCTCTTTTTTGTGTTACCCATTTCCATCTTTTTTATTTATTTTATTCCTTTTAGTATAATAAGGCTGCAATTAAGTATAATGCCGCCGAAGAAAAAGACAAGAGAGGAAGTTTTAATGCGAAAGAGAGAGTTAGAAAAACTACGATAAAAAAAATAAGGACGACATTGATAAAGGAGAACAGCTTAAACAGCGTAAGAAAGAATATTATATAAAAAAGAAAAATGAAGGAGCTATTAAAAGTGTTCAAGATTTAACACCTAGATGCCAAAGAGAACTAAGAAAACAGTGGAGAGAAAGTACAGCTAATATAAAGAAAAGAAAAAGTGTACTGAAAATGTAGAAATAGGATTGATTGAGAAAGAAACTAAGCTGGCTCCTTCAAATGAAACAGTAGTACAAGCAGACCAACTTTCGACAATATCTGATAAAAGTGGGCAAGATGGACGAATAGGTGAAGCACGTAAAAGAGCAGAAAGAAACAGACGACTTAAAAACAAATTATTAAATCAAAAAGATAAAACTATTGCAGAATTAAAAAGTAAGATAGTAAAATACCAAAAGTTACTCCACAAAGTAAAATGTAAGATTCAGATAAATACCGCGAGTCCTAGGACAAAAGTTAATGGAATTGTAAAAGGTGATGTGTCAAAAGTTAAAAGAAAATTATTGTTCAGTGAGGTAGTTCAACAGCAATTGCAAGAAAATTATAAAAAAATAAAGAATTCAAGAAAAAAATAGTGAATACAAATATGCAGGAGTATGTGTGAGTGATGTTGATGAAGACAGTGAAATAAAAATTACATTTTTAAAAACATGTGATGACAATGGTCAACTATTTAAAATGGATGAATCTGTATATGATGTTCAAGTAGAAGATATTATAACAAAACTCCCTCAGCCAACTTTGTGCCTTAAGGGAGAACGTATATTTTACAAATTTAAACACCCAGTTGATGTCTTTGAACAGTGAATATATTATATTGTATAGAATAAAATGTTTTAGAATTTGATTATTTAAGAGATTTATAATTGTTTTGTTTTATTATTTTATTTTATTTATTTTATAATTTGTTGAAGATCTCCATAAGATATTGTATCTTACACCAACCATTGAATATAAGGTTAAGGAAATTTTTAGAAATGTTTATGTTAGTCTTTTGTTATGTTTTTGATAAGATTGATTCTTTTTGATGATTGAGAAAACCTCAGTATTATTTAGATTTTCGATTTTAAGATTTTCTTTAGTGAAGTTTAAGTCTTATTTTGCAATAAATACTTTGATTTCAATTGTGATTGTCATTATCCTGTCGTCGTGTCATTTTCCTGTCCAAGCATTTGGCAAATATCATTGTAATATTCTAAAAAATGGATAAAGTGAACGGAATGCATGTTTATTGAATATAATACACTATATTACAACTTTGTTATAAATAATAATCTTAAAAATATGAAAAAAAAATGCAAAAAAAATAAACTCGTTTTGGCCAATTAGCAAATATTCACCCACTTATGGTATACAGCATTTTTTGAAAAAGTCTCTGAGATTAGAGCGTTGATATTATACATTTTAAGCAAAACCTCTTGACATTCCTTCAAAATTTTATATCTTAACTAACCTTTATGAAGGGTCTCGTAATGTGCCCAAGAATTTGAGTTTTTCGTCCCATTTAAACAGTTTCGAATACTAAAATATACTAAATTGTCGCCCCTATTTTGTTGTTCAAAAGCTAACATCAAATTGCCAAGGTTTAAAAGTCAAAATCATTTAAAAACGACCATTTCTCCAAGTGGAGGTATTCACTGTAAAAACTAATTTGGCGACTTCGACGAACACGTAGCAAAAATTTTTCGAAATGTCACTGTTAAATATTCACTTGACAGACCTTATGACGTGGTTAATAAGGACGATAGTACGGCGTTCGATTCCGGCGAACGGAATACGTCGCCATTGCTACATTCCTCACTTTACGATACGAGTAAAAGAGCAAATAAAAAGTTTCCGACTCCGCTTTGACTTGAGCTTAGATATAATGAAATGCTTCTCTTATAAAAACTATTTTATTCAATACTTGGTATAAGTGAACGCATCAATTATTTTCTCGTACCTTAATGGGATATTTAGTTTTTTATTATCGTAATATGTCAACATTTCATGTTAATGATAATATTTAAAAATAATGATAAACTAATGATAAACTAAATTAGGCACAGTATACAGTAAACAGTGATACACAAGTATTATTTTTTTCACGCAGGTTAGACAGAGAGAACCTGAACTTGCCAAATTTCTAGACATTTCGTGTTGTTTGGCAGAACTCAACGCTGCGTTTTGCCTGTCTGTGTCTCATTGAGGCATCGAACCACAGACCATAGAGTTTATAGTATAAGATGCTGTCCAGCCGCACCACAAGCCCCACATACAATAGCACTCAGTTCATTTCTCCTAAAGAGAGTAAGTTTCAGCTTTTAAACTGGTCTTTGAAATTTCGTCACAATCCCTTTTATAAGTGGACAGGATTTTAAATGGAAACACTTTGTTTCATATGTAGATGAATTTCAAACGAGTTGTAAAAGGCTGTACTTACTAAATACGTACCATCATCTATCTCACATTATTTGATGTAGTTCTTTTGTAGTTTCTCAAACGAAATTTAATTTTACTTTGCTGAAATGTTGACTAGGAAATATCTTAAACCGATATTTTTTTTCAAAAGTAATAAAGTAATAATTTAAAAGCACCGCTAAGTTATATTATATTTAGCTAATTTGCACACTAATAAATGTTACTTAACATAATGCAATATACTTTGGTTTACCTGGAACTCAAAATACTTAATTGTCCCTACTGGAATTGAACCCACAACCATCCCCTTTAGTCAGCTGTCCTATTGAATTTAGAAAAGTAATAATGCTATTAACATTTTCTTATACAAACTAAAATTATATATTTTTTTCATTATTAATATTTATTCTAAAAATACAAATCAAGAACTTTGTCTTATTGTTACTCTCATCCTCGTATCAACTACAATACTAAATAATCTACTTAATAATTATTTATCAGATTCATGCTTTATCGCACATGTAGTAGGCAGAGGGAACTTGGGAACCCAGATTTAAGACACCTTTCGCTTCCTACTTGGCTGTGGAATTTGAGACATTGCGTGTATAGTAGCGGAAATTAACGCCGTACTTTGCCTTATTATCAAATTGAAGAATTAAAATATTTCAATTTCTCGAGAGATCGAAGCCACCTGTCGCATTCGCGGTCATAAGCTTGTTTCATATATAGAAAAACGCATTTCAACTCTCTCACAGAACCGACAGAACATAATATAATTAGTATATATATAAATAAATATATATGTATATATAATTGAATGCCTGCACAAATCTAATGCAAGTCTAACATTAAGAGCGATGTACAATCGGCCCTCTTACGTGCAACTGGGACAAGGCTGAGTGATTTCCATCGTTGCGGTGCTTGTATTGTAATTTGCTTACGCTATTATTATAATTTTTGATTAGTCATATATTTTATATTGCACTTATAAGTGGATTTCATTATTTGTTTATCGTTTATGAGACCGTCTGATTGTACATATAATTTACTAGATGGGAGTGAATTATTTTAATATCTTCGCTTCGTTATCTGGAATGGAGGGACGCTGTTCTGCTCTTCACGCTGTATCTCGCACATGACATTGTTGGCAGAGGGAACTTGGGAACCTAATGATAAGACGATCCGTTCCCGTTAAGACGAAAGTGTCTTGTTCCCCACTTTCCGCTGAATTTTTGGCATTACCTGTTGAGTTGCGGAACTCAACGCTTTATTTATTACTTGGTGGTTCGTAAATTATAGTAGACAATAACGTGTCACAGTTTGAAAATTTTTAATTGGAAACGCTTCTAATGAATTGAATATGTGGTAATAAATATTTTTATTAATATTATTAATACATATGCCTGAGTAAACAAAAATCGGCTATTACAAAAGTCAAGAGGTTTTCAAAACAGAGGAGAAAAAACTTCGGGAAAATAATGTATCATAAGATGTATTTTTTATAGCTTTATACCGCATATAAAAGGGAAAGAAGAGACAGGGAGAACTTAGTGTCATGACATAATTTTTGAGACGCTAAGACATTCAATAGGTGGCGAAACTCAACGCCGCGCTTTCACCAGTTAGTTATCTGCTCTAAAGCTAGCAAATAAAATCATACATTTCATCATCATTTACAAACCTTAAATCATTAATGATAAAATGATATATTTAAGAAATTAAACCGCATATTCATAAGGAATGTATATTCACAGTAATATTTAACTTCATTATACGAATTCGATCGTTACTTCACTATAAATCTAAAGTATTCAGTACTATAAATAAAGCAACAGCACTAAATCGATTTAGATAAAAGTGGGGTGCAAATCGATCCTCCTTTACGGCTAGAGTGTCATAGATTATCTATATTTAGAATAGTTCAATATGGCGGCTTTCAATATGATGAGAGAAATGATTCCAATTGTTTTTGAAATAATACCGTCTGGTTCTCTTCTGACGACCTGTTAATATAAACAAATAACAAAACACTTACGCATAATTTTATAAAAAATAATTAATGCTAATTAACTTGCTGTAATCGATTAAGTTATAAATAATTCGTTTTGAAGTAGATCTGTAATAGAATATAATCTAACTTCTAATTTAAAAGTGAAATATAAATGGTAATACAACTGTTTATTAAATGAAGGAAAATATTCGTTCAGTCATTTGCATAAAAAATCGAGTTGCCGCCAATATCGATAATCGATTAGTATGAGCAAATAAAATACGTAATTTATTTAATAATGCTACTTTGTTCTTTGCATAATTTACAAAGAAACCGTATCGCGTGAGAAGCAACTAATATTCGTTGCGATTTTCATGCAATATAGTAAAATAAAGTACCTATTTATTATATATATTATTATATAGTGGCTATCGTTAGGCAATTTTAAATTATATCACTGTTATTGTTTTGTTAGTTTATAGATAGAGGCGGTAAGTAACTACATATCTACATATATGTAGATATGTAGTTACTTACCGCCTTACTAGATATATCTACGCCGATAGCACATTAAAAAAATATAATATATGAATATTTAAAGCAAAAATAGTTATCTTAATTTATAAAATATTATTATTAAAACGATAATTTAAATACTAAAGAATGTCTGAAATGAAATAAGCACACAAACATCCAATTATGAACCTCAAAATATATTCAAAAAGCCTTTCCACTTAGGTCTTTATGTATCCAAAAAAAAAACAAAAAAAAAAAGAAACGTCAATTATCTGCCATAAGCATAACGAATGAATCAGCGTTCGAGATGCAACCCGCATAAATGAAATACAGCATCACTTCTCAATACACGAGGTATATATAAAACGTACATTCCACCCAGCCGGGTTATAGCACCTCAGAAAGTAGTAAAAAACACCGAGTCGCCGGCAAAGCGACAGATTCGAGATGATCGCAGAATTGAAGCGAACGCCTGTTAATGTTTGTACTATTTTATTTGCCCGGGTAATAACTATAGGCTTAAGGCCGTTCACAAGGCGCGGCCGAATGCAATGGTTAATCCGCCATGATGCTACAATAAACTGTTTTTTGATTTAAATATAATATATAGCTAGATAGTTTTAACACTTTCTACTTAATTTCAATAAATTGAATGGCGGAACTTGAAGTAAATATTTATATATATATATATGTTATCATTTATGTAATTATTAATAATAAATACATGAATGAAAGATAATTTCATTGACCTTGTTCCGTCCACATCACAGCCGTCTACACTCCTATTGTTTACTTAACGCTTTATTTTGTCGCACATTAAATATGGATGGTTTTATATCAAGTTTCTTAATAAATAAGCTATATTTTAACACAAAACCATTAAAGTACAGTCAAGTAATGAAACATATAATAAAGCATAATAGCAATTTGCAATAAAAACAGCGGCAAATCTATTAAATATGTACAAAAGAACAAATAACCTCTAAAACAAACTTTTAATGAAAGCAAAATATAAAAACAATACATACCAAAATAAACAATCAGCAGCGTTCAACTAATATGAGAAGTGTGACATAACGCTTTACAAACGCATAACGCACTTACAAATCACGTTTAACACCTGGCATTCTATTTATAGTTAGTTTCACCGACAGTTTACAACCAAAATAACAGAGACACTTAGTTTAACACACGATTTAGGCCAATATATAAGTTTTCATCATACATTTCGCGTGAACCGTTAAAAGACAAGCAATAACTTAGCTTCGGCAACGTCAAATGCGAATTACGAGCGCCGATGGCCGCTAGTCACTAAAATTATTGATTTAACTGCGTTACAAAACAACAAAAGACATAAAACGGGTCGGTTGCACACCCCCGCGCGGACTGAATCGATCAGAATGATAATTGTCGCGCACAAAGACTGGCTCACCTTTAGCTCATAACCTGGACACTGTTACACTGAGCACAACACTAGTTGCAAAATACGGCATAAACATTAGAAACACGTCGTGATTTATTATAAATAAATGTTTAATTAGTTATATTTGTTGTAGTCGAACGTGGGAGACGCGAGCGATACGGCGACCGCTGGCAAGATGGCTCCGTGTGCCGCGCGCCCCCCCGCGCCGCGTACGTGCAATGAAAGATAGGTGGCCGGCACCCGCGCGGCGATAGCTCGCGACGCGTCCGGGGATATCGTGCGTGCTTTTATATCTCGAGATCAGTTGGATTGTTCAATAATAGTTTATTATGTGGAAATTATATTATTGTTATTATATAATGTTATTAACAAATATATTTTTAAATTAAATAAAATATATTTTTAATTATTTATATTTAATTGTCAATTGTGTTTAAATTTTGACCAACTCAGATCTAATGTAGTTTATTTTGAAGATTAAACATTATTTATTGTCATATTTGAGTAATAATATAATATTATTATTAGTTACATGATTATATAGTAAAAATAATAATAAATTTAATTATTTACAAATAATAACCACAACCAACATCAATAGTACACATTTATTAAAACCCCAGATATCTCAAGACAGATCCCACGATCAAACGTCACAGATCCCCGTCGTCCCCTTCACACCGAGTCTACCCCGCGCGTCCTGCCTCTTATATACTGCTCTCTTTACAACAAAAAAAAACACCAATTTCCCAAATTCCCGAGCGGACCGAGCTCTCTCTCGCTCCAACCTAAGATGGCCGACGGCTTCCATTTTGATCCTACATAACCTAGCGGCCGCTCCATCCGTCTAATACAAATAACTTTACAAACATACGGCACATAAGTTTAGGTTAAAATTTCCCGTTTTACACAACGGTGGCAACGTAGCCACCATCACATCAACTGTGTGGCCGCTATCGATTGAAATGTGAACGTGAAAGAAAGTAAACGATAAACGGCCCGGTTAATATATCGTTTCGTCTCTTTCGCCATTTGTACCTGCGACAGTAGACGGTAATAACAAGTACGGACTGTAAAGTTGAGATCGCTAGTGTAACGTTCTTTCTCTAGATATTGATGCGATTATAACGTGGCCGCGCTCGCTGCGGGTTTTTGAGGACAAAATGCGAAGCGTTTGTCGCTAACTTCAATACATATTGTACTTGGAGAGCCGGCGTTAGTTTATACGGCTTCAGATTAGGATGAATCATGTGGAATCTTTGCTGTATTCAATGCGTTACTTATTTTTATTACAATTAGGTAGAGAATAAATATATAAATAGTTTATATAACCTATTTATATTATTATTTTATTGAGGCTTGCCGTGGCGTAGGGCACAAGCGTGTGGATGTGAGCGATTGGCTGTGAGTTCGATGGCCATTCGAGGAAATCAAATATTTAATATTTTCATTCCTTCGCTCTGGTATACGCGGCGCTAAGTTCCACCACTCACCAAGCAAGTCTCAAATTGCGCTTGGTTCCCAGATCGGGTGACTTGGGAACCAAGTGATTTACGTGAAGACATAAAAAATAGCGTTGGATTCTGAAAGTAAACTGAAAGCATTTATAAATGTGCCACAAAAACTATAAATAAAAAAAAAAAACAAAAATAAAAGCAAATAGTTTATTAAATATTGTAATGACAATAGCATTGCAATGACTTTTATGTCTTTATTTAAATATAATCCTTAAAGTCATAGCCAAAAGAGTAATAATAACAAAAATAATATTATTTAATATCCGATTTAGATCAAATTTGTAGTAATAAAACAAAAAAAAAATATTTTTTCTCTCATATAAAAGTTTAGGCAGAGTTTACTCAGAATTTAAAACGTCACAGAACTCAACGCCGCAACAGTAACTTATCAGTTATCTCGAACGGGGTAATGACAAAAAAAAATAAGTTTATCATATCATATATTTTTTTCCTTTTTTATTATTTTCTTTCTAATGCATGCTATATCCCGCACGTGGCAGGGTAGGCAGAGAGATTTTGGGAATCTAGTGTTAAGACACTCCGTTCCGTTTTGCGCTATGCCTTGTTACCAGAGCGTATCTTATAGATAGAAAAAAATAATATATACATATAGATCATAATCACAATACAAAGTTTTAAGTGTTAGATTAACTTTGGAAATATAAACAGAAGAAAATCTAATAATAAGTGTTTTAATATAAAAAGTTTTTTGCCATTGATTTCGTGAAACGTGAATATACAATCAAAAGGAACGAGTTTCTATTAAAATTTAATTATATGTTAGTTTTTGATTGCAATAATTAAGATTAGTATGAAGGAAAAGTGATAATAGCGTTTTTTTTTAATTATAATATGTATATAGGCATAACATAATGAGGCTTAACAAATATACCACAGATAATAAATGTAATCCAAAGCTAAACGACAACAATCAATTGCGGTACAAATATAAAAGATTTTTTAGTCACACAGCATAGAAATGTGCTTAAAATTATAATAAACAAATATTTAGGCCTTAGATAATTATCCGTAAACATTTAGATTATTTAACTAATTGAAAAAAGTGTAACAGATGATATAATTTAAAGCCAAACGTCATCTCTATATAAATATGTGTGTATTATATAACTTGAGGCCTGTCGTGGCGCAGCGGCACAAGCGTGTGACTGTGAACGATAGGTAATGGGTTCAAACCCCACTAGAGGAAGTAAAATATTTTAAATTTTCAAATTAGATATTTAAAGTTTTCATTTCTTCACTCATCACATAAGGCAAAACGCGGTGTTGAGTTCCGCCACTCCACAAGCAATGCTTCAAATTCGGCGGAATGTGGCGAACAGAAGTGGAACGGAATGTTTTAACAATAGGTTGCCAAGTTCCTTCTGCCTACCCTGCCATGTGCAGGATACTGCGTGAAGCTAATATTATATAACTCAGTGAGATCTTTACCGTTTTGATTATTTAAGAAATGTAAAACTTAAAAATGTATTCACAAAACACAGGTATTATTTTGCCCACATTTAAGTAAGCGATATTAATAAATTTATATACTTTTATATAACACTTCAATGATATTGAGAGCATAATTTCTCAATCTTTTATTTATAATAAGAAAATATTTAAGCAAAATAAAATAAGATCTTTTTATTATAAACGTACTTTAAAAAAATGTATCACAGATAATAAATTTAATCAAACGCTAAACGTCATAATTGATTTCTACAATAAATATAAAACAGTTCAATGGTGTTGGTCGAACAAGGTCGCGAGCATTTTAGTGTAAGAAAAAAATAATTTATTATTTCCTTTTATAGGCAGGTGATAAAAATACCGACACGTACATGTTGGAAATTCATATAGAAGCAAGTAATTAAATGTCAGAATAAGCTCTCTACATATCCAGTTTAGTGGCATTTTCAATATTGGGGATAATTGCGCATATTTTATATGAGAAACGTAATATGTAGAACACCATACTGGTACAGTCGGGCTTATATAAAACAATGCGTGTGGGTTGAAGTCTGAAAAATCTCTACTTCCGGCAAAATTCTCTTTTACCTTTTAATGTGTCTACGATATTTAACTGTTTTTAAACATATTGATTTTTATTATTTTTTTATATACAATTTTTTTTATCAATATGCAGAAGCATCTACGGAACTTTGATATCTTCGTATAAACCGATAATTGATGACATCATGGCCCAGTAAGACAATGTTTCACTAAGCATTATACGTATTTATGATTTCGATTTCAATTAGATGACAAAAAGGGTGGAAAATTAAAGACAGAGTTATAACACAATTTCCTCTATCTATATCAAGATATTAAATATAATATGTGATTTTAAACACTAATATTATGCCAAAAGTCAATATTAATCAAACAAATCATACAAATTATACATAATAATAACAAAAATCAACCTTTCATTACGCTATCACATCATCTCAAAGGATGGCTGACAGCACAAAGCCATGGGCCTCGCCATCTGGACGCTACACTACAGCACATATCACGGAAACCATTAATAAAGACCCCCATTTTCTATGCAATACAAGGAAGCTATAGATCATGTCAGTTAGACGACGAGAGCGTCGACCTGTAATGGCGAAGTTTTTTCAATTGCAAAGTAGTGGATTTATAAGCATTTATCTCTACGTTGAGGTCGTCGTGGCTCAGTGAGTGAGATATTGACGCTGTGTTTGGGTTTAGTAGAGCGTGGCAGTGAGTTTCGACTCTCATTTTGCCTCGAAAATTGGGCAGAAAGAGGTGGACGGAGTGTTATAACTCTATTTTTCCTCTACTTAGCGTGCTACATGCGGATATACCATGTAATTGGTTATAAAAATATATATTGTCGACCAACATTATTTACAATGGTGTAACTTTTTTATTCATAAGCAGATAGAAGTAAAACAAACGCTAAACATTAAGGAAAGCTTGCCAAAATAAAATAGTTATGCATAAAATGCAATTAAAACGCATAAGTAAACAGCAAACGAGTGAACGCACACTTAGTAAAGAAAAATACTAAATTAAAAAACGTATAAAAATTTGACCGTAGCAGAAACAACATAAATAAGTTGTAACAAGCGTGTAAGAATTTCGACGTAGCTTGATAAGAACGTGTGGCTTAGTTGGTCAGAGCGCATGGAAGGTTTTCAAGAGGCGCGGGTTCAAATCTTGCTACATTCAAATTTTTATACGTTTTTAAATTAATTAAAAAACAAACAAAAAGAAATTAAAAATCATTGTTTCTAATTCCATTACGTAATTGGATGCCACTAATAATATTTTTTATATATTTATATATCTTCGAGGCCTGTCGTGGCGCAGCGGCACAAGAGTGTGATTGTAACCGACAGGTTCTGGGTTCGATCCCCAGTCGAGGAAATGAAATATTTAATATTTTCAATTTAAATATTTAATGTTTCATTTCTTCACTCTGGTAATAAGGCAAAGCGCGGCAAATTCGGCGGAAAGTGGGGAACGGAAGCGGAACGGAGTGTCATTACACTAGGTTTCACTTCTGTTCCCTCTGCCTACCCTGCCTAGTGCGGGATACAGCGTGAAGGTGAAAAAAATATTATTTGTTATAATTCATGTATCAAAATGCCATTAATAATATTTTTTCTTATATATTGTCTATTTGTTATAATTTTATTAAAAGTATTGTAGATATGTAAACTACTTAGGTACATAATGAAAATCAGAATACTTCATAACTAGTTCTAACCTAATAACCGAGCTAGAAAAGCCAGGTAAACATGGAAAAAAGCACAAACCCTTATAAAAAAAAGCCAAGTAATACGTAATACAGTATAAAATCAGTCAAATATAACTCTAGAGTCTAACAGGTAGTACAAAGGCGGCGCGGCCCAATCAATATGACATGGCAGGGCACTAAAATATACATACATATGTGGAGTTAACTCTGTACTGACAAGTGGTGGGCAAACTTGAATCCAATTTCATGGATAATTTAATTAGAGAAATTAATAAAATATAAGATGAAAAATTTACGTTAATATTTTGATGCTTAAGTTATGGAGGGGCTCTCTTTGCTACACATTTTTTATTGTTTATTCACGCGATTTCACGCATATACAAGCGTTTGGAATACAAGTGTGTTAAAGACGTGCGACGTTTATCTACGTACCCCACAAATATGAAAGCATGGTAATTAAGTGGTAGAGTTTAACGCCGCGCTTTGTCTTGTTACCAAAGTGAGACATTGAAAATATATCGCGAGTGGCAATCGAATCCATGAATGTCGTGAATACAGCGATACGCTGTTTCGTTGCGCCATTATACCCTCAAAGTTAGTTGAGTAATATATAAATATAAAAACATGAACATCACTTTATTAAATAATGCAATTGCTATTATATTTACTAAGCCATCAACCTCTAAACCATTATAGAGCGGTTAAGAAAGCTAGAAAACAACTAAATTATTCAAGAATCCAATTGATCACAAATTAATATAATTGAAGTATTCATAATATATGATATAGACTGAATGTAAACGACAGTTGTGGGTTCAATTTCCATTTGGTTAAAAAAATATTATTGTATTTTTTATTCTAATAACAGTTCTGGTAACAAGTTGAGACAGTTCAACGCCTTATGCCTTGAAAATTGGGCCTAGAATTAAGAATTAAATGGCTTCTTTTAACTACTCTGCTATGTGCAAGTAATTTTAATGTTTTACGTCCAACAATATAGTATTAACATTACTAGAGAATAGGACTGTCGGGGCGAACTGTTCACACGATAGGTTATGGGTTCGACCCCTGTTGAGGAAAATAAATATTTTATATTTTCATTTCTTCACCCTGGTATTCAGGAAAAGCGCGGTGTTGAGTTCCGCCATTTAAAATGCCTTAAGCCCATTGGGAAGTGTGGAACGGAATGTTTTGGCACTAGATTCCGTCTGCCTGCTCTGCCATGCGCGGGATACAGCGTGAAGCTGCAGTGAAAAATATGCTAGGGAAATTGGACATATTTTTAGCTTCACGCTGTATCCAGCATATTGCAGGATACGCAAAAGAAATCAAGTGTTAAGACACTTTATTCTCTCTCCACCCAACATTCAGTGAAGTAATTTAACAAACGAAACTATTTCAGAGACAAAACGCTGCCACATTATTAAAGGAGGCAACGCGTCCATCGCGTCAAAGGCCCGGTCAGCCCAATCAATATCGCGTAGCACTTATAAATATAGACTACATAACTTGTCTCTTCTACCGTTTATACTTTATAGATACAGTGTGTATCGGTTGGTTAGGGTTGTTGATTATCGTTTTGGTTTTTGTTATGGGGGAATTGTATTATTAGTCGTGGCGCAGCGGCATAAGCATGTGTCTTTAACCAGACAGGTTATGGGTTCGATCCCCACTCGAGGATATTAAATATTTAATGTTTTCGTTTCTTTGCACTGGTAACAAGGCAAAACGCAGGGTTGAGTTCCGTCACTCAACTTATTTATGAATATATTAAATTATTTACGATTTATTTTTAATTTAACTATTATTTTTGTTCTTCAAAATTTTATCCCCTTAAAATAATTGAAAAGGACAGTTATTTGACTTCAATGAAAAATAATAAATACCTATATCTACTGATTTATCATATATCATGAAAATCATTTTTTGACAGAATTATCAAGAGGCTGAACTCAACGCCGCTGCCTAGTACCCAGAGCGAAGAAATGAAAACATAAAACATTACATTTTCGCTAGTGGGGTTCGAACCCACAACCTTTCGCGTTACAAAAAGATACTTTAACAATTAAATAATCAAGGTTTTCAAGATTGTCATTTAACATCAAGTGTCACATTAAACAGCCAGCCCTGTAGACAGTATGCAGAGGTGAAACATTCGTCCATAAATATTGATTTTATATCGGGCGGCGGCAGGGCGCGCTATTGATTTCTATTACCTATTCATTTTATATTAATTAAAATGTTTTTAATGGTGGTCGAACTTGTTTTGATTTAGAGAGTGAAAAAATAATATCGTTAAATTTTGATCTAATTAGTTGCTAAAAGCTTTAATTGTTTAAATTAGTTATTTATTACTCTGCATCATTTGGCCTGACGTCTCTGCCTTGGACATCCATATATTTTACAATATGTGTAATATATATTATATGTTAAATTTACTTAAATTATCCAATTTCTATATAAGTTATAATTAAAAAACTAATATGTAAGTATTTGTGGTTTGGAGATTATATCATTACTTTTAAATCTAGTACTGTATATGATTTATCAATAAAAACATCGTAAAGTGAAAATGAAAAAAAAAAGGTATCTGTATTATTTTGTATGCTTTTTTTTAGCTATTAGCCACATTTTCTAAAGAGAATCTACAAAACAATAAATGCTAAAGTATACATTCTTAATTACATAGTATTATTAACATATTCAGACACTACTAAAATTAAAAAAAAAAAAAAAAAAATAAATAGATTTTTTAAAACACTAAAAACATCATTTCCAACCCTACAAAAAGGTAGGCCCGGGCCGTCTGAGCTGAGATGTTAGAAGGGGACAAAGCTACACCCCACCATACGTTAGAGCGAGACAGCTACACAACATTCAGTCCCACAAGCCCTTAAGTTCGATACATTTCATTTCTCGGATTTCGGCATTCAATGATTCTGTAAATTGATTTGTCTTTGTGGAACTACTTACGATTTGCCATTTAAATATATTATGTATTATAAGTATATAATGTTGGAATTATGTAAATATTTCATATTTAGGAAATTAATAGGAAAAGTAAATAAAAGATTGAATTTGAAAGCGGGGTTGTGCTCCGCCACACATTGTCTTGACTAATTTTACAATCAAAGTTCAAAAATTTGTTTACTTGTTCTAATATCCATTAAACAACAGAGGCCTTTAAAATAGGTACTATACTTTATAGTAGTTTTCTTATGTACATATGATTATATATGTACAAGAAATATTGTGACTGTAGATCCGATTGTTGTAGGGTACAATTTAAAATATTAACTTCCACAAAATTGCTACAAGTTTAATAAGTTTGATACATGTAGTTTTCAATGTATAAATATTGTCTTAAAAGTGATAATGATATTCGGATAAGAAAATAGTTTAAATTATTAAATTAGTAAATAAAAATATTCAAGCGGGCGAAGCTGCGGGCGGATCGCTAGTAATAATTAAAATATTTTTGTCAATATTAAATTGGCAATATCCATTCTTGCAGATTTTCAAAGAAAACATTATGTATTTTTTATAATTGTATCGATATAAAGTAGTTTCGCCACTCAACACGAAATGCCCCTGAGCTTAGTGGTGAACTGAGTGTCTTAACACTAGGTTCCTAAGCTTCTCTGCCTACCCGGCCATGTGTGGGATACAGCGTGAAGCAGAAGAAGTAGTTTGTTAGACGAAAAGAGCTACAGTAGAGAAGAAGAAGAAGTACAAAGTGATATATAATCTACTGTAGTATATTATCTATTGTTGTCGAACGTGTGTACACTGTACATAATTTAAGCAAGCGAAATTATTACATAATATTAACGATATTGTTTTGTAGGTGAACATATCTTCCATATTCCTTTTATAATATAGTTTACTTTTGCTCTTTTCGTCATGTGTCTGTCATGTACGTTCGTTACACTAGAGACAGTTGACAAAAAAAAAAACAGAAAACTATTAAGAAGAGTTTTGTTTGTTACGTATAAAATCCCAATTTTTTTAATGACAAAAAAATCAAAATGGTTCTTTAAAAACATCCTTTTCTGTTTACTATAGGAAAGTATAAATATGGGCAAATAGAAGTGTATATTAAAAGACACTATATTCTCTAATCCCCGATACTATTTCGCTTCTGTAATATTTATATAAGTAATATATATAAATAAATCGATAAATCATTTGTTTTACAAAGAATTAAATAACTTTTTCAATAAATAAGGAAATGAAAAAAAAAAATGCAAATAAGTTACAAAAACAGATTATCCTAAGATAACAATCAGCAATACTTGAACTTAAAACAAGAACAACTTGCACTAACCTCACATATCGAGCTCGGAGTGTTTCCAGCACGAAACAAACTATAGACACATGAAAAAACACGTATATTAATTATAATATCTCAATAACTGTTGTAATGTAAACAAAATGATTATCTTAGATCATTTTAGCACGGACACATTGGCACGAGTGGATGAAGTGCTAATATTGAGTCCAGTGGTGACATCTGTCGAGGGATTGTTGCGTTTCGTAGTGTTTTAATGGTGAACTAAAGAGCTACATGATATATAAAGTTTCAAATATTAGACTTTCGATGGCGCTTTTTAAAAACTTTAAGTTTAACTTTAATCTATATCCCGTATAAATGATGTAGGGTTAAATTAAAGCACTTTGTTGTTGGTTGTCCAGCCAAATTTGTAAAAATGTTGAGCAACAAAATGTTTTTTTTTTGTTTTTTTTTTCTTTAAAATGTTAAGATACTCCGTTCCGTTCCCAAGTCCCAACTTTTTACTGCATTTGAGGCATTGGGTGTTGAGTGGCGGTACTCAACGCCGCTCATTGCTTTGTTATCGAGAGCAAAATATTAAATTACTTTAATTATTATAAAATATTAAACACTAAACATAAAATTTTCCCGATCAAACTCACAACCTATTGCGTTTATAGTCCTACGATTTTGCCCCTGCGCCTCTAAAACAGACTGTCATATTATATGAATCATAGTTACTATATTCAATATACACACATTTTTTTTACTTTTACTAATAATATTATTATACGTTTAACATTAAATAACAGTTCCACATGTGTACCAATAGATGGTGGTACATACTAATCAGCATTCTACTTATATAATTCTAAAGAGCAAATCATTATTTATAACAAACAAACAGATTTAAAAAATACTATCATTGTATGTCTAATTGCACGTACATTACACGGGACTATCATTTATTTCCAATACTTTTATCCGGAAAAATAAAACGCAGAGAAGAGCTTAGTACATGAAGATTATAAACGAGGCCTGTCATGGCGCCGGTTTACAAGCGTGTGTCTTTAAGCGCTATAGGTTATGGGTTAGATTTTCACCAGAATCAAATACTTTATATTCTCTGGTAACCAGGCAAAGCGCGGCATTGAGTTCCGCCACTCAACACTCAATGCAACGGAGAACTCAAAGGAGTGTTCTAACACCAGGGGCATTTCACGTGAAGCGGACAGGGAAAAAAAATTAAGAAGATTTTAATGTACATTTACCTTTAAGTAAAGCAATTGTAACACCTAAACGATAATATGAAAGTAAAATTGTAAAAATAAACTAATTTTTGCGTTTCATTAAATGTTGTGTATTATGTTTTATTTTTTTATCACAGTAATTTATATAAGTCGGTCCGGACAAGAACTACAGCGTTTATTTGGCGATGTCTTAGTAGTCATTAAATGACACGACAGTTTTGGCTTTGGACACATCAGCATGCGAAGACAAGCTTTATGAAAGAAGCATAGCAGTTCCAGCTGTGAGATCAGCTCTCCTCCATTCAACGTCAACTTTACATTACTTTGATGGTTAGTACAAACACATACCATATGGGTTCGGTCGGTAGTCGCCTACGAGGGTACATTATTTAGGTCTTTGTATTTTTATTTATATTATATTAAGAAAACATAATCTATATCGTTGACGGAATTAAATATGCTAAAATTATATAAATTATTAATAAGATACAAGTTTTAATGCAATATCACGCTAACTACCCGACTTACGCCGGCGCCAGAAATCACGCCCGTTGTGACACGTGA
This sequence comes from Eueides isabella, assembly GCA_019049475.1. Classification (NCBI taxonomy): domain Eukaryota; kingdom Metazoa; phylum Arthropoda; class Insecta; order Lepidoptera; family Nymphalidae; genus Eueides; species Eueides isabella. The sequence goes on along the minus strand of CM032410.1, from coordinate 4,409,118 downwards.
GTACATTAATCAAACTAGCTCCTAAACTATCAGAGATCCCATTTTAAATATTCTACTGCACCTTTAATATCCTTTAAGCTATAATTTGAAAGTAAATAAAATTGGTCGAAGTGACTGTAATTCTGTTTTAAATAGTTCACTTCCGGTTTTGAACAGGAAAAAAAATTTGTTTTTATAATTTAATTTTATTCTCAAAAAGAATAGAATATTTTCAATATGTATCGCTATGTAAAATATTTTATAATATTTTTTTAAATTAAAAAAAATACTTTAAAAAAATTGTAATTACAAACCCAACAATTCTTTACAATCTTATAACTTAGTAAATATACACTATACAAAAAATATATTTTGTGTATCCATTCATACCTACTGGAAGTACAAATAGGCTCAATATAGCTGCTTTTCAGAACCTCACTTTTTTTTCCCTGTCCGCTTCACGTGAAATGCCCCACTAGGTTCTCACATTTCCTGTGCCTACCCTGCCATGTACGGGATACAGTGTGATGCTGAAAAAAAAAAATGGCTAATCAGATTAAAATGTCGTTTTCACTATTGTTTTGACAAACTTCCTTCAGCATTTAAGAGATTTGGTTTGTTTTATTTAAATCGGTTAAAGAATTAAAAAGTTACGACAATTTTAAAATATTAAGTTGAATAAAATAGATAGGATCTTAAAAGTGATAATGTTAATAGAACATGGAAGTTGTGGAAATTACTAAAAAAAATTAAGAAAAAAAGTAATTCGAGCAGGCGAAGCCGCGGGCAGATCGTTAGTACTTGGATATATTCGGAAACACTATTTAAATACTTTGATTGTCTCCTGCAGGTTTTGAAAGTGTAAACACTATGTTGTAGCTCATATTGACTGATATCTATACTTATAATAAATCTGTAACTAAGCACTGTGACATGGACGATATATTTAAAAGCATTTTATTGGGACGTTTTTTCATGAAATTAGCCCCAAAACACTATTTTTTTTTATTTTTTATCTGTTGTCTTGTACGCGCAAATCTAAGAAGCGGTTAACGAGAAACGTTAATTGCAGTATTAGCAATTATATTTTGGCAACCCCTAGCATTTATTTAGTACTACTTTATTTAAATCGGGTAGTACATAAAAAGCTATCTCTCTCAAACTCAGCTTCACGCTGTATGCCGCACGAGGCAGGGTAGGCAGAGGGAACCCGGGAACCTAGTGTTAAGACACTCCGTTCCACTTCCGTTTCCCGCTTTTCGCCGAATTTGAGGCATCATTGCGTGTTGAGTGGCGGAAATCAACGCCGCGCTTTGCCTTATTACCAGAGCGAAGAAATGAACCATTAAATATTTAAATTGAAATATTAAATATTTCATTTCCTCGACCGGGGATCGAACCCAGAACCTGTCGGTTACAGTCACACGAAAGCTAGATATCTCTCAGCTATCTCAATTTAAAATATTTAGTTAGACAAAAAATGTTACAATATTTTTATTCATTCAGCTGAAATTCAAGTTTTCAATGAATAGATAACGTCTTAAAAGTAATAATGTTATTAGAACAAGAAAATTATTAAGATAAGCAAATAAAATTGTGTAATTCAAGCGGGCGAAGCCGCAGGTGGGTCCTGCAGTTATAAATATATACCTTCTGTACCTGTCTGCTAGAGACAACGAATATATAAACAACTAAATACTAATAATATTCTGTATCGTGGCTTAGAGATACAAGTGTTCGACTATAAACGCGAGTTCGATCCCCGCCCGACGAAATAAAATATGTATTTCATATTTTCATTACTTCGTTCTGGTAAGAAGGTAAAGCGTGAAGTTGATTTTACGTTTAGTTTGAAAAGAAGGATAAAACTCTAACTAGCCTGCCATGTGCGGGATACATTGTGAAGCTATATAAATTTCGCAAATAAAAAGAATTTTGTCCTAAGGCACTCCTTTCTCCATTTCACTATATCTTATCAATTAAATATTTCTCCCGTCCCATTTAATTCCACAAATTATACGCTATTGTAACAAAGTCACAGATTCAAATCTTTAGCTACAGCTGTACATTCAAATAGCAGGGTAGGCAAAGGGAACCTGGGAACCTAGTGTTAAAACACTCCGTTCTCAATATGATATTTCCGTTCCCCAACTTTCAAATCCTAATACTTTTTCTTAGCAACCTCTATATTACCGATTTTATTACAAAATATTAAATAGAGTGATTCAACACTAAAGTTTCTTGAAAATAAGCACCATATAATAATATATATATCTAAAGAAACAGTATTTTACAGTGTCTTGGGCTAGGTAGCGTAAGTGACGTCACAACTCACAAGCCGCCCGACTGGGTCGCCGGTACCGTTGGGTTGAACGACCCCGCATTTCGTTTACGCGATGGTATAGAAAACCGTCGTGGCGCAGTGAGAATTGTGTATATCGAGTAAACACGACAGATTTCATGGGTTCGATTCCTAATAGGGGGAATAGTTATATTTAAATGATAATCGGCGTTGGTTAGTCAATGGGTAGCGTTATTTTTCTCTATACAGCTATGTTTGTTGGTGGTATATATAAATTTCCAATGCTCTACTGAAATATTATATAATTTAATAAGCAAATCAAAATTCATAGGACAAAATTTTACATTATAACTCTGCAGCCCTGATAAAAATAGTCAAATGTGTGTCAAGCATGTGACTTAATTTTTTGCCGTTTAAATTTTTTTTTATCATTTCTTCGCACTGATAAGTCAAAACACGGCGTTGAGCTCCACCACTCAACACGCAATTGTCTGGAAACTGAATGGAAAGCGAAATGTTTTGACACTAGGTTTTCTATTGCCTACAATCTTGTCCCATTGCCTATCCTGCCATGTATACAGCATACACCGTGTAGGTAAAAAAAACGAAAACATTTACACATTCAAAAGTGATTTCCCTTGTGCAATTTGGCTGTATTCACAATAAGTTCTTTTCTTTCTTTCTTAGCTTCACGCTGTATCCCGCACGAGGCAGGGTAGGCAGAGGGAACCCGGGAACCTAGTGTTAAGACACTCCGTTCCTCTTCCGTTCCCCACTTTCCGCCGAATTTGAGGCATTGCGTGAGTGGCGGAACTCAACGCCGCGCTTTGCCTTATTACCAGAGCGAAACATTACATATTTTAATTGAAACTATTAAATATTTCATTTTCTCGACTGGGGATCGAACCCAGTACCTGTCGGTTACAGTCACACGCTTGTGCCGCTGCGTCACGACAGGCCTTCACAATAATGTAGATTCAAAATAAACCAGAGGGTATCATTATATTTAAAAAAATATATCGCTCTGGTAAGGAATTATGCGGCGTTGAGTTGCGCCTCTTTACATGCAATTCGCGTAAATATCAAATTTGTATTGCTTACTCCGCTCTATGACATAAGTAAATATAAAGCTGGAATCTCTGAACAGTGTATACAAATAATATTCACACATTTGTTGAGTCTAGTTGCGTTTTTTTTTTTTTAATTTTGTGTAATTATTTCGGATAGTTCATTGTAATTAACGGTACGTTTAATTATATTTAGATGTGCTTCTGTTTTGACCGACTACAGTTGTAAAGAGAAATGAAAACTTCAGAGATATATTATTGTTAGATTTAACAATAGCAGTTAAAAATGTTGTTTAGAAAAACAAAACAAATAAATAAAATTAATAATGAAGTAATCAAGTACCCAATAAATAGTTGCAATTACATTTTTTGAAAATTTCGGACATATATATTTTTTTAATAAATTAGATATCTACTTAGGTTCTTAATATAAGATGAAGTGTGGCTCTAGGTTCCTAAGTTCCTTGAGCTTCCGCTGATAAGGCTAAGGATGAGGCTAAAAAAATCTTTTTTAAACTAGGTATACTTTTATAGAAAACGTATAAAAAAATCAACGTATCAGGATTTAAACCCGTGCCTCTTTGGAAACCGTCCAAGCGCTGTGATCAATCCAGCTACGTCGAAATAGTAAATTTGGACGTAGCGAAAGAAAGTTTTCAGGTTTTGAGTGAAAAATACCTAATAACTTTGATAATATTAAAATTACTGTATATTTCTATCAGAATTAAATAAAATCTAGTCCTTTTTAATTAAGTAATTGAAAGTTTTTTTTTAGTTATTCCTACAGGAATAGATAGCAGCAAAGTTATTCCTACAGGAATAAAAACATAATAATACAGATACGCTGTATCCCGCACATTGCAGTGTAGGGAAAAAGAGCTTGGGAATCTAGCGTGAAGATATATACCGAAGAAATAAAAATATTAAATAATTCCTCCACAACAACTGGCTATCGAACCCCCGGCATACGCGTCTGCCCGCGTTTCACAACAGCATTAAAATCTAAGAAATTCAACTACACACTCTTCTTACTGGTGTACGTAGATAAGATAACAATACAATATGGTACCATCGAGCTGGTCTGATGATGGAAGTGGAATTTGCTGATTAGAATTGGCAGTGCATGCCAGTAAACATTATATGTCTGTACTCATTACATTTGTCTTAGAGGCCTGTCTTGGCGCAGGGGCTCAAGAGTGTGGCTGTAAACGCGGTTGGGGGGGTACCCTCGAGGGTACGACCGCGGGAACCCACTCGAGAAAATGGAGTATTTAATAACTTTATTTTCTCGTTCTGATAAGAAAATGGACGGAACGGAAAGGAACGTCTTAACACTAGGTTCCCTATTCCCTTTTGCGTCCGGGATACAGCGTGAACCTAAAATATATATATATATATATATATATATATATATATATATATATATATATATATATATATATATATATATATATATATATATATATATATATATATATATATATATATATATATATATTTATATATATATATATATATATATATATATATATATATATATATATATATATATATATATATATTTATATATATATATATATATATATATATATATATATATATATATATATATATATATATATATATATCCCATTTTATGTTAAATAATCTTATCGCAGCAGCGATACCTGCCAGGCAACGATAAGGCATGAGGAATAGCAAATATGATTCGGTAGAATAAATATTAAATAATAAATTAATAAATAATAACAATTACTGTACAAGTAAAAGAACTTAAGAGAAAAAAATAATAAACTTACGTATATATCTATAAGGGGAAGAGAAAGACCAAAAGAGCTGTGCACAGGTGTATCTAAAGATATTTTTATTTCCTCGCTTTGGTAGTAAGACTAAGCGCGGCGTTGAGTTCCGTCATTCAACACGCAATGCCTCCAGAATTCGGCGGAAAGTGGGGAAAGCCTACTTTGTCATGAGAGGGATATAGCAAGACTGAAAAACTAATCAGAAAAAATTAACAGTAAAATTATAAGCTCATCTACACTGAAGTCTCTAAAGTGTAGTTAAGCCTAATGCATGTTATCTGTGCTCGGCTTACTGCATGAGGGTGTTTTATTACCGGTTTAACTTAACTGCAAACAATTAATTATTGCAAGCTTATCTATTATCCAATTTGTTTTCGTATAAAATCAGTTAAAATTAAGTTTGAGACAGTCATAGCACAGTGGGTGGCGATAGTATTTAATAATTTTCATTTCTTCGCCTTAGTTAACAAAGCGCGGCGTTGAGTTGGAACACTTAACACGTAATATCTTGAAATTTGCGTGACCAATGGAGAATAGAGTGTCTTACCACTAAGTATCTTTTGTCTACAGTGCTATAAAGGAAAACCGAAAGCTGTCTGCCTTTAATAATAAACAAAAACAAAACATTAAGCAAAAGTAGGTCAAGTATATATAGAAGCTAACTAATCTTACAATACAAGGTTTTACAGGTAACAGTTACATTCTAACTAAAACTTAGATATATATATAACATAATACTCAAATTCTGTATTCACAATAAAAAAAAATAACTAAAAGAAAACATCTATCTAACTTCCAGAATATCTTAATTCGATTCCTCAATTCGCGCGCATTAGACACGCATTGCAATTGATCGAGGCGAGATTCAAACCGGCTACACCGTTAGTGCTACGAAAAAAATTACAGTTACCTCAAGTGGTGCCCGAGCGGTGGAACGAAAAAAGCACAAGCCAAGTTTCCAGCACGTCACTTGGACGTGCGACGGGTTTCCGCGATTTGACATTGACAGCTCGTGTGGCGCCAATTTCGTAGCTAGCTTTTCTATTATTATTTTTTTTAATTTTCGTACAATTTTTTGTCTATACAGTGCCAGTGATATACTATGATTGCATTAGATTGGAGTGTTGAGTGATTTTTTTTTTGGTCTGTTCTTTATTATAATTGGTGGATTTTTCTTCTGTCAAAATGCCCAGTACTATAAGAGGTGAGTTGTTATTATATTTTACTTTTATTTTGTATAATTTAGAAATTATAAAATTATTACATTAAGAATTTTCTAGCAGTTTTATGCTATATATTGATAAAAAAAATAACTTAAACTAAATAAAAGTATTTTAAACCCTGCATAACAGATTATAAAAATACATAAAACATAATTAAAACCAATCTATAGACTTACATTTCCTTATTTATCTGTAGCGTATTTATTACATTTTTTATGTAAATGTATAAATAATTAATAATCTATAACGTATTTGCATTTTATACGGTGCACAGTTTTTCTTGGGGAGGTGAATGCACTTATTGTTGACGGAAACAAAGATACAATTTGAATTTCAGTCAGCAGATGTGGATTACAATCCCAAATTGAGCCACTTTCTAACCAAATATTGGCGCCATTGTACGAAACAGTTTATTTTAAATCTTTACAAAATTTGACATATTTATTTACAAGTACAATACAACCTTTTATCGTATGTTTTTTTTTCTTGTGGTTTAAGTTGCTTTTTTCGTTCTCTGTCAAACTACACAGGCATCAATTTGAGCGGCCACCGAAAAATCTTAACTGCGTAATTTCAAAATATTCATTTCAAAAGCACTTAATTTTTACTCTTCGCCAGATGTTAAGCGATTCCAAGGTCGTTGACCCGCAATAAAATACCAGTACAATTGCCTGAGAGTTTCAGGTACCAAAAATTGCTAACATTAAAACTGTTTTTTATCAATTCACATAATAAAGTTTGATAAAACGGAATTGGCGTTAATTATTTTATCTGTACGATTATTATACAATATTTTAAATTAAATCTTTTATTATTTATTCATAACATTTTATTAATGTATATATTTGACAATGCGCGGTGTTGAATTCCGCAATTAAACGTGAAAAATCGAAAAAAAATAGTGCAAAGAGTGTCTCAACTAGGCTTTACGTGGTAATAAAAAGTATTGCTTATTTAACATGTTTTAAAACTTTAATTATTTATCCAAATTAGGCAAACAGCGATCGTTAAGCTTAATAAACTATTTGTAAATCTAATCAAGTAATTAAATAATTACAAATCTTATTTTAAATAATTGAAAGATTTTATCTGAAATTCTTAATAGAATTTGTATGATATGTAAATGGCTGCACTCCGTTTAAATTAGACGTATTAAAATTTCAAATGTTTCTCATTCAATTCAAACATCAGTTATGTTTTTATTATAAAAAATGGTTATTCGCCGCATCCCGTATACAGCAGCGTAAAAGGAACCTAGTGTTACGATACTATGTTCCCTACGTACCGACTAATATTTAAGATATTGCGTGTCAAGAGGCAGAAGTCAACACCGCGGTCTGTCTACCAGAGCAAAGAATCAAACTTATTCATTCCCTCTAGTAGGAATCAAATACACAACCGTCTCGTTTACAATCAGACAGCGGTACGGGTGGTGACAATAGTAATAGTATTTACCTAACATGACATTTTAATAAGAAATCAATATAATTACTTACTTACTTAGCTTCACGCTGTATCCCGCACGAAGCAGGGTAGGCAGAGGGAACCCGGGAACCTAGTGTTAAGACATTCCGTTCCACTTCCGTTCCCCGCTTACCGCTGAATTTGAAGCATTGCGTGTTGAGTGGCGGAACTCAACGCCGCGCTTTGCTTTATTACCAGAGCGAAGAAATGAAACATTAAATATTTCAATTGAAAATATTAAATATTTCATTTCCTCGACTGGGGATCGAACCCAGAACCTGTCGGTTACAGTCACACGCTTGAGCCGCTGCATGTAATACAGGCCTCAATATAATTCAACATAATTGACAGCAGAATTAAAATTCACTTGTCTTTTATATAAACCGGCATACAACAGGTCCATGTATGTCCTATCACATTTCAAGTTTTCGAAAAACACCTGAAATTGTTAAAGTCATAAATATTGGTTCAGTTTTTTTTTTTTGCATTGAAGAAGCTTTTCTTGCATATGGCAAGCAACTGGTAACTAATCTCTCTCATTGTCCGCCCAATTTACGATTGTTTAATGGCGGAAATCAACGGTGTGTTTTGTCTCCTTACTAGAATTAAATGAAAAAGTCAATCCCCGAGTGGCTTCGAACACTTTGTTATAAGACAACCATATAGAAAATTAAAGCGCTGTTCAGATATTTATATATAAGTGTAGAAGGAAAAGCAAAAAATGTTTTAATTTTCCGATAATATCATTAGTAGAATGTTCAATGTGGTATTTTTTATAATTAATCTATGTATCTTCTATCATTACATTTTTTAATTTAATGTTATCTCAGTGTAAGTCTAAGATATCTCGCTTAATGCCTAACCTCCGTTATTTAATTTTAATATTAAATTACATAAGGAATTAAATTAAGAAATAGTTTTAAAGCAATAAACTTATTCATATTATTTAAATGTAATTTTCCGTATGAAATTCATTCAAATTACATCAGTAACAGATTGTTACCAAAGAGGGCATCGAACTCATCGCAATCTTGTAGTACAACTTCCACCATTCATATTTATCTTAATATTATGCAGCATTTACTTATAAGACACTATATATTTTTATCAACTATTTATGAATTTAATAATATCGTTTACAATTTAAACGACATTTTACAATTGTAATAAATAATTAATTGGACATAGAAAAAAACAAATATAATACATTTAAATTTATTATAAATAACAGATTAAAAAATTGTATCTACATATAAAAAAAAACAACTAGAAATTGATAAATAAAAAAATTCAAACAATTACAAATATATTTCTAAGAAATAAATCAAGTTAAGATAAAGTTCTATCTCTCTCTTACATAAAACAAGTGATAAGGACAGACATCTCTACAGTCCGGGTCAATTCCACGTGGAAAAAGCGATAGTTTTGCGATAGCCCTGTACCGTTGGCACGTCCCTTTCTTCGTGACGTAGCTTACGGTACAATAGTGATGTGCTGCTAGTGCTGTTAGTTATATTGCGCGTATCGATATGTAAACGGAATGTTGATCAGGATTGCGGCTTTAAGTGTGTCGATGACCTTTGCGTAGCGTGTGTGTAGTATTTTTTTGTATTTTGTACTTAGTTGTAGTAGAAGATACAGTTGTTTGATGAATATCTTAATTATAATTTATTATGTATTTATTTTTATATTTTAAACCAGTATAGTAACTTTTGTGGTAATTAATATTCAAAACTAAAGAGATTATAATATTATTAATTATAGAACCATTTTAATAAATATCATAATTTAGTAAATAAATTATATGATAACCGTTAATTCTTATTACTAACAAAAACTCAACAAACATAACTTACAACAACAATATATTATACAAATGTCGTAATAACAAAACAAATCCTGCCTCAATCGACACTCACATCCCTACGACATGACGTCGATAACGGTTCAGCCTCACCCACATACTGTGTAACTGTACTCCGTTACATGGTCGCGATCCGAGACTGGAAAAAAAAACAGGTGTAGGCTGCACAGCGTCGAGCCTTTGCTTGTTTACGTTTGACAATGTCGCTGTCAATTTTTGGCGGGAAAATGTGGCCGTGACATTTGTATAGTATGGGCGTGTCTATTTAGAATTAGTTTTTTTGTCTTGTTAAATATTTATGGTGTAATTTTTATACGGTTTTTCTTCATACATTATTTTTATTCTGTTAGTTATATATTTTTTGAGCCATTTTACTTATATTTCTGTAAGTGAATATGGAAAAATAGTGGTTTTTTAATAAATTTTTAAAATATATACGGAAGTCAGTCATGGCGTAGCGGCAGTCGTCACTGTGAAAGTCATGGTTGAAAGTTTACACCCCACTCGGGGGAAGTTATTAGTTTTAGTTACCCTGTTCAATAAGCAATGTTTCAAAAACTGAGTGGAATGTCTTAACAATAGGTTCCCACTGTCTATCTATATATACATTTATTCTACATGCGCGATACAGATTACAAAAAAAAATGCAGACACCAGACAAATAAATTCAAAGGTAAAGTAATAATAATTATTAAGTTCGTTGTTCTAAAAATGCATTTGAAAAAGTCCAAAATCAGATAAAAGTCTAGACGCATTTTAAGTTGAAATTATTTTTTTATTAGAATAGAAACTAAAATTGTAATTAACAGTTAATATATGACATTGCGTGTTAGATAAGGAGTTTAAAATCTATAAACACTACCATCTAGGGGAAGGGTTACTTTAATATAGATTGTCATTGATATTTTTTTATATTTTCATAGAATAAAATATATTTTTTTTTTTTCTTTTTTTTTTTCAGCTTCACGCTGTATCCCGCACTAGGCAGGGTAGGCAGAGGGAACGGAAGTGAAACCTAGTGTTATGACACTCCGTTCCACTTCCGTTCCCCACTTTCCGCCGAATTTGAGGCATTGCGTGTTGAGTGGCGGAACTCAACGCCGCGCTTTGCCTTATTAAAAGAGCGAAGAAATGAAACATTAAATATTTATATTGAATATATTAAATATTTCATTTCCTCGACTGGGGATCGAACCCAGAACCTGTCGGTTACAGTCACACTCTTGTGCCGCTGCGCCACGACAGAATAAAAATATTATTTACTTAATTTGTTTTTACTATAGACGAGGCTGATATCTAAATTAATATTGTAAGGTAAATGATTTTCCTCCCGTAAACGCCTCAATCTCAGGACCAAATGGTTCAAATTCAAATATTTCAATAAGAAGTCATATACTTCATTTCTTTGAGCGTCAAATAAAATTACCACCTGGTCACTAACGTCACTGCTTCAGACCTGAGAAGATCCTGGGCAAATCATTCTTTTTTACGAATTGTACAATTCATTTTGTCTTTTATAGAAAAAAGATAGCTACAGGCTAATATAATATATACCTATACCTATATAGTACCTATTTGACCGCATCAGATTGCTCCGGCACTTAAAATATGTCATATGTCTTACATAACGAGTACCTAGTATAAAAATACTCTTTAATTTTATTAGCTGTTTTATGTTTTCCTGAGAGATTTCCTTTTCCTTTAAAAAATATTACCGGCTAAATAATTGACGGTGTCCTAATGAGAATGAAGTGACTTACTCCTAGGTTCCCAAATACCTCCTGGCTACCTTCCCATGTGCAGGAGCGTGAAGCAAAAAAATATATTATACCTATATTTAAATTAGATTTCCACGTATGAACATAAAGATTTGAAAAATAAAAGTAAATAATATATACATATCAATTGGTTTAATATAACGTTAAATGTCACTGGGTTAGCTGATATGCTTTCTTAGAAAGATCAAACAGTAAAAGCTTTTAGAAAATAAAATTATTTTATTGGGAAAACATTTAAATAATGTCAAACAGTATACTGAGCTAGGTATCAAGTGACAGCTAGATTGATGACAATGATACAGACATAGTAATTATCTGATTATACGTCGTCTGTCGAGCGCAGTGGCACAAGCGTGTGACTGTAACCGACAGGTTGTGGGTTCGATCCCCAGGATCGAGGAAATGGAATATACATATACAAGGCAAAATGCGGCGTTGAGTTCCACCAATCAACATGCGATGCCTCAAATTCGGCAGAAGGTCGGGAACAGAAGTGGAACGGAGAGTCTTAACACTAGGTTCCCAAGTTCCCTCTGCCTACCCTGCTATGTGCGGGATACAGCGTGAAGCTTAGTATAGAAAAATATGTTCCAGGCTCATTCGAGAGAGACCATTATTTATGAACAACACATTGTTTAGTGTTAGATGAAGATATTGGCTGAGGTAAAAGGCGTTTTCCATTTAATAACAAGAAGTATCTAATTAGAAAAAAAAATGTAATAAGGCAAAGTTTTAAACGAAACAGAGTGTTTTAACACTTGGTGCCCAAGTTTTCTCTACCTATTCTACCGTATGCGGGATACAGCGTGAAGAAAAAATAAAAATTCTAAATTTTCTTTACATTCCCAAAAATTCGTACAAACATCTATTCGTTTAAAGATGTTTTAAATGTTTAACCTTCATTCTTGGTTGTGAAAACTTCTGGGATGGGCACCAGAATATTCTGAGATGGGCACTAAAATATTCTGGGATGGGCACGAGACACTCGGCTCTTTCTTTTACTACGCTCGTAGCTACAAGTGGCTTAACGTCATTATGCTCATTAAGTCCTTGGCAAAAAAAAAAATATGTATATATAGTAAAGTAAATATAGAAGTGTCACGTTAGATAACATTGATGTTTTTCTTTTTAAATTTTATTGTGTGGATCACAAGTTCGATTCCCAGAAGAGATAATTCCATATTTACCATTGCTTCAATGATAAACTAGTAACCCGAAAATGTTGTTTTCAATGATTTTCTAATGAAAAATACTATCAATATTTTTTCTCTGAAACATTGATTTACAAATATACTCGTACCTAATAATATTTTACCTGATATTAAGAAATATGGTAATAAGGTAAAGTGCGGCGTTAAGTTTCGCCACTCAACACGCAATGCCTCAAATTCGGCGGAAAGTGGTGAACGGAAGTGGAACGGAGTGTCTTAACACTAGGTTCCTGGGTTCCTTCTGCCTACCCTGCCTAGTGCGGGAGATAACGTGAAGCATTAAGAAATATATATTTAATATTTTTTCTTAGTACATCTGGTCAAGAACGCAATGTTTTCATATAAATTAATATAATTTATCTGTCACCCGTAAAATTATAAATACTTTCAGTGTACGAGTAAATGTAAAAGCTGTAATCCTTCTAAATTATGAGCCACGTAAAATATACTAACATTTGAAATAAAAATCTTCAAACCTATTATTACTTATACGTAACTTTTTTTAGCTTCACGTTGAACCCCGCCCATAGAAGGGTATGCAGAGGGAACCTAGTGTAAGGACCTAACCTTCCCACTTCCGGGCGGAATTCAACAAGGAGTTGGTTGAGTTATTTGCGGGAAAATTAAAATATTAAACAAATAATACCTTCGGATAGGTCTCGAACTTACAAACATCGTCCTTACAGTCACACACTTGTGCCACTGTGGTATGACGGCCTCGTTGTACAATATATTATTATCATATAATATTTCATTTCTTTCCCGTTCTTCAACGTCCCATTTTAAAAGTCTAAAAGGTCACAGGTTCAATTATTGTTTGGAGTAAGAGTCCTTAAATTATTCAGCCTAATCTATTTTGTATAACAAATAAGTACAGTGGTTGACATGTAAATAGTAGTTACAAGATAATATTTAGAATGTATGTTAAACTACTCATTATAATGAAATACCGTTTTTACTGAAATACATTGATTTCTGTAGTTGTAAAATAAAGAATACCAAACAAATGTTTTCAATTACGGCTTTGTCTGCGTAGACCTTAGTCTACATGATTTTTCTTTGTTAATTACCCATAGTAACTATGACCGCAGGTAAAGTAGACATCGACAGAATTAAAGTGTTTAAATGTACTTTATAGCTTTTTTCAATAATTAAATTTATAATAGCAAAACAAAGTTTTCCGTAGTTCCTGAGATTTTCCTTTGCCACCAAACATTTTCTTCAATTTAAAAATAGTAAAAATATATTTGTAAATGTCCGTGTGATTCAACGAAAAAGTTCGTTCACCCGGACCGGTCGAAACAGCTTTTTTAAGCACGCACAATAATCCGTTATGTTTGTAGAATATTATATTTACAGCTATTTATGAAATGTGTGAGAAAGTTGTTTTACCGCCAATTATGCTTTTTTTTTAATATTTTTTGCTAAAACAAAGATCTTATGAACGTTTGCCGAACAGGAAACTTTATGTTTGAGTAAATTATGACAGCTCTTGTTCTCATGCTTAAATTATATTTTATATATATTTTTATAAGAATAATTTAATAAACTAAATATATATTTTTTATTATCAACCACAGATTGTCAAATGTATAATTATGATTGTTTACATGGCGAAACAAAATCAGGTCACATTTTAGCTCACGACCTTGTTCCTAGGCTGTATCTAGCGTACCTATGCTTAACTGTAAAGCGTTCAGACTGCATACAAATGTTGACCCATTTAAAAAAATACAGTACACTTTTTAAATTCGCGTCACATCCTAATAGGGTTACCGACCTCAACGGAGCAGGTATTTGCGAAAATACAGTATAAAATTACGTGTTATGTTTTAAATATACGGATTATGGCATATGTTTGGTATTTAGTATGTCAAATACTTATTTTATAACCTTTTTTTATTAACTTAATACTTAAATTTATCTTATTTGTTTATTTAAGAAAAAAGAAATTAAGTAAGTCATTTATAATAATTATAAAAAAAACCAACAAATATATTATTAAATATGATAAACGGAAAAAGCTCTCAGCAATATCAACTGGCAACCCTTTCTAAACTGTCAATGTCAGTTTGAAAGATACCGTAACTGTGTTGCGCAATTCGGCGGTTCAATGAACGGAGTTCGGGGGTTTCCCGTTAGCTGGCGCACGTGACTTGAGATGGTTTTACTTTTAAATTCGCAATTTAGTACCGCTATTGAATAATAGATGGCACGTTTTGGACACGCCTCATTCGTTGCGTGAACTTGGATTTTTCTTACTGTATTTATAAGAATTGGTGAATAATCTTTTTATAAGTAACTAGCATGGCAAAAGATATAAAATTTTAAGTGAAGCTTATAAAAATGTAATTATGAAATTAAAAACGGTGAAGTCTTTTATGTGATGAGCTTGCACAAAAGAATACATACAAATAAAAAAAAAACATTAAATATCTATAACATTAATAAATACCCTTATAGTTTATACATATGTAATGATGACTGACACAAACAAACAATCACACACACACACACATACACACTTCTACTGAGGGAAAACTTACTTACTAAATTACGTAATGTATAGTAGAATAAAAAAAAATGGTATCAATTTCTTTGTATCATCACAAATCGATTGTTCTATTTCAAATTAAAATAATCACTACACAAAATGTATTAATAAACAAAACAAAACTAATATTCCTACAATTATAATGATATCATACAAAAAATGTATAACGTAACTGAAAACAGCGCACAATTGCGCCAGCAAAATTTAATATTGAAGTGTTCCTTTAAGTTCAAGGCCGCCTGAAGGGAGTCTAGACTTGCGAGTACCTACTGGCACACTCCGGCACTCCGAGGACCCTCGCTGCTTAAAAAGTGTGAAATATGTAGGTGTTAACATTTTACTTTTCATTTCTTTTAACCATCTTGACACAGAATATTGAAATTATTTTCTAATATACCTATATTTTTTTATATTTTCTTATGCTTGTATTTGAAGGATACGCTTGGCTGTATATCGCAGGTATGAGTTCGATTCCTGCTCGGGGGTATTCATTATTTTTTCACATAGGTAACAAGACAAAGTGCGGCGTTAAGTACTGTACAAAATTCACTTTTTTTCGTCAAATACGATCTTACTACTTCTGTAAGATCGTATTTGACGAAAAAAATGAATTTTGTTATTGGTTTTCTTTACTTACATTACAGATAAAGCATAGATAGATAGATCTTAATATCAAGACATGACTTAAAATCTTTCTGCCTAAGTCTTTACACTACTATGAGCTAGAGAGTGTAATTTAAAAAAAATACTTTTAAAAAAAATATTCTTATCAAATTGTTTCTTGAAACTATAATGATAACAAAAGCAGTACTGTTAAACCAAATTTGAAACTATCACTGTGTAATGTAGCTCTATCAAGATATATCTATGAGTTGAGTTACATTTAACGTGCTATGTCTCAATAACTGAGCGAAAAATACCCTACTAGGGGTAACGGTACTGATTGACGTAACATAAGGTTCCCTCCTCGTACCCTCCTAGTGATGATATACATTAGTGAGTGTATCGAAAAAAAAATACAGGTTATAATAAATAAAATATATGTATATTCTAAAGATACTTTATGTTCTACAATGTCTCGAGGCCACTCAGGAGGCCTTGAGCGCGGGCGTGTGTACTAAAAAATGGTTACGGTTTATTTAAAATTAAGGGCATATTGGAGTCTCTTTATATAATATTGAAAGGTGACGAATATTCTTATATCTTAGTTGATATCGTCACTATACACAAACTGAAAATGTATAAAGCATAATATATAAAGCGGTTAAGTTTACACAAAAATATATATACCTAAATAAAAATCAAAGTTACTAGTTTAGTAACAGTGACGGTAACGTGGTGTGGGCATAAAAATAATTAATTCTAATTCCTCTTTCAGGCAAGACAATAAACGGCGCTAAGTTCCGCCATTTAATCCGAATTGACTCGATAGTGAAAATCTGAGAACCATGTGTTCTGTTATTGTGTTTTCAATTCAAATTAAAATGTTTTGTTTAAAACAAGAACTCACGTTTATCAATTTACCACCAAAAATACTTATTTAGAAAACGTATAATAACGTATAATCTTTTTAACGTAACGGTATTTGAACCCGCGCCTCATGAATACCGTCCACGTTGGGCGTATTATTTATTGTATATCTCACGATGCGAGATGACGCTGAAAAACATGTAAAGATAAAAAATAAGCTGGTCGCGCAGATTTTATTTTACAAAGAATTTACAATTCGCAAAAGCGCAAGAAACCTGACTTCAGGGCGGCTAAAAGTCATCGATGGTACTGTACGGCGTTGATATTGCCACCTGCCATGTCGCAGTGGTGTATTGGGAGTGGGTTAGATCTCTAGTTAAAGTAAAATAAAATAATTATCATTTTCATGAGGCCTGTCGTGGCGCAGCGGCACAAGAGTGTGACTGTAATCGACAGGTTCTGGGTTCGATCCCCAGTCGAGGAAATGAAATATTTAATATTTTCAATTTAAATATTTAACGTTTCATTTCTTCGCTCTGGTAATAAGGCAAAGCGCGGCGTTGAGTTCCGCCACTCAACACGCAATGCCTCAAATTCGGCGGAAAGTGGGGAACGGAAGTGGAACGGAGTGTCATAACACTAGGTTTCACTTCCGTTCCCTCTTCCTACCCTGCCTAGTGGGGGATACAGCGTGAAGCTGAAAAAAAAAAAAAGAAAAATAAGTAATATTTTCATTTTATTCCCGCCAGTAACAAGCCAAAGTGCAACGTACCGTTCCACCACTCAAAACGCAATGTCTCAAATTCGGTGGAAAGTAGGTGTCTTAACACTACGTTCCCAGGTTCCCTGAGCTTACCTAGCCATGCACGAGATACAGCACGTGAAAGTGAAAAAAAAAAGAATCTTTTAAGTAATTTAAAACATACATTACGTCCCTAGAATAACTATAAATATACATAATTTCAAGCCGTTTCCATCCCCTAGATGTAAACAAGCTGATGCACACAGAAAGTGGGATAAGGTCGAGATCTTTACAAAGTGCAGGCCTAAAAACCAACAGTGCAGTACAGTGTACACGGCCTTGAGTCTTCAATGAGGGCTGTCTTCAATGCGTCCCAAATAGTACACGCCTATCGCTTATTTATAGCTTTTTTATATAAAAAAACTTTTAAAAACTTTAAGATAATGGTTGTAGACATGACAGTTGTAAGCTTTTTCTTCACTTCGGCAATAAGGTAAAGCGCGGTGTTAAGTTCCGTCACTTAACACGCCACGAATTAAATTCAGTGGAAAGTAGGGATCGGAATGGAGTGTTTTAGCACTAGGTTCCCAAGTTCCCTCTGCCTACCCTGCTATGTTGTTACAGCGTAAGTTATAAAAAAAGATACCAACTTTCCGTTTCCGTTTCCGACATTTAAATCCATTTCGTTCAAATAAAAACCGCGCTGTAGCCGAGGTATAGATATACAGACGTACATACATATATATTTCAAGAGGGAGGGTGCCACGCACAGTGTCCCTCGGCATTGATATTACAGAACGCTGACGTCAGAAATTCAGAAACATTTTCAAGTTTTTACTTAGTATGGCATGGTATAGTAGTAAGGGAGGTATTGTGTTTGACTCTGGTAGAGATTACGAGTTTTGAGTGTTATTTAAGTAATTTTACTAAAGTTGTATGAAATAAATTTTAAAATGAAGCTAGTTTTAGGAAACTAAGTATATATTTGTTGTTTTCTTTTTTGGTCCTCAAATGATAAAGGAGGCAGAGGGTACTTGGGAACCCTGTTTAGACATTTCCGCTCCTTACTTTCTGCTGAAATCGCGTGACACAAGCAATAAATAAGGCTTTCAATTGAAAAAAAAAACGCACCTAAATAGGTTTATTTCTTTAGGAGTTACGGATACACAGATAGACACAAAGACTGACCTTACCTACAACTCTTTTTTTGGGTTATTTAGGTAAAAATATCATTGTACTGCTGTATTTTTTTTCTTTCAACATTTAATGTTAATTTATTTTTAATATAACCAAATTGTTATGTTTGTTGTTGACATGAGGACGTCAAAAGGCCTATCGTAGCGCAGCGGCACAAACTTGTAACTGAAAATGCAGGTTACTGAAAAACAGGTTGGGAGTTTGATCTCTAGTCGAGAAAATGAAATACTTAATATTTTGAAATTTAATATTTAATGTTTTCATTTCCTCATTCCGATAACTAGATAAGTCGATCGATGAGATCTTCTGAGATCGATTAATCGAAAAATCGATTTTTTAAAGTAAAATCATCGATTTCTCAGATCGATTCGAAACTAACTCTAAACTACCTTTCGAACTAACAATAAAATTCCTAAATTGGCTACGTAATCAGTTTTTTTATTATTTTGCTGTTGTCGGACGCATTGATAATTTGAACGCATAAAATACTTAATATTTTGAAATTTAATATTTAATGTTTTCATTTCCTCATTCCGATAACTAGATATGTCGATCTGAGATCGATTAATCGAAAAATCGATTTTTTAAAGTAAAATCATCGATTTCTCAGATCGATTCGAAACTAACTCTAAACTACCTTTCGAACTAACAATAAAATTCCTAAATTGGCTACGTAATAAGTTTTTTTATTAATCTGCTGTTCACGCACGCATTGATAATTTGAACGCATAAAATAAATATTTATGAATAACAAGGTAAATGCATCAAATTCAACGGAAAGTGGAGAACGGAACGGAGTGTACATTAGTTCCTCTAATGTTCCCTCTGCCTAACTTGTCAAGAGCACACACCGTGAAGCTGAAAAACAAAACCATATATGATATTTTTATTATTACCATAAGGACGCTATAAAAGGGCGCCTTAGTACTAAATGTAGCTGCCAGAACATAGCGCAAATAATTGAATATTAAAGCTCTTTATATAATTAAGCTTTTCAATAAATATCATATAACATTAATACCGTTGATATAAAATTAAAGATACTCAGTGAAATTAAAAGCGCTAGTTGTGGCTTCGATATCTATTCGGGAGAATGAAGCATCACCTGGTACTTATTACGTGTTTTAATATTATTTAGCATAATCTATATATAAACTACTACTGTTATTGATTGTCAACTAGCCAATTTACAGATGGAAGTGAGGTTTTTTTTTTTAGCTTCACGCTGTATCCCGCAAGTGAAAGGGTACCCAGAGGAAGCTCCTATTGAGTATTTCATATCCTCGGGTGAGAATCAAACCCACAATCTGTCACATTAACAGTCACGCACTTGTGCTTCTGCACCACGACAGGCCTCAATATGATTTTATGTATTATGTACTAATGCATAGATATACAAAATATATATTTCACGCAATATAATATAGTGAAAGGGAAAGGCGCTGAAATAGGCCGTGTTTACCTCGGGTTTCCTTGTTTTGGGCTTAGATCATACTGTTACGTAATGAGGAATGGACGGTTAGCAAAAAAAAAACTTTTTTTTTGTGTTTTTTTTAATATTTTTATTTTATTCTATTTTGTATTATAAAAATAAAGGCCTGCCGTCTTATAAGGACTCGAGCTTGTGACTAAAGGCAAATTGTGGGCTCGATCTCTATTCGAGGAAGTGACTTAAGTACTTTTTTTTTTTCAAGCTTGACTCTGGATTTTGTATATAAAAAGAGAGTCTAGACACTTTGTTCCCTAGTTTCAGCCCTCTCTATCCTATTTTTCAGTGCAATAGTATGAAAATACACGTTTACAGTCAGAGGTGCTGCTGTGCCACGACAACCTTAAAATTTTGAGAAACGAAACGGCTTAACACTCTGTTTGACTGAATTGATGAATAAACCAGGGTAGTTTACTTTCAGCTTCACACTGTATCCCACATGGCAGGGTAGGCAGAAGAAAAATATATATCTATAAAATTAATTAAATACGCCAATTTCTATGAAAGTTCCAAAAGCACGTGATAAGTGTCTGGACTGAACATGTGTGTTTTGATAGTAAAATATAAGCTCTTTATCAGTGGATTTTTATGACATAGCACTGATGTAAGCTTCTACAAAATATATGTAACTAAGTGATAATGGTACCAAATGCTAGTTCCAAATATACTTCCTTAGCTTCACGCTGTATCCCGCACTTGGCAGGGTAGGCAGAGGAAACTTGGAAACCTAGTGTCAATATTTCATTCATTTTTTGTCGAATTTGAGACATTGTGTATTGAGTGGCGGAACTCAACGCCGCGCTTTGCCTTGAGCAAAGAAATGAGAATTTTAAATATTTCTATTGAAAATATAAGGGGCGGATAGTTGTGGGATCTATTCCCTCTCAGAGACTGAATAATATTTATTTTATATCTATTCATTCATAATTTATTTAAATGTATTCTATTTCACATTTTTATTTTAACTGTTAATTTCATTTATTGTTTTTTTTTAATTGCTCCAGAAACTAAAAATAAAAAATGACGAATTTAACGTTAACATGTAACTTGGTTTGATAAAACAAAAACGTACATCATGAAAACGATTAAATTCAAACTCAGAACCCCTTACCCTTAATTTATAATCAATTCACAAAATTATTTTAACCTTAGTACAAATTATTTTAACCTTAGTACATCCGGACATCAGAGAATGGTCACAATTCGTCAAACACTCTGTTAAGCACCGAAACTCAAGTCCGCACTAAGTTTAACCATCGGGAGGAAAAATAAAATAATTAATTATTTCAAGCGGAAATTGAACTCGCGACCATTTTATTTATAGTCATACGATACTACAATACACCACGGCCGCCTCAATCTTAATATTTACAAAAACACGTATACCAACTTACAAACAACTTAATAGCAAAAACATAACCTAACTTTAACCAACCAACACGAGCCAAAATAAAATATTATAACAGATAAAAAAAAACCCTTTTGTTGTCATCGCTACCTGACGGGCCCCGGGAACCAACATAAATTCGATTATATGCTTTTTCGTCATTCCCGAACGATCGAAGGAGTGAAAGAGACAGAACTATGCGAGACAAGGACAGCCTGAGAATTGATTCTGCGCATGCGTATGCACGTGTCAGAGAATGTGGGTTACCATGTGCGGAGTTAGTGGGGATACGTCGCGAGATATGTTGGCTGTTAGTAAGGGATTTGTTGTGTCCTATACTGTGTGATGTAAATATATTTTTTGGGCAAATGTTTATAATATTTTTAGCGGTAGTTGCTGATGTTTGATCGTTAATTTAGTCGTAATTTTACATTATTTCGTTTTATTTATTATGTGAAAATAAATTAGATATAAACATAAAGTGATGCATCCGAATATATTAAAAAACAATATCACAAACAAATATTGAATTCACGAAACAAAAAACCACAATCCAATATCCCGCGACGTATCCGCAGACAGTGGACCGGAAGCGGGTTACGTCGCGCGCCGTAGCGCTACCGCCGCTACGCCTCGTAGGCCTCACAGCGGCTACGAGCGACGGCCGCGTCGCGTCGCGCCCGTATATAGGACACTGTGTCAATGTGTCCCCGCGCCCGCCGCCGACCGCCGGGTCGGGAGTAACGCCGCTGCGACGCACCATCACCAACCACTGCCAATAAACGCACAATATATTTAAAATATTAGGATGTTGACCTTTGACCCACTTGCGATGCATCTGCGCGCTGCACTGCGGTCGCTCTGACGGCCCCCGAGCGAGCGCCCGGCTATGTGATAACTGTGTTCATTATTATAAGAATAGGCTAAATCGATACTACGACTGATACTGATATTGATACTGATACAAAAGTAAGTCTGACAGCGATGGCGGGCAACAGGGACGTCGAGCTGACGCACGTCATCCAGCACCATATGTCCCAGACGGACGCGCAGGTGAGCGTCCACCAGGTGCAGAGCCCGTCCGGCTCCGGCAAGCGACACCAGATCATCATTGACATAAAGCAGGATATCGATATCGATGAGTTGTCCACTCGCTCGCTGGCTGAGAGCGTCATGGAGACCCTCGGAGCTCGATCCGCAGCCGTTTATATCGATAATTCTCAAGTACAAGGCGAAAATTCCGATATGGAGTCGCTGACGACTGTTAACGTCATTGTGGCAAATGATTTGAGCCAAGCGGCGCCCAGCCCTCAGGTGGAGGAAGCGGAAGCGATTGAAGAATCACCACCGGAAGGTGTCCTGCCCGGAAATCGAATAGCCGTGGACAGAATCGTGGAGATGACCAACGCGACGAACACATCGAGCGAAACATCGACAACTACAACAACTACGTTATCGATATCGACAGTGGCCACCACTACTGCGTCAGGTAATTCGGTTTATTTTGGTGCAATCCTATTGTATTTTTATCTTTTGTACGAACGTCTATTTATATGGTAGGTTATTCAATGTTTGGGCCTAGATCTTTATATAGGTCAATATGTCAACTTTGTTTTCATCGTATGAAATAGTGTTTTGGTTGAAGCGAGACGTTTTTTTTTGTTTAACATCAAAGTGTTACTAACATTTAATCTTATTTCTCAAATGTTTACGGAAGTTTACTAAAATAAATAACCAAATTTCGGTGCTGCTCCAATTTGAAGCGCGAAGAAGCAAATGTGCAAGATAATCAATAAAAAGGTGGCCATTTTGATAAAAACGTACTAACCTAGAGCATAATTGGATTAAATTTTACCGTTTTCGTATGAATTTTCTACGATATTGATTTCTGTTATCCTATTCCTGAAATTTCAACGCCCCTAGCTATAGCTTGCTTGCTTTGTTCTAAGTATAATTTATAAAGAAAACTGTCTCAAAAAATATTATCTTATCTTATCTTTTAACTTTTTTTAACATATGTTATTGTTTTGTAAATTGTAAATATAAACCTTTATTGCGTTATCTTGTAGCTGAAAGCTACATACATAGCGACATCTGTATGAAATATTTTACGATTTGGATAAAAATATTTTTTATATATATGTAGTTTCACGCTGTATCCCGCACATGGCAGGGTAGGCAGAGGGAACTTGGGAACCTAGTGCCAAGACACACCGTTCGACTTTTGTTCCTCATAATTTTTTTAATATTTATTTCATCGATTTTTAAAATAAAAAAATAAAATAAGAATCAGTTTTTAAGAGTATTACTGTAACAAAACTTTATGATAATAGAAGTGAATTAATTTTCAAGGTGCCTATGTGTGTGTTTGTCTATGACAACATAGCTTCAAAATTTTGTCAATTAACACAAAAAAACAAAATTAAAATTTTGTCAATTAACACAAAAAAACAATACATTTACAACAACTTTATAAGTTTAAGTTATTAAAGCTATCTGGATTTATTTCTTCTGTGTGTAGATGCTTCTTCATATAAACATATAAACATTATACCAATTGACAATTGACTTCTTTAAAGAAAAGTGATCCCCAAATTGGATAAAACTTAAAATTGTTGTTAATTTTCTACAGTATTATTTATTTAAATTGTTATTTACATATTATAAATAATAAATTATGATACAGGCTTTACGGTTCTGTATAAATAAAATATCATGTCCTTAAGGTTAGCGTTTGGCTGTAAGGGCAAGGGTTGTCGGTTCGATTCTCATTTGGTGGAGTAATAGTTGGCGTTGAGTTCCGTCACTCAACCTGCTATTTCTATTAACATCAATTTCTATCAACAAGTGCTACTGAAGATTTAAAAATAAAGTTTTTTTTAATTAGTCGTGTGACTGTATATCGGTATAATCAGACCAACAAATTAGTATTATTAACGCACTCTGATATTCGGCGTTAAGTTCCGCACATCAAAACTCATTAGAAAGTTTTGACAGGAAATTTAAAAAAAAAACCACTAGGTTTTCTTCCAATACCAATTCCATATTGTTAATGTTTATGCGAAATCGCACCAAAGATAAACACACAGATAGAACGCGTATGTTTATTAAATATTCAAAGGGGAGATAGGGGCTTCGGCTAACCCACTTCGCCTGTTACGTCAGGCTGCGTGATGTAGAGGCGGTATTATTGTTATGAATGAGTTTTATCGATTTTTTATGACGATTTCGGTTTTTTTCTGCGGTTTTTAGGCAATTGAGTGTTACATCAGTAGGTTTTCGATGTTAATATTAATTTTCTTGAATTATTTAGAAGTTGAACTTTATACTTTTAGAAAACTTATTAAATGTTTAACATAGCGGTATATACATATTTTATATATTTTATAAAATACATGTTGTGGCAGGAGCGTAAGCGTGCGACTGGTATCGCGACCGGTTGTGGGCACTTAACTCGCAATCCAATACAGAAAATGAAATATTTAATATTTTTATTTCTTTCCTTTGGTGAAAAAGCGCGGCGTTGAGTTTCGCCACTCATAATGTTTTGCCAAAAATTCAGCTGAAAGTGGAAAACGAAGTAGTATAAAAACTCTAGTATCTCAAGTTCCCTCCGCTTACTGTGCCAAATGCGGGATACAGCGTGAAGCAAAACAATTTATTTGTAAACTACAACTTAATAATTCACGCGCAAATCAATAAATAACCTTTGGAGTTTTCAGTATGTTTCACGTATGACCAGAATTCTATTAGTAAGCCTGAATTTTCATGTATGTTCTACAAATTATTTTTTTAATCTATAGATAGTTCTTTAGCATCACCGATACTATGTTTTTGAAAGTTAATCGAGGTATTATTATTTCCTCCTTAATATGTACATATTATGTTTTATTTAAAAAAGCATAATTTATATTAATTTTGTTTAATTAATAAGTTGAAAGAAAAGTGACAAGTGATACTTTAGTCTATAGAACTGTAATAATACAAGCTTTCCATTAACTAACAGCGAAATATTTGGCATAGAAAGTGTTAATGTGGTTATTCTAGACTACACACAAATACAAATAGGCACTTCGCTCATTATTCTTCTATTTTTATTGCCAAATTACAACTAATTGCTCTTTATGAAATTTGGCAAGGTTTTCTTTTCCATCCTGCGATTAGATTTCAGAACATTGTAATTTCCCACGGGATGAATAGGATGCTTTTTAATTTTAATGGAATGTTACCATTTAAATTATTTATTAATACCAAATTTGAGGCCTATATGAATATAATTCAGCTTAGGTATTACATAAAGTATAAGTTTGCCTTCCGGCTTCGTCTCCATTTATGGTATAATTTATACTGTCGTGGCGTAGGGACACAAGCGTGTTACTGTAAACGTAACAGGTTATGGCTTCGAGCACTGCTCGAGGAAATGAAATATTTAATATTTTCATTTCTTCGCCCTAGTACTGATTTGAAATACGGCGCTAAGCTCCGCTCAAACACTATGACTCAATTCGGCGGAAAATGAATGTGTCAAAATGAGTACGGAGTGTCTGAACACTACGTTCCCTCTGCCTCTGCCATATGCCAGGCAAAGTGTGACGTTAAAACGAGTATATTATACATATACTTTGTCGATCATTTATACTTTGTCGATTCTAGCTTACATAACGTGGCCATGTCACGCAGCGGATGTTGACACGCCACGGATACCAGGAAACACATAAAAATAACGCTAATGGATTTTTTAGCTTTGTTTGTGCTTTTATATCTAGATTCTATTGGCATTTTCTTATGAACTGTGTCATATAGAAAACATATTGTAAGCTTTATGTCATTAAACGGAGTTATATAATAATAAAAAATAGATATTTACGAATATCAATTACTTCCTTGTTCTGATAAAGTTTTATAAGGCAATGTCAATTCATTGAAAATTAAAATTTTAGCTAAATGAACAAAAATGATCTAAAATATAGGTTCTGTGAGGAGCTTTTAATTTTTTTAATAATTTGACCGTACAGGAATTAGAATCCGCGGCTTTCGGAAACCTTTTTAACCGCTTAGCTAAGCTTAAAACGTATGGTTCTCATGCATATTTTTACTATTTTTAAAGTGGTATTCCACACTTAGGAAAGAAAATATTAAATTTTAAAAGCGTATAAAAATTTTAACGTAGCAGGATTTGAACCCGTGTCTCTTGGAAACCGTCCAAGCACTCTAACCAACTAAACCGTACCTTATTATCATAGCTACGTCGAAATTCTTATACGCTGGTTACAACTTATTTATGTTGTTAGTATCTCTGTTGGGAGAATTTTAAAAATTTCCGCTACCCAAAAATATTTCGTTAGAATTATCGTTTGGCAAGAGAAAATGCTAATCAATTAATATTTTTAAAATTTAGTAACATTATGCATGTGTTAGAGTCTCTGTATGAAGATTATTACCAATTTCTGCTATCGAAAGATAATTGTTTGTAATTATCGTTTGGCAATAGAGAAATGCAATTCATGAAATATGTTTGACATTTTTAAACAGTTTAAAAGTGTTAAAAGTGTAAGGCCACGAAACCGGGAAGAGCCTTCCTTAGTGCTTCTAAGGAAGGCTCTTCCCGGTTTCGTGGCTACTAGTTATATAGAATACATATACCACTATTTCTTATTTTTTTCTGTTTATAAAAATTAAATTGTTATTTTTTTTTTCTTTTTTTTTTATTTATTTATTAAGGAAGACATACAGTTTTACAAGTACTTTAAATAAAAACCAAATTTACATTCAATTAATCAATGAAGTCTTCACTTATGTGAAGACTTCATTATAATAGTACAAAAAAAAGATAGCTAGATGTACAGTTAATCAAAAAGAAATCAAAATAAAACAGAAGAAAATCATTCAGAAACAGCTTCCATGACAAGTGATTTGAACTTATTTAAATTTATAGTAAACATGTCAATATCGCCAAACGCATTATCATGAGAGCTGCAAGCACGATAAATAAAAACATTTCCACCATACTTAGTTCTTGTAATAGGTACATAGAACTGTGATTTATTACGGGCTTGTAGACGAGGACATCTCAGACTAATATTACTTAAAAGGAAAGGGGTATCAAAATAATTATTAACTATTTTAAAAAGCAAAAGTTCGTCCCTAGCCAAACGACGGTTCTTTAAAGAAGTCGGAATAGGTTGTTATCGAGATGGTATTGGTTGGCTTTAATACTAATATGTTTATTGAACCTCTTTTGAATATTTTCAATTTTATCAATGATATATCATATTGTGAATATAATCTAAGAATACTCAAATAGAGGTGCTTTCGACTTCGGATTTGATCCTCACTCGAAGAATATTTAATGGAGCGAAAAAATGGAATAATTAATTTTTTGCTCTTGTTATATAACAAAGCGCGGCGTTGAGCTCCATCACTCAACACGCAATGCCTCATATTCGGTAGAGAGTGCATATCGGATGTGCCGTAATGAGAACAGACTATCTTAAGACTAGGTTCCCAAATTTCCTCTGCCTACCCTGCCATGTGCGCGATACAGCATGAACCTGAAAAAAAAATACTAAAACTCTTACTCCAAGCTCATGGATAGTTGAAAATGCAAGAGATAGATAAATATTTATTTATAGCAAATCATTGAAATTGGTGCCTGTTTATTTAGCGCAGTAATTACTTAGCTGCAATTTATCTCGCACCTATTGATTTATCTTGCGATATGCCATTTAATCATTTTTTTTTACCTTACGCTGTACCTCGCATGTAGGTAGGCTAAGGTAGGCAGAGGGAACCTGGGAACCTAGTACTGAGACATTCCGTTACCATTAAGATACTGCCGTTCCCCACATCCGATTGAATTCTGGAGGCATTGCGTGTTGAATCGTAGGCGACCGTGTTGCCAGAGTGAAAATATTAAATACTTCATTTCCTTAAGTGGAAATAGAACCCACGACCTATGGCGTTTTAGCATTAGTGCCCTGTGCTACAAGTGTTTTCGCTACATGTAACTGAGGTGGTGTGGCGTAGCGGCGTAGCGCTTGACTGTAAAAGCAACGTTTGCGTTTAAAGTGCGAGTGTAAAGACACTAATTCTCTACCATCCGTGATTATTTAAAGTTATTTTTTTTTCTTACCAGAAGATTATAGATTATTTTAAAGGTCTTTTCTTACCAGAAAAATCTTTTTACCAGAGCTGGTTAAAATGTTTATACAATCATTTCCCCGAATAAACGATTGAACTGACAACCTGCAGGCGTTGTTCCACTGCGCCATAGCGGCAGAATAATAAAATATTGTTTTATTCTCGACTTCTCTGAAATTCAATTAGTGTAGTGTTTGCTAGTTTTTATAAGAAAATATCTTTAAATTTTGAATATTGGATTTTGTAAGTACTTCCAATATTAGACGTCTGTAACTGCATTTGGAAAAGTATAAAATCCCGTATCCATGGAACACTATTTCTCCTTTTACCGAATTTCCGGAAATCTGCTCTTAATGCACTCCCCCAGAGCAACCACATATTAAATTTCAGTGTTCTACGCCACGTACTTCGTTGCGTTGTCGGTCAGTCATACAACAACGGTAGAGTTTCATACAATATAGATTCAAGTTAACATTTAACGAACAGGAACTAACTAGTCCTGATGTCGAGGTTGAGACCTGTCGTAGCGCAGTGGCATAAGCGTGTGACTATAAGCGCTACAGGTTGTTGGTTCGATCTCCACTCGAGAAAATGAAATATTTAATATTTTGTATTTAAATATTCATTGTTTTAATTTCTTCGCTCTAATAACAAGGCTAAGCGTGGCGTTTAGCTTCGCCACTCAACACACAATGCCTTAATTTTGGCAGGAAGTAGGCAACTGACTTCCTTAACACTAGGTTCCCAAAATCCTGCTATGAGCAGGATTTTATAACTAACTTTACAAATGACCACCCTTAAAAGATTAGAGCCAAGACAATGTACCTTCTTATAGTACATTTATATATAGGCGTCGTTATCGATCGCGCCCTGTCTCACTGCCCTATAAATGGAGGCTTACGACTGCGTAAAGTGTGAACTGAATTATATTTGTGACTTTATTTTATAATCTGTTCTCACACTACTCAGCTTCACGCTGTATCCCGCACATGGCAGGGTAGGCAAAGGGAACTTGGGAACCTAGTGTTAAGACACTCCGTCCCACTTCCGTTCCCCACTTTCCGCCGAATGAGGTATTGCGTGTTGAGTGAAAATATTAAATATTTATTTTTCCTTTGAATTGAACATATTAAATATTTCATTTTCCTCGAGTGGGGATCGAACCCACAACCTATCGTTTACAGTCACACGCTTGTGCCGCGCTGCCTCGACAGACCTTAACTTGTGGGGATCACAGTCTTAATGGTATACTTATGCAATAATTTTGTATGGAATGAACAACAAATAAAGTTTATAAATATATTTTTCTATGAAATACCTGTAAACTTTCCCCATTTAGGATATTTTACTTTTCTTACAACGCGGCACTCTAGTTCACTAATACTCTATAGATTTTGATAACGCGAGGATTTCCATACAAAATGCAGCACAGCGATGCGTAAATACTCGTATCTTTTGATTACGTTGACTTAGAAGCTTGATTATTTCGGTGCGCCGAGAGACTGTACTTCTAAATATTGGATATTAATATTAGCTTGATACCTCCACGGTATATAGATTTTTTTCATAAACTATACAAATACGTCAATAACACACCAATATCCAGCGATATCACAGATTCAATGAAAAACGTTTTCTTGAATTTGTTTAAACAATGTATTTTACAAAAATCCTTCAACCGTAGTATACACCACGTTTAAGCCGTTAAAGCGAATCTTCTTCTCATTAAAGCAACGCCATCTATTACCGAGAAGCGACAACACATTGACACACATAAAAACAAGTTGTAACTGTACTTTTGTAAGAACCTCGTTATCGACATTAAACTTAAATTATACTCAAGGTTAAATTACTGTTGACATCTAGCGGTATAAATAATCAATATTATGAGCTAACACTACCTTATGACACAGTGGTTGTATTAATTTAACGATTTTTTCATAGTGAGGAGATAGTAAGGACTGTCAAGACGTGTGTCATATGTCATGACACTTGGCCTCAGTTTTCCATACATATTACGAGGCACTAATTTATGACACAGTAGTTATATTAATTTAACATAGCGAAGACATAATGAGGACAGTGTCAAGACGTGTGTCATGTGTCTTGACACTCTGGTTAGTTTTCCATACACTTTAAGAGGCATTGCGTTTTGAGTGTTAAAATTCTATTTTGTCAACAAAGTAGTATTTTATCACTCAAAACGCAATACCTCTTAAGGTGTATGGAAAAGTAACCAGAGAATTAATGCTCAAGCATTAATCACCATCAAAGGCGAGGTTAGGAAAATAAAATATTCATATTTGCAAATTAAATATTCTCTACTTTTTCGTTTTGGAAACAAGACAAAAGGCAGCTTTGAGTTGCACCAATCAACATGTAACACCTCAAATTCGGTGGAAAGCGGGGATTAGAACGGAGTGTTTTAACACTAGTTTCCCAAGTTCTCTCTGCTTACTCTGCTATATAGAAAACAGCGTGAAGTCGAAACAAAATCATTTGTAATTTACTATTTTGAATTCAATATATGAAGAACACGAAGAAGTTTCAATAATATGTCTTTTCTTCATGTGCTAAACTAAGTTTTATTTTTTCTATATAACTTATATCCTCACATATAAGTTTCTCAAATGAATTGAAGGCCAAACATTTCTCTGTATTGATAACCAGTATTGGTACTCACATTGAGTGTTTTATCAAGTGACCCATATTAGTAATACAAATAATATAACATACATAATACAATGATATATATTTAATTAATTATTCAATTAATTGATAATTTTGCAATACATTTTGAATACGTTTATAGGCGAGTAAAATTAATTTAGGAAGATATTTTGCTCATTTCTTTGATATTATGAGGTTTTTATTGTGTCTGTTTCACTCATTTTAATCGTCGTCATGTAAGCGTATAGTTAAGCGTTCGCTATCTGATTAGAGGAATAATTTTGACTAGAACGAAGTTACGTTACTCAGTATATATTCACTAAAGTAACAAAACAAAGCTTAGCCTTAATTATAGCCAATCAACAAGTGATGTTTTGAAAATTGGGTGGTTGATGGGGAACGGAGGGGTTTGAGGGAAACACTCATTCTGATTAGTATTACAGCATTCAGCTATGTAAAACAGTTATTCAAAATAATAAAATAATAAATAATAAAATGCATGCTCAATTTTTAAAACGTCAAACAAATGAGCGTCTTTTCGTGAACTGTTCCCAAGAGGCGCGGTTTCAAATCTTGCTACGACAAAATTTTTAAATGTTTTCTATAAAAGTATTTTATCAAGGGTTGACTAAATTTACTGCCTCAGACCTCAATGCCGAGAAAACTCACTAGTATATTTTCTTATTTAAACCAGATATTAATAGATCCGTACCATATAATTGAATATATATTTTTTTTTCAGCTTCACGCTGTATCCCGCACTAGGCAGGGTAGGCAGAGGGAACGGAAGTGAAACCTAGTGTTATGACACTCCGTTCCACTTCCGTTCCCCACTTTCCGCCGAATTTGAGGCATTGCGTGTTGAGTGGCGGAACTCAACGCCGCGCTTTGCCTTATTACCAGAGCGAAGAAATTAAACATTAAATATTTAAATTGAAAATATTAAATATTTAATTTCCTCGACTGGGGATCGAACCCAGAACCTGTCGGTTACAGTCACACTCTTGTGCCGCTGCGCCACGACAGGCCTCAATTAAATATCATCAGTAATTTCCACATATTCTGTTTATTTTAGGCACAGGATCCAGATAGAGGAATCTTAGATCATACTTTATATAATTTATGTTATAAAGTTATGGATACTTTCCATTGAGTGGAATGTCAGCCCACAGCCATCGCCCTCTGAGATACTTAGAAAACAAACATTTTGGTAATCTGATCTTCAACTTTAATCGTTATTTGGCCATAGGAAATATTCCCATGAATATTTCCTTAAGTATTGTTTTTTTAGGTTCACGTTGTTTTTTCTTAAATAACTGGGAAGCTGGGAACCTAACGTTAAGACACTTCGTTCCCCTTAATAAATTTCCGTTCTCCACTTTGTGATAATATTTGGATTCATTGTGAGTTGAATAGTAAAACTGAAAGCTTACTTTATCTTGTTTTCAGAGCAATGGAAATGAATCCACAACCTTTTACAGTCGAATTCGCAAGGGTTACGCTAATACTGGCCTCTAGTTAGTATCAGTTGCATTTTAATAAGTCCAAATTCTAATGCCACATGTAGATTGGCCTTCTCATATTTCAGTCTAAAATATTCTTTTATTAAACTTAATGAAAGTAATAACCATTTTCAACAAACGATGCCTACGATGTGACAAAGCACGGTGTTGAGTTCCACCACCCAATATGCAATATCTCATAAATAAGGCTAACTGTAGATGGTGAAGAATACACTACACTGTCATATGATTCGATGCTTACTTCAGAAACTAAATATAATCCATAGATACATTATTATTGATATGT
Organism: Eueides isabella; assembly: GCA_019049475.1. Taxonomy (NCBI): domain Eukaryota; kingdom Metazoa; phylum Arthropoda; class Insecta; order Lepidoptera; family Nymphalidae; genus Eueides; species Eueides isabella. The sequence goes on along the minus strand of CM032410.1, from coordinate 4,375,970 downwards.
AGAACTTGTGAGGTTTGGGTCAGTAGAGTTAGGCCGTGTAGATTCAGAAGCTTGGCTCTACATGAGATCTGATATCTTTTTCACAGGGCGAATCTTATGTGGTCGTCGTCGGCAATATTTTACATGAAATGTTTTTGATGGGGTAATATTTTTTTAATATGTCTTCCACGTATAGACAGTGATCGATTACAGATTTATTATAAGTATAGATACAATCAAAGAATAATGAATTAACATCGTTGCTATAATTTTGCGTCAAATTATCACAATCTATATTTTCAATAATAATCTTGCTTGTAATGGCCTGTCGTAGCCCAGGGCACGAGCGTGTGATTATATTATTAACGCGATAATTTGGCGGAAATCGGGAACCAAAACGGAATATCTCAACACTAGGTTCCCAAGTTGCCTCTAACTTACCATGCGCATTATACATACAAGTGAATCTAATAAAAAAAATATTAAAAAAAAAAACATTAAAAAATATAAAAAAAACCCCTTGTTCTAACGCCATCTGTCGTCGAGTAGCGTAAGTACGCTTCTCAGTTTACCGTTAAGCACCGCTACTGACACAGTTACCTCAAGCCTCAGCTGATACACGACGCGATGCGGTGACGTGTTGCGTATTTTTATATTTTAGATCCGGGAACCGTTAGACCGGGAACCTACGTTTTGTTGTATAAGCAAAACGTGTGACTGTAAATGAGATGGGTGTGGGTTCGAATCCAGTTTGAAATTAATTTCATATTTTGTTCGTTTAATTTTTCGTTCTGGTAACAAGGTGAAGCGCGGCGTTGAGTTTCGCTACTCCACAAACAGTGCTTAAAGGAGGGTAACGAAACAGAGTGTCTTAACATTGGTCTCTAAAAAAAAAAAGATATTCTTTTTCATTTTCTCGTTCTGATCATAACAAACTTCCGCTATTCGACAAGCTTGTTTAGAAAATTGGGCGGAAACGAAATATTTTATAACTCTCGCTTTCTTAAGTGCAGCTTCACGCTGTATTCCGCAAATGACAAGCTAGGCAGAGGGAACTTGGGAACCTAGTGTTAAGACACTCCATTTTCAATAATACACTTATATTATCCATTTTCCGACGAATTTAAGACATTGCATACGTTTTTTTATTTATCACTAACTAATGTAAGAAAAAAATATATATAGTATATATAATGTTTGTTTTTACCAACATATCTATTATGGTAGTCCTTATACGCAGTGCAGGTATCAACTGCACTTAGATTATACAAACACACGTCAATTGAAATTGATAATTGCTCCCATTACATTAATTTATATATAAGTTCTATTTCATATTCATTTTTATAATAATATTCCTTGATATTTTTTATTATCTATGTAAAAGGACAGGGCATGAGTGTGTAGTGTCGAGACACTATTTCTTCTTTTTGCTGGTATGGAACTAAGCTAAAGCGGTGTAGTGGTAACATGTTTTTAGCTTCACGCTGTGTTCGCATATAGCAGAGGGAACCTGGGAACCTAAGCTTAAGACACTGCATTCCCATTTAAAAAGGAGAAACGGAAAGGGGAACGGAAGTATTAGATAAAGTTCCCCATTTTCCATCGAATTCTGGAAGCCACCTGAACCAGAAATAAAAAAATTAAAAATAACTAAAAAATATATATATTTTTTGTTAAGATACAGTCAACATTCAAAAAGAAATATATATGTAATTTCTTTAGATACTCGTAGACATAATCAGTCAAAGCTTAATATATGATTTCTTTTTCAGGTAAGCTTTCTTTTAATAACGAGCTTAAATAGAGAAAGTGCTACTGTCTTAAGTATGTAAGTAATATCGTTCATTACAATTATACTTTTAACGTTTCACAGCAAAGTAACCTATCTTACATTTTAATATATTTGAAAATTGTATTTCGTTTAAAAAATATATTTTTCAGATGCGTTTTAAAAGCATTTCTAAATCTTTATACATGGGTCGAAAGTTCGAGGCACTCCCAGTTAAGCGATGAACAGCCGCAGTATGAATCCATAGATTGCAAATGAGTTTCTTCTTTTTTCTTAAAAAATCTTTGAGGCCTGTCGTTGCGCAGGGCAACAAGAGTGTGAATGTAAATGCGACAGCTTGGGGGTTTGGGTTCGATGCCCACTTAAGGAAATAACATATTCCTGCCTGCCTGGCATACTGAAACCATCCGTACCAATATTTGTAAAACAGACTAGGTGCCGTTGTTTTAGTTACAGAAAAATATTTATTTTATTAAACAAGCGCAATTGATTTGTAATTATTAAATACTATTAAATCAAAATTATAAATAATGCAGATCCCAAAGTGTCTATAGCCCATCAAATAAAACTGGGACAACTTAAGCTGTGGTTAAATGTTCATTTTTACCACACAAGCCATTGTGAATCATCAATTTTATAAGAAATCTCAGTCTCCGTATTGTCAGTTCAACAGGAAGCCATTACCAGTTGTGAATTTTAATACAAATTTATAATATACATACAAATAATTGTATTATAATTTAATATTTATCGAATATTTACTGATTAAAAAAAACAATGCTGTTTTTTTTTACCTTTTGCCAAACGATATATTTTTTTAAATTATTCTTCTTTGGGTAGCGGAAATTTGTAAATATCTTCCTACAGAGATGTCAATCAACATAAATAAGTTGTAAAAAGCGTATAATAATTTCGACGTAGCTTGATGAGAACGTACGGCTTAGTTGGTCAGAGTGATTGGACGGATTTCATGAGACGTGAGTTCAAATTCCATCACGTTCAAATTTTTATACGTTTTCTAGTTAATTAATATTTATCGATTTTACGAGTTAGGTCAGTTTACTTAGTATCTTTATTTCTTATAGTATTTGTGTTCGCACTTTTTATATATTCAATATTATTTTTGGCGCTTGTGGCCGTAATCGGCTAAATCGGCTTAGATTTCTAAGATTTTACATTATTTTCGTTATTTTCACATTTGATTATAGCTTCTCGCTGTACTCCGCACATGGCAAGGTATACAGAGGGAACTTGGGAACCTAGTGTGCCAGAAACAATGTGTTTGCCCAATTTGAGGCAACCTGTTTGCCTTGTTTTACTTCCTCTAGTGAGGATAGAGCCCATAATCTGACGGTTTCACAGTCACATTGTGCTTGTGCCCCTGCGTTAGAATTATATATTAATGGGCAAACGCCTTTCGATAAAATGAATTTCTTTTTTCAAGGTAAAATTTTATTTGTTACTTAGCCTATAGTATATTTTAGTTAATTAATATTAAATTAAATTACCTACATCCATATCCTGAGTATGTCGATTTTCTCTTAATATCTATTAAGTAATTATTTCTTATCACGATTTAAATGCAGTATGATAATTTGAAAAAGAAAATATTTGAAGCAATATTGACGCGCTGTTATAAAACGATTTCTTTTCCGTTTTACGCTGTATCCTGTACATGGTAGACAGAGGGAACATAGGAACCTAGAGTTAAAATACGCTGTTCCGTTCTTTCCCATTTCCCCTCGAATTTGAGGCATTCCGTTTTGAGTATCCGAACTCCTTGTCACTAGAACGTAGAAATTAAAATAATGAATATTAAAGTTCCTTAAGTGAAGATCGGAACCCCAACCTGTCAGATTCACAATCGTAAGCTTGTGCCGCTGCACCACTACGGACCTCTTGTATAATAACACTTAAAATATATAAGATATACTTTCACTCAAAAATATTAATTAAAATTACAAGCTATACTGTACAAGAAATGATCATAAAAGCCTAAATATAATTTTTGTCATCTAAAAAAACTGTAAAATCTAGATTCTTAGAAAAACTCTTAGACATCCCTTCTTAGTACTCCTCTACAGGAGGTATTTTAGTATTGTTCACAATATAGTTTTGTATATGTACGGTCTTTTAACCACTGAGTATAACTACTCTACTCAGCTTCACGCTGTATCCCGCACGAGGCAGGGTAGGCAGAGGGAACCCAGGAACCTAGTGTAAAGACACTCTGTTCCACTTCTGTTCTCCACTTTCCGCCGAGTTTGAGGCATTGCGTGTTGAGTGGCGGAACTCAACTGAGTATAACAATAGTTTAATTTACAATATGGACCTTTACCCTCGTGGCTTTAAATTTTCCCATAAAATATTTTCTCGTGGTAGTTATCTAGAATTTTAGAATTAAATATATATTTATGTATCGGCTATCGTAGAAAACGTATTTCATTCCTTTAGGGGTGTATTTTACAAAATTTTCTTGTTAGTGCTCACTAACAAGAGAATTTCGATATACAAAAAATCTATCTGTAGAATGTAAATGTTAATTAAGAACATTTACAAGGTTTTTCTTTAATTCAGTCTAGAGTTAAAAAGATGAAGTTCCAGTGATAAAGCAGCGGCACAAGCGCGGGTTGTGGGTTCGATCCCCAATTGGGGAGATTAAACATTTTATTTCCTCGCTCTGGTAACTACAATCAACACGCAATGGAGTGTTCTAACACTAAGTTCTCAGATTCTCTCCTCCTGTCCTGCTATGTTCGTGATACGGCGTGAAGCTAGAAAAAACGAATTAATTTTTTTAATTTATATTAAATTCAGCCTCGAAAGTGTGTAAATTATATAAATATTGCATGGCAACACAAAGCAAGTGTCAAATTACGTTGTAATATACAATTAATGATTTGTCAAATTGGACGTTTTGTTAAATGCCTCTATCTGCAAATATATTATTAACGCAAGTGAAATTACATACATAGGATATGGGCGAAATGAAAAGGTAGGTACATACATACCTACACAGCTATATATCTAGATATATGGCTGTGTAGGTGTGTATGTTCGGTATCCGGCATGTGGCTGGGTAAGCAGTGAAAACTTAGTGATAGGACACTCTATTTCTCACTCACTGCTCAATATTTCGAGTTGAAATCGAACTTGCGTCCCCTCATTCGTCACTGTAACAGTCAGTCGTTGTAGCGCTAAGTAATTATTTTAAAAATTAAGATATATTTCCGTTGTAGCAGCTATTATATTAATAAAGCAAGTAACGTTAATGAAATACGAGTAAGCACGTGCCGGTGAAGGTGTTACGATAATTAATTAGAAATTTGGTACCTTAAGTTCGTCTGTCGATAAAAAAAGAAATTAATTTTAGTTAATTAATTAATTTTAGAAAACATATAAAAAAATTAACAGGATTTGAGTTATTTTTTATAAGTATATAAAAAATAATTTGCTTGTGTAAATTAATAGTTTCAAAATGTTTCTTTTTTGAGAAACAAATTTATAATTTTTTAACATTTTAAATTGTATAATCTTTGATATAAAAACTCTTCTATTAATGAATGGTGACAGAAAAACAGTGTAAACTATTGTAAGTGAAAAGCCACCAAAGCCAAATTCAGGAACTCCTTATGAGTGAACTCCAGAAAAGCAAAAGGAGCTCATCCCGAAATTCGTAATAACTGCATGTTTCTTTTTTTACAGAATTTAAATTTGGGATTTGAACCAGCACCTCTTCGAAGTCGTTTTAATATTTATTAATAAAATCTGTGACTCGAAATCGATAGCGATTTTTCAAATTTTCTTTTCGATATTCACCATTTTTGTTACAGAACAGTCGTGTTTGTTATTAGAATAAATACTCTATAAATAAATAACAACGTTATCTGTTATCTTTTATATATTAAATATAGAGGCCGACTTCTGTGTTATAGTAATGAAAATACTTAGCTACAAATGATACGGACGAGAAAGTTTTAAATTGGGCTAAAAATTAAAACTATCGAGGGATACAGCGTGACGCTAAAAAAATAAAGCAAAATTGCTGAGCAGATTGTGATCGAACTTACGTTCGGTTCTTGATCTTCTATATATTATTAGGATTTTTTCACTAAGCCAATATGAGAAAAGTGAAAGAACTAAGAAAGAATGGTAAAAAAGATTTATGAAGGAAAAGTGAGTGGTAAGAGAGGGAGGGGGAGACCTCGGTTGACCTTCGAAAACACAGTATCGACGATACTGGAGGAAGGTCACGTAAAAAGCATGAGGACCCCCCGGAGGGCATGTATGAAGAGGTTGATGACAGTGGACGAGGCGAAAGAGGTATCCCGAGACCGTAGCGTTTGGCGCTCCGTTCTCTCTGCCTACCCCGCTAGGGATATAGCGTGAAGCTAAGTAAAGTAAAGTATGGTGTTTTAACACTTCGTTCTTTTGTACCCTAACTTAGGACATAACGTGTGGAATGGCGGAACTGTACGCCGCAGTTTATCATACGAATCAAACCTAAGACATCTGCCTTCACGTTCAGACACTGCCACTGAGTCACCATAAACTTTACAACTAGAACGCTGTAAATACAGTACGGTACATTTACATTGCCATAACAAAAACTCAAAGCAGGTGAATATATAAAACGATCCTCTGCCAAATATTTTTTACGTTATCGTACATTGACCGCGATAGATAACTTATCGAATCATTCAAAATTAGGTTACCGTGCGTCTACGTCTTTAATGTTGATAGATATGACTTATATAGTGTAGGCGCTGTAATAAAGTTATAAAAGTATAAAGTTAGAAGGTTACCGGTTCGAATGCACAATTTGGCGCTGTTTTCATATATATTTTACTTTTTTTACGTTTATTTATGTTTCACTTTTTTACCTTCACGCTGTATCCCGCACATGGCAAGTTGAGCAGAGGGAATTGGAGAACCTAGAGTATTAAGACACTCCGTTCTACTCCCGTGCCCTTTTTTCCGACGAATTTGAGGCATTGCATATTGGCTGGCGGAATTCTATGCGCCTTGCCTTGTTACAAGAGCGAAGAAATGACAACATTAAATATTTAAAATGAAAATATTAAATATTAATGATATATTCGAGTGGAGATCGAACCCCCGACCAGTCGTTTACAGTTACTCGCTTGTGCCGCTGCGCCAGAACAGGCCTCATACTTTGTTATACTTGTGGTTTCGTATGCGTAGTTTGATAGAAATAATTAGGATAAGTGTATGACAGTAATTGTAAGTGGTTCTTATAACTCTAGCTGCAAGTTTTTTTTGAAACGACAACTGAGATATACTATATCTATTCTATAGCCTTCTGCCGTAAATAAGATAATAGTTTTTTTTTGACTGTATCTCACACATAGTAGGGTAGGCAGAGGAAGTTTGGGAACCTAGTGTTAAGACACTCCGTGCCGTTTTCCACTTTTCGCTGAATTTGAGGTACTTCGTGTTGAGTGGGTTCGATTCGCTCTATGGTAACGAGGCCGAGCGCGGCGTTGTGCTCCGCACTCAAAACGCAATTCGTCAAAAAGGAAGGCAGGGTATAATTGGGAACGGAGACTTTTAACTAGATTTCCAGGATCCCTCTGCAAATCCTGTGTTGTAGGATACAGATAGAAACAAAAACGCTTCCCACCGATATTCGTTTAAAAAAAAAACGTATTTTCATGTGGTTTTTCCATATAGGCGATTCAAGATAATAAAAAAAGGAAATAACAAAATAATCCACGCAGGCGAAGCCGCGATTAATATCTCTCTGTTTTCACCGCTAAGTGTTGAGATTTTCCAATATATAAATACTATACAGATGATATGAAAGTTTGTTTAATTTTACTATCTAGGTTAGATATTTAAGGCTAATCAATACTGTGTAGGTAGGTGTTTCATTTTTGTATTTATTTTTAGTTCCAAATACAGAGCAAAATATAATCTTGATATAAAATGACTTTTTGTTAACAAAAACTATATATGCTAAAAGATATTTGCACTATTTTTTTAAAGTGTTAATCAACAAAATAGAAAAAATGCTTTATTAAATGATTTTTAAGACGCGTCGATTCGAATCGCGCTACGTTTCAATTTTTATACGTTGTCTAAATACTGTATGTCAGACGACTGTTTTGTACTTTGCTTATTGGAAATTATATATACCCCGTCGTTGCGCAGCGTTTTAATATTTTAACGTAGCGGTTGTTGGTTCGATTTCTACTTGGAGAATGAATTATCTTCGATTTTTGTACATTTTTGTTAACGAGTTTTCCTTTCTTACCAGAGAGAGGAAATGGAAATTATTTTATCTATTACATGGAGTTTCCTCAAGTGGGGTACGAAATGGAGTGTCTCAACACTAGGTTCCCAAGTTACCCTCCGTCTACCCATTCATACGTGGGATACAGCGTGCCCCCAATTGGATATCGAACTCACAACTATCACGTCTACGCACAAATCGCACAAAATTCAAGGTTAAATTAGATCGATTCGCTCACTCCTCTGTCCGATATGGGGTCACTCAGTATATTATACACATCTTGCCAGTTCATGTCCATCTTGCCAGCTCATTGTCTAATTATACATTGTACAGTGTCCATAGTCGTCCCCTATACGCTACCCTCGACCGGTCCTCCCGGTTTCAGTTGAATGGATTTTACGTGTTTCATTTTTGTAAAAGGGGTGACTGAAGAGGGTTAAATAAGCGAAAAACATGGTTGGGCCGTTTAAAAATTAACACTTATGGTTATTCGCGGCGTGGGTTATGCTTTTTTAGACTGCTCGGACTGGGATGGGTGAAGTTGAGATGTTTTTTTTTATAAATACGTAGATTATATATATGTTTATATATCAGCTAAGTATTTTACTTTAGTTAATAAACAACTTGGAGTTTTGTCATTTAAGACATTTTTTTTTATATTATAAATATTAATAGAAAACTAAGAATAGAATTAAAAAATATATAAATATATATTTTTTTATATTTTCTCTGTACTTTTTAAGCTTTAGGCTTTAAGTGTACACAATTAGATTGTCTGAATCTAATCGAAAAAATATATAAAAAAAATAATAATAATAATATTTTATATACGTGAATAAAAATATTAAATGGTATAATTGGAAAATATATTTTAATTTACTTTATTTACGCTAATTTAACTTTTTTTCTTATTTCAAAAAGACAATTGAAAATAAACTATTTTTTTGTAAAAGATTTGATAAGCGTTTTAGACTCGGAAATTATACTTACTGTCATATTAGACTTGTTTGTTCACATATATCTTCTAAAGTAAACACTGAACACTAAATATTAAAGTAGGTCAAGTTTGTTCACAACAAAGGTTTTTCATTATTTAATTCTAAATAATATTAAATTATTGTTAATAATTCACGTTTATAGAAACTAAAAGCAACTTAAATATAATCAAAATTTGCGATTCATTTAAATCGGCTATTGGTACCTTCGCTTGTGGCTTACAAAATTCAGTTAGTGTTGCAGAAGGCGCGCGCGCGGCCGCATTCGCGCCGAAACTTTCAAAACATTTGACAAGTTCACTTTTTAAATTTAAAACAAAATTTTTATAGCAAACACAGTTCTGTATACAGCCAAGTGTGTATAAAAAAAATAAACTTATATGTGATTGGATTGTAACATATTTATGTTAAGTGAGTATTTAGTTATTATTTTTATTAAATTGTTCGTCCGTCGTTTCGTAACAATTTTTGTGTGAACGCACTTTGTATATGTACATATATAAATAGCGGCTTAGATAATGTTATACTTTATATTTTTTTAACTTCAATTATAAATTATATATAAGCCAATTAAATAAAAAAATATTTTGAAATTTTTGAAGGTTGTAAATTTAAAAAAAAACGCTCTTACTTTTTTTTAATAGAGGTCTATACAAATTACCCGTATACAAAATTATTTATTATCTATCGAAACTTGCAATTATCAAGGTCTTAGTTGCAGATGTATTGCATACTGTGCGAGCGAGAAAGCGCGCTCACACGGCCTTGTGTTAGACAGAGAGGTCCTATATTAGGAAACTCTTGGGAAATTTTCTGTTTCGGGACTGAAGGGCATTTTTTTTAACTATTTGTTTTTGAGATTATTTCTTATTTTATCATTTATTTATTTGTTCTTTTTCTGGGTCGATGTTAAAAGGATTTGGTAATATTATCTAATATTATCTTGCTTTATTAGCAAGGTATTTGAGCAATTTAGATATATATTTGCTTAAATAAAATAAATATTTCGATATTATCCATGTGTATTTTTGGTTTATTTTTGTTAATGATAGGTGACCTTGATTTTATTCCATAAGTCATGATTAATAATTCACGTTTGATATATAAATATGACAATATAAATTTAAGATCATAATAAATTTTTTTTATTTTTATTGCTAATATATGTATTATGTAATTAATAAAACAAATGACCGAACAAATTAAAAAATCACTACCAGCACCATAATTCTTCACTTCCAAGATATTTCTACAAAAATCCATAGACAATGACCATTTAAGCAATTATGTAAAATAATACTTAATTAAGAGAAAAAAACCGTTTAAATCGGCAACCATTGACAAAAAGAGACATTTTTTATCAATCATAGGTAAGGTACATTAATTGAATATTCCTATTGCGGCTTGTCCTCGCCACACGCGAACTAAAACCTGTATTTTAGGTACTAAAGTATTAAAGGTAGGTACTAAGAGAACGTAAAGTAATTCATTACGATAGGAATGAAGCAAATCTAAACTTAAGCTTTTAACTAAGGATTTTAGTACTTCCAAAAAGATTAAAATTTTGTTTTTTTTTTTAATGGATATCTGTGGTTTTTTTTATTATTAATATAGATAATTAAATTTTAGGGGAAGCTTAGAAAATAGTAAATTTCAAGGTCGATTATTATTTTTTTTTGCAGTTAATACAAAATAATTATTCTTTATGTATAATAATTATTATTTATCTATTTATACTAAGCTAAAATCTAAATGGAATCACTTCCCAAAAGAACAATACTAAAATTTCAAGGTCAATATTTAAATTAAGATGTTAGAATGAAAATAAGATGTTACTTCTTTTTTGCCCATTCTGTTCTTATGTTAACATTTTTGGGCAGCTCTACGCTGTATCCCGAAAACCAAAGTATGCAGAGGGAACCTAGTATTAAGACACTTACGTCCCCAAGCATAGACATTTTTTGAGACATTTGGGTGTTAACTGGCGACTCTCAACGCTGTGCATTGTCCAGCAAAGTCAGGAAATGAAAATAATTATAATATATATTTATTTCAAGCTATTATGTAAAATATAACTGTCAAATAATAATATATTTAGTTATTGTGGTATGGAAAGGTCACTTAATTGGTTTCTCTTTGCAATCGTTTTTATCGTGAGGATATCTGACTTTCACATCTGAATTTCTTTTTTTTATTACGAACTTTTTTTTTACTTAAGGACGTATGAATGTGAAAGTATTTTCTGTACAGACAACTGAACTTTTACCCTTTATACAAAGTATGTATGAAATACACTTCTTACTACTGAAATTAAAAAAAAAAAATCTAAAGAAAGCTTTTTAAAGCTTTTTGTTGCATGCAGCTTTTTTCCTATATACTTATATTTGTACTTTCAAAACTAAAAACAGTCTTCTAAAAGAAATTAATGAATAATAATTATTTGTACATAAATATAATTAATTATTACAACAAATTTATATAAAAAGTCCAACCTTCCTTGTATCCGGCTTTTGCTTTTAGCGTATCTCTTATAATGTGTAATAATAATTATGGCATCGATCTCACTTGCCGACTTTCACTAAAAGATTTTGGCAGTTGCAACTTTCACTCGAAATTCTGTGGTACAAGTCTTAAGACGATGATGAATGTACTGTATATAGAATGACGTATTGGCCTTTTTTAATTGTCTATGTTTATTAAGGTATAGTTTTGTTTTATGCAATACTATTTGGAAATATAAATAAATAATGCTTTGTAAATAGCCTGTTGTCAGTAAAGTTGAATGTTTTCGTTAATTTTTACATAAATTTTAATTTATATTTATATTACGTGTAAATGGTATGGAAACATTTTTACTATTGTAAGATATGGAAATTGTTAAATATTACTGATATATAAAAAAAACCTTCTGTTTGTGTATAAAAAAGAGTAAAGTGTTAAAAACATTTTTTTATTTTCTAAGATAAATTCTGTTTCAGCTTATCATTCTTAATTTGTAATATAATATATTTCAAAGTCAATAGATTTAATAAATATGCCTTGATTATAGGGAAGGTGTAATATTAAACCAGAAACTACGTAATTTAACAGAATAATATCTTCTAATCCTATTTAGCTTTAAAGTTAAAGATGTAACTTTTGTTGAAATAAACGACGTGAGTTTGATTACTGTCAGAAGGAACGTAAAGTTGTGGGCACTCTAAAATAGTCCAATTTAATTGCATTATTACTAATTTACAATTAAATTCGATATATTATACCTTTTACCTTAAACTAAGAAAGCATTAAAAACTATTTTCTCTCGTTCAATTCAGTTTTCTAATAATAAACGAATGTGTTGACCGTAGAACTTATTAAATAAACAGATTAATCATCAAATTAAAAAATATTGTTCATTTTACAAAATAAATAAATAATCTAACAGATACAGATAAAAAATATTATAATATTTTTATTTTATTTTGATTTTCGCTCGTAACTTGAGCCAAATCAAAATCGTTCTATCGTCAACTCACAACGTTATCGTGTGTTGTAACTCATTGCGTAATGTCGCTGTGCTCGAACACATTGAATACTGATATCTTTCGAACACATCTTGGACTATTAATTTGATTTTAAAAATAAATATTTTTCTAAAGAAATTTATAGCTATAATATAGGCAATTTTACTTGCTACTCGCTTGCCAAGTTATAACAAGTTTTGTGTAAACGGATTTAGCGTAGTGATATAATTCTCCTTTCTCCATTTTTTTTTGTATTTTTAAAGACACCTAAAGTTAATGATGAAGACAAAAGTACTCTTCTATTTAAATTATAATTTTAAATTTAAAATAATTAATTCAGTAGTTACACTATATTATCAGTTAAAGACATACTTACTTTATGGATAAACGAATTCATTGGAGTGGGATTTGAACACCCAACCACTTACCACCACGACTTCATATTTGAACTGTACCACAAAGCTACTTGAAACCAAAAATACTAATATTTCACATATATTTATTATTTAAATAAACTCAGACACTTTATGAGTAATATTTATATGTCAAAAGTTGATTACTTCACTATACTTCGATCGATAACTTTAGTTTGATGGGAAATATTAATCTATGGTACAGAGATAAGACTGCTGATAAACAAACGTATACAATAATATTAAATATATATTTAAAAAAATCTTCAAAAGACTAGAATATTTCTTTTTCGTTAAAAAATGTTTGTGTATTTTCTTTTATACTTTCAGTTATGTAATATATTTTATCGAGGTTTAACAATGTTGTCGTAATATATTATAAGATTAAAACTACACTACGTTTAAATTACAAGTACTTATACCACGGAGCTGAAGTTCCGTTTTCCAGTTTCCGTGAAATAGGAAGCATTGCGTGTTTAATGGCGGTTCTTAACGCTGCGCTTTGTCTTCATACGGGAGTGAAAAATTTAAAATATATTTGTTTTGATATCCTTGAGTCAGAGATCGAACCCACCACCTCCTGTTTCATTTACACGAATGAAAATTATCTTTTATGTTTAGAAAATTGTCATTGCTTTGACAATAAATTATAAAGTTACATTTATTTATTTAGTCTCTATTTTAATGTTTTGATACAATCACTGTTAATAATTAAATACAACTTTTTTGTTATTTTGTGACTGACACAACGTACAATCGTAAGTACTGTAAGTAGGCAGGTAAGCCGGAAAGCGGAAAGAAGCACTAGGATAAAAAAAATCCGGAATTATTCCTTTATTTTTTTTTAATTTAAAAATTCACCCAAACTAAATTGCGGGCGTAGACTAGTCTAAAATATAAACATAATCTTTGCTTCCATTAACTTTAACTATAATTAACTAACATAACTTAAAACATACATAATTTAATTACAATTAATTTCAATAACGAACAAAAGGAGATACAAAAACTACAGTTACAACCGACAAGTACAGAGCAACATCAAAGTGAATGACATAATAGAGGGCTGGCTATATACTATCTATGTAGACTGGATGTGGGGCATAGAATAGAAAACAGATATGGCTGATGTTGTATATAATTTTGTATGTTTTTATATATATATATTTATTGTAAAATTGATTTTGTTTTGTAATTACGATTTTTGTAAATTATTCTTTACTCTAATTGATAATAATAATATTATCTTGTCCATATTCAATATTACATATATATTAGATGTATATATCTTATATGTATTCAATATTTTCATATTTATATGTTAATAAAACAAAAATGTGCTTTAATTAAAAATATTCCACAAAAACTCTTTGGTTTCATATATATTTTTTTCATCTGTACGTAATTAATTAAAAAAAGAGTCGCCTTACAGTTAACACGATCATTTATATACGTACGTACGTACATACATACATACATTTCGCATACTCTATTCTGAGGAGCGTACACATAGCGATGCAAGTAGTGTTTTAGTTCCAACACCTCAGTCGCCACGAGATCGATGGCAGGCATGCGCAGTGGCGACCAACGCTTCCTACCCCCCGCCGGCTGAAACCCCTGCAATTGCACTTCAGTGCATCCGAGGACGCGGCTAAAAAACAACATACAAAATAAAAAAAAAATACGTGCGAGAACAAAATATACCGCGTCGACCACCTTACCATGTGCCTACAAAAATAACAAAAAAACCGGAAATACTGGGAAATACAAAAAACACAATCAATGTTAATATAAACTATGAAGAAGAAAAAGCGATACATCATTAACAAAAAGGGATACAGTATCAAATTATATATATTTTACAAACCGACCGACAATATATGAAAATTTAATATAAATATATATATATATAAAAAAAAAAAACAAATATATAATCACAAAAATTTGTACACGTTTAACTAATCACGTATAGCCTATCACATTTAGCGACCCGCTCTCAACTTCCCGTAACCAAAACCTTAAAAACGAAAATATTAGACTGATATTTAAAAAAATCCGAATGAACGTAGTTGTTTAAAGAAGAATATTATAGCGTATTTACATTAGTTGACCATTTCAGAAGTTTATATATAGAAAGTATTTATAATGATATAGTTATTAGCTAGTTAATGATATATATAATGATATAATGATACAAAGTTAAACCGGGGATCAGAGATAGCCTTAAGTTTTGTACGGCGGACGAACAATTTTGATTGGTGTTTTCCAGAATGAATGAGATATATTGTGTGTTTTTCTAAGTGTAATGTCAATATCGTCTGTGATCTGACGGGTCCGTGGGGCCAATGATGTTGAACATGTTCGACATGTGGAACTCTGTTAGTACCAAGCTGGAAGTTCAGAGCAACGCACAGCAAAGCCAGCAGCCACACACCTCAGGTGGGAGCATTAAAGGTAATTCCTGTTATATATGGGGACGTCACTCCCAGCCCCCGTAGACTAGTGAATGTGACTGACCCGGTAGGGAGCTGTAATGTATTTAAAAAAAAAATCTCACCCTAATAATCCTTAATAGTTTTGTCTGATTTACTAGAGATTTTACGCTTGCTAGTTTTGTCTGATTTAGTAAAGAACCTGGGCTTGATAATTTCGTCTTATTTAGTAAAGACTTGCTAGTCTCGTCTGATTTAGTAAATAATTGAGGCTTGAATAGTTCGAAAACCTCGTGTATATGAGAATCAATGGTTGGAGAATTAGAGCTTTCGTTCGCCAAGCCTACAATTGCGTGAGCGATCTCACATAAAAATATCGTTTCTAGAAAGTCAAAAAACTTCCTTTCCGGTATATAAATACATACATAATTGTTTCTTTCGCAGTTGCGCAACAGAAAGCTGCCTAAGAAAGTGGCCAATTAAAATTCGGTAACATTTAAAACAGACATTTCTCATTACGTAACACTTGGAACACTGTCTTATTAGATTTTATTACTTTTTAACAAATATTAAGTGTTATGTTATGTGTGTGATTTAATTAATTAAATTTGGTTGGTTTTTGTACTGATTTTCAACTTGCGTACTCGTTCATGAGACCTCGTGGTATAGTCACGTGGCTCTTGGAGCTAAGTCTGTGACGTGATGCAGGTTTCCGGTAAAAGCTCTAGATTTTATATAATATATTAAAATTTCTCATTAGATATTATATATATTATATCGAAATATATTATTATTTTTTTTAATTTGTATTTTAAAATTAATGACGAAATTTACTACTTACCTTTTAGGGTATTTTTATTGCACAAAGTTAGTTAAGTATATAGAAAACTAAATAAATATAAATTTAATAGTTTACTATCAAGGATGGGCTTATTTCTAAATTAAATCGTATAAATAATTCAAGCCTGTCGTGGCGCAGCGGTACAAGCGTGTGACTGTAAACGTGACAGGTTTTGGGTTCAGCCTCTACTCGAGGAAATGAAATATTGAATATTCAAATTTAATGTTTTCATTTCTTCGCTCATGTTACAAGCTAAAAGGCGGCGTTGAGTTCCGCCGCTCAATACGCAATGCCTAAATACTTATGTTTATACTAGTTTGTGAATGCGACTTCATCCGCGTTGTGAATGAAAATAACTAAGAGCTTTGTATGCCACGTGGCATGTTAAGTGATGAAGGTAACTCTAACTGCTAGTACAGACTGACTGACTGACAGACTGTCCAATAAAAAAAATTAAATCGTACTACTAGTTCCTGAGATTAGCGTGTTCATCCAAACAAAGTCTTTAACCTTTATAATATCTCTATTTATTTGATTTAAACATTCAATAATCAAGCTTTGAGACACTCAATGTCTCCGGAATTCGGTGGAAAGTGGGGAACTGAAGTGTTTTAATGGGAACGTAGTATCTTTGCCCTATGTTCCCATTAAAAGTTCCTAGGTTTCCTGATATGTGAGGGATAAAGCGTGAAGATGAAAACAAAATTAATATAAAAAAAAAAACTCAATTTTCTGTGGAATCACTGGACAAAAAAAAACTAAATTAAAATGTAACTGAACATAGCCAATTGGACCACTTCTTTATTGACATTTTAAGTACGTATTGTTCATTTCGAAAGTTTTGTTCGACCAAAAAAGTTTTGGATATTTTGTTTAATTTTCTCCTGATTTTTTTAGAGAAAGTAATATTAAATATGTTTATATATTTATTTGAAGATTTTGCATGATAGTAGAGGTGTTTTTATAGTAAATATTAAATTCAAGAGAATTTTTAAAAGATTTTTATAAAATTAAAATCCTTTAAAAGTCATAAAAGCATATTTTTACTGTATTAAGAAAACATATCAAAATTTAAAGCCAAATTTGAATCTGCACCACTGGTAAGTATCCAAGCAATCTTTATACTAAGCCAGTATGGCTTTGTTATTTTCCTAGCATCGAATAATATTTAATAATGTAATTTACGAGTTCTAGAAGATATCGTAAGTATTTTTTTTAATTTCAGCTTCAGGCCTTTCAAATATTAAAAAAAAAACCTGAATTGACATTTAAATACCAAACAATTAAAATATGTGGTAGCCATTCAGCATGAAAGCTGTACGGTTTCTTTTTTAAAAACATGTTCCGTTGCGTAACGTAAGGTGTAGGTACAACCAGTTTGTTATTAAGTATTTTGTTGTGCCAAGTCTGTGGAGGCACAGTGGGGCAATCTTATTGCATATGCGATGGTTGTTGGTTCATTTAATGGACTGTCTATATACTAGACTAGCTTTCACATGCGGCTTCGCCGGCGTCTATTGGAAATATCTAATAGTTGTGACATACGACATGTTATTTATGTAAGATATCGAGGATCGTAGATACAGCGGGTTGAATAGAAACTGTCTTTTATATATTAACTTAATATAAAAGAGACTTTGTAATTAAGCCTAAATAACTGGAGAAAATATTTTGAATCTGTTGTTCCTAAGATGATTTCGCTGAACCAAAGAAACTCTACAGCTTTATAATATTAGTAAATTCTCTTATTCTTTCATTACGATAAAAATGCCTGTAGCAAATAAGTGTGATTCCAATTTACGTCTATGGAATTAAAAAATTGAAACGTCACATTTTACTAATCTGAGAATATTGGCTATTGATGGAAATTTCATATTTAATGCTTTTAATCTAACTTTTAACCGACTACAAAAGAGGATTATGTCGTTAGCTCGTATGTGTGTGTGTGTATGTCCGTTTCTTTATTTCCATATAATTTTTAAATGAAATTTTCGTAATTACGTATTACTGGATACATAAATTAAGCTGTATCCTGCACGTGGCGGGGTAGGCAGAGGGAATTTGGGAACCTAAGGTTAAGACACTCCGTTCCACTTTCGTTCTCCATTCTCTGCCGAATTTGGAGCATTGCATGTTGAGTGGCGCAACTAAACGCCGCGCTTTGCCTTGTAACCAGAGCGAAGAAATTAAATATTTAATTATGAAAATATATATTAAATATTTCATTTCCTCGAGTGGAGATCGACCCCACAACCTGTCGTTTACAGTCACACTTTTGTGCCGCTGCGCCACGACAGGCCTTTATAATTAACTTCTTTAATATTAGAATGATAAAAAAAATAAGTGGGCTTGGTCATTTTAAATCTACGTATATAATAAAATAAACATATATCTGAATAAAAGAAATTTTGTATAACTATTTATTTTTATTGATATTTGTGTTTTCATGGAAATCATTATACCTTATATATCGCACGATCGACCTGCCATGTTGTAACATCAACATTACAGCGGCAAGTAACAGGTAAAATGGGAGTCATAATAAATGTATTATTTAAGTGAGTTTTAGAATTCCAATAGATTTTTCCTTGTTTATAAAGAAATATTTAATGAGCGAAACGTTTTATGTATGAAAGCAATGTTCTTTGTATTAAAATGTATAGATTAAATTGAAAGTACTGACGCTATGCGAAGAATATGTATGTTGTCATAGAAAAGGATTTTATTTAATTTTGTTAATGCCTGACACAAAAAATGGTATAAAGCAACCCCCCTTTTATATTTGTCCCGTCGGTCTGTCTGTGTGTATGTTTGTGGTACTGTAGCTTCTAAATTAATAAATCGGTAAGTGGGGAACGGAAGTGGAATGGAGTGACTTAACGCTAGGTTCCCAAGTTCCCTCTGTCTACCCTGCCATGTGCGGGATACAGCGTGAAGCTGAGTAATGAGAAGAGAGAGGTATGAGGCCGTTTTTGTCCATCTAAAATCTTGTTGATCACAATAGTTAATAGTTTTGGCAATGTTTTATGAAAATTATGTTAGTAATTTAAGTTAATATAAAATAAGTTAGTTATAAGCATTTTAACAAAAAAGGGGTTCTTTTTTATTGGAGGTTTTTAAAATTGTTAAATTTTTATATTATAAAAAAAATGTTGTAACTCAGACACGCAGTACATTAATATTAGCCGAGATTCATTCACAGAGATGAGATGTTGTTATTTTATAAAATATACTTTTGTGTAAAACATTTAAAATTGTTTACAGTAAAATTTTTGTTAATTAATTTTTGCTAAGTTTACAACAAAATAATAAAATATTTCATATGGAAAATTATTATTATGCAAATACATTGCTTGCAAATGGCGATCAAAAACTGAATTTATAATTTTGTTGACTAAGTACAGTGTTATGTTACAATCGGACGTCACTTATAATTAATTTAATAAACACTTACATATTATTTATTCAGCATAATAATCTCCGATGGCGTCTTCGAAAAACTAAGTATAGTACTATCGTTGAGTATTGGCCGCTTTGAACTTCGATTTTCTGAGCTTTTGCTTACGAGTATTTAGCACTTGAGAAAATTTATTTAAATATAAGAAAAAATTTAAATTCTAATGAACTACTATAGCACAACTCGTTGACCATACTATACAAAATCACTAGCTTAAGGGGGTAATCTTTACCAACTTTATATTAAAAAAAGTAAATCCCGATTATAAAAAATAATTATAATTTTTCTCATTATAGCCAACATTCAAGAATTATTATTTTTTTAATCCATGAGCACAAATTGCAATCATATGTTTTTTCTACAACCTCTTTTTTTCAACTCCCTTATACAGATTTATTTAAGTTTATTAAAAATTAATACTGCATAGAGTATTTTTGCTCTAATCAAATGTTCAAAAAACGCAAGCCTTAATACATATGGCGGAATATAACACTTGATTTTGTTTTAAAAGTGTTAGAAAAGGAAATTATTCAATATAACAATTACCTTAAGCGTTTTCTCAGTTAAACAATGAAGGCAGTTATAATAAGGTAAACTGTTAATATTATTATTATGTAAGGAGGTTAAAGGAAATTCCAAACAAAAAATAAAAACACTTTCATTTTTTAAGAGAATAACTGACCAAGTCGGACTTGTTCGCTATGGTTCCGTACAAAATTCATATAAAAGATGACAAATTTAATTCTGCACTTACTGGAGTCATATGACTGTGATGATATTGTAGCTATGCTTGTTTTGTTCTAAAGGATCATAGAATATCCATATTTTATACTACCCGGCTGCGGCTGCGCCTGTTGTAATTACTAATTTCAACTACTTTCTTACACATAATATTATTACAATAAAGACAATATCTACACATTGGTATAATTTTCAGAAAAAATAGGTACAAATTTAATAAAGCTGCAGTTTTTGTCGAACTTAATTTATGTTACTTTTTTATTTTTTAACTAATTGAAATAAAAAAATACTACATGTCTATTGAAAGTAGTTAAAATATAAATATAGTTAGCTATAAAAATTTAGTTAGCCCTTTCTTAGATTAGTGCGTACAAATGCACAGACAAACAGACAACATTTTATATATCACTATTTTGGGCGCTTTTACATTAAAAGATGTCCCGTATAAGACATTTTATCAATTAATTTACATGTACAGACAGATTTATTTGAAGTATAGATCAATTTTACCTTGATATTTCCACGTAATAATATCCCTTATAGATCCAATAAGGGTCAAGCTTTTACATTTTTATGGTACGGTACACTAAAAAGTAATAAATAGATTTTATAATTGGGGACAATATTAATAAATTATTACAAAAATCATTCCACTTGCTTTTTTTTTCCTTTTTACTTTGTACACACTTTGCAAAATTAATTTTGTGATATAATTACTTTTATATAAGATACAATTAAATATTTTTTTAACTTCTCGCTCTAAGGTAATAAAAACTACAATCATATGAGCCTAAACTCGAATCTTTTACTACCTCTGAAAAGTTCTAATATTGGTGTCCTGGCTTCATCACCAGACCAACTTGATGATGCCATAATATTGTTTTGTCATCAAAACTACCAGTAAATGTCAAAATTCATAAAAATACAATTATTGCAAGCGGTTCAAACTAAAAAGCCAAAATGTAAAAAAAAGGTATTTAAATTTAATATTATCATCTTTTCGCTTTGGTGACGAATTTTAACACAAAGTTCACAGGATCCATTTGCTTACCCTGCAACTAGCATATAAAATCTTTTTAGATTGTTTTTGATATATTTTTTATAGCTGAATCTAACAAAAGCATGTTAAAAACATTAACTATGTACGAGTATATTATATTTTTTACATATGTAAATACATATTATAAAAAATCACTAGTTAAATATTGTTGTTAATCGTTACTAACAACAAATAATTCATTAAAGTCTAGATATTCACTATGTCAGTGTCGTTAAGTAAAATAATATCAAGACACAAAATGTAGCTCTCAGCTCAATTTGTAGGCATAAAATCAAAATCTTGTTATACACATGCACTAAAAGTGGCAGGATCGCTTGAACATGTGACAGGCAAACGTTAGTTTAGTACTAGCGAGAAAAAGTTGCCTGGCCAAGACCCATATAGCCGGCGTATGCGTGCGGCCCGTCTTGATACTTGATTGAATCGTTGCGGAATTTAATAGATACATTTATGTTTTTATTAATGACATTTTTGATAAAAATAGAATGAATGTGACAGGCTGTGGGTTCGATTCTTATTTGAGGAAATGAAATGGTTAATATTTTCAAATTTCATATTTAATGCTTTGGTAACAAGGATGTTGACTTCTGTTACTTAACACAAAATGCCTCCTGCTACGTATGAGATACAGTTTGAAGCTGCTTATTTTGTATGAATTATAATTTATGAACGAAATACTGCGTTATATATTTTCTTATATAATTATAAATGTTATTAAAAGATTCAGCAAAAAGCGGGGTAAATTGTAAAGTGGAAAAATAAATAACATCAGTATTATCACTTTAAATATTTAACATTTATATAATATATTTATTTTAAACTCATTTACATATTCTTATGATATATACTTAAAATATAACCTTTTATAAAATATCATTTATCATTCTTAAAACTTTCCTTATATAGTAATAAAAAAAGACCAATTTTCATACATTCAAGTATCATTTAACCACATCCCACTACACGTAGTTACGTATGCGCATGCGTGTAACATGCGCTCAGGTATACTGATATGATAATACTTTGTACTGTATATAGTATATAGTAGCTTGTATGTACGCATTTGTCATTACTTGGGTTACAATCTAATGATTTGCTTAGTTTATTTTGGCTAATTATATATAAATATTTTATAACTTAAAATATATTCTTTAAAGAAGAGCAAGAAGACAAAATGTAGTGTTAAGACACTCTGTTCTTCACTTTCTGATTTTTTTTAAAGGTGAAAGGAAAATCCTCTAAAATAGAAAATTATAAAAAAAAAGTAAAAGAGATTTTAGATTCATTACTTCAGCCAAAATTTGTAGAAATATACAATGAAGAGAAGTCATTGCGTGGCACAAGCGTGGGAATAGGGCAGCAAATAAAATAATAAACGTCCTCAAAAGCCTTAACCCATTAAGTAACATCTGTCAGCATATGAAAATCCAAAATCAACAAAATCATTTTAGATTTAGACAGTTCAATACAATAAAATACATACAATTCAAGGTGATACAATAAACATACTTGGAGTATGGGGTCACATGTACCAAATATAGTTGGGGCTAGTGAATAGGTTCAATCAGAGCCACGCAAATATATATATATATATATATATATATATATATATATATATATATATATATATATATATATATTTATTAAATGTGTGTGTGTGTGTGTGTGTGTGTGTATATATATAGCTAAGCTAAAAAAAATATTAATAGATTTTACAGTTAAATCTTTTTTTTAAACATTTATTCCTTTATTATTCTATTGAAACTTTTTCCTTGTAAGTATTGACTATGTAAAGTTATTGTCAGTGTTAATGAAACTATTTTTCTTTGAAATACCCAACTATGTGGGGTGAATGACTAATCTAATAAGCAGTTTAAATGACTTACAATTTCTAACCAGCGCTAACTTTTTATATGCTTCATAAATAAAGTATCAAATCGTGCAAGTCTTGCAGCTAAGAGTACCTGCCATCTAATTTACATAACAGTAGCAAATTAAATAAAAAGAACAACGGAGTGTTTCAAAACCTTATTTTTTTATAAACTAAAAAAAGATTAAAAAAAAATGATAAAATTTGTAAAAAGCCAAAGTGCGGCGTTAAACTACGCCATTCACCAAGCAATATGGTCCATAAATTCAATATCTCTTGGGAAACCGAGTGTCTTAAGACTGCACTTTTCTTCCCTCTGCTTACCCGTTATATGCGGGATACAGCGTGAAAATACTTTAAATATTAGTTATTTCAAACATTAAACAAAAAAGATCTAGTTCAGTCACAAATATAATTAACATAACAATAACGTAACAGTTACTCGTACGAGTACTAATTGTAATAGTAAGCGTAGCACTTACACATATGAGTAGGGTCGCCATCTTAATGGAAAAATCGAGACAAAATCAGACAAAACATATAAAGTTCAAAATTATGATTTTTTCAATAGATTAATATTTTTTTGATTTTTTTTATCTGAATTTGTTATCATCTGTAGCTAAGCTGTATGTAATTTTACTCTAAGTAAGGCTCTGATATATTCTATGCTTTGTTTAACTTTACTAAGCTACAATGTGTTAAATTTCCTCTACCAATAATTTTCTTCTAATTTTAAAATATTTCGAGTTGAATACCCTAGTAAAAAAAAACGCTCGTTTGATTCGATAGAATGGGAAATAAATAATACTAAATGTCATCATAAAGTCATGATTACTTCTAATATACTGTTAGCGCAGAGGCACAATCATGTCAATAAAATTATTATTTTTAATTCTTCGCTCTGATAACAAGGCTAAATGCGACGTTGAGTTCCGCCGCTCAACACGCAATGTCTTAAATTCATCAGAAAGTGGACAACGGAACGGAATATCTTAACACTAGGTTTCCAAGTTCTCTCTGCCTATCCTGTCAAATACGTTGTAGCGTGAAGTCAAAAAAATATTCTCTAAACCTTAAAACCAGTAAAAACTTAGACAAAATCATTAAATTCGGGACTGTTTCAACAAAATCGATCAAGCTGGTAACCCTGTATACAAGTATCTAATACTCGTATGTATGCTCACGCGCATTCGCATGCGTGGTGGTGACGTCACGCCTCATTTTATAGTCAAATGCATAGGGACAGGCCTCAAAACGTATTGAAATGTTCTAGAAACTATATTAGATATAGATTTGTTAATAACAATATAATAGGGTAAGTAAGCATTGGTCACTTGTAACATTTTAATTTCGGGGCATTAAAATAAATAACTAACTAAAAAGCTTGGTTAACTTCGATTTTATTTTTATTGATAGAGTTTAACGCCGCGTAGTACTTTTTTTATATTTAAATGAGCTTATTTAAAAAATATATATATTTTTATCCATATTTGAAATGTTCTTATTATGGGCATAGATGTTGAGAAACAGTGTTTTGTGACTTTGTGTAATACCTGTGATTCATATGGTTGTATCTTGACAGTTATAAGTGATAATGTGCTACAAGTGTTTAAGTAAATGGAAACAATATTAATGTAAAAGGGCAGACGGAGACAATTTTAGAGACATTTTGTTTTGAGTGGCGAAACTCAACGCCATGTTAGAGCCTTTTATGCCTCTCCGACACATTGGTATAAATATATGTCAACTAAAAATGGATAAAATGTTAATAGAGATATGTAAATAAAAGATATAAGTACTAATTAATAGTGATTAAAAGATTTCCATAAAAAAATATATTAAAACTATTCTACAAATAAATTTAATATTAAAAAAAAAAATAGGAAAATCCTTCCAAAATCAACAATAGATAACAAACATATTTATATTTCCACAAATAACTAATAAACTTTCGCATTCAATCTATGATCACCAAGGACACGCCTATTGACCCCGATTCGGTTATCACTGTGTTTATATTAAAAAAAAAAAACCTAAAAAAAAACAATCACCTTGTAGGGTAGTTGCAAAATTACCTGAAACTGTCGTAACAATCTGTTGTAGAGGCCGAATTTCACTTTTGTCAACTAATCGTGGACTGGGAAGTGTTTTCGACGTGATACAAGGCTGTATTAGATTTTTTTATTGTTTTTTTCTAGATACACGCTGTATCCCGCACATGGTGAAGGGAACCTGGGAACCTATTGTTAAGACACTGTTTTTTGAATATTTAATTGTGTTATGGTGGTAGTACGCATAATCACGCATGGCCTGCTAAAATGAATTGAAGAAAATGTGGGGATGTTAAAATAATTCGTTTCCCCCTCTTTTATATATATATATATATATATATGTATATATATATATATATATATATATATATATATATATATATATATATATATATATATATATATATATATATATATATATATATATATATATATATATATATATATATATATATATATATATATTTATATATATAAATATATACAATAAAATGTAGTCTAGTCTACTCTATTTAAGTGTCCAACTCTAGTTCAGTTCAGATCGATAGAGAAAATAGTAACGCCCTATTTCAAGGTCACTATCGATTTTCCTTCTATCCTTAGACGCGGGTGCCCTAATGCAGTTTATGTTGTATAAAATTATTTTCTTAGAGTTAAGTGTTTTAAAGGTTTTTAAATTTAAAATGTTTATATATTTAAAATATGTAGAAAAAAGTATACTCAGGTCATAATTTTGTGTAATTCTTCATTACATTTCACATTAAAAAAAAAAAATAAGTAAAGCAAAATCAAATAAATATTACATTCGGGAGTGAAGTAGTAAATGAAGTTGAGTGTAGGATCTCTCTGCCCACCTTCAACATGCGGAAGACAGCGTGAAGCTAACAATGCATTTTAAGTGCAAGAGAACAAGCGAGCGACTGTAAGCGCTACTGGTTCGATTCCAACTCGAGGAAATTAAATATTTTTATTTTCATTTCTTCGCTTTGGTAACATAGTCTTATTAGGTTCCTAAGTTCCCTCTACCTACACTGCCATGTGCGGGATACAACGTAAAGCAGAAAGAAAAAAAAATAAATATTATCGACGTTATATTCATAATACTTTCTTCATTACACGAACCTGTGGCTTCGACCGCTCGGGTTACATCGAAGCGAGTTAATTTATACAATGTAGTGTCGAGAAATAAAGTATATAATATGAAAAACTATTAGTTTTTTTTCATATTATATATGAAAAAAATTTATAGTTCTTGAGATCAGCGCGTCAACCAATCACTCTTCAGTTTTATATTATTAAGTATAAATAGAATGGATTTATCACAAGAATAACACTGTTCAAGTTAACACGTAATCGAGTGCGTAATGCAATCGTATCAGTGAGTCTCAGGTCACCATGTGCATGAAGCATATATATATATATATATATATATATATATATATATATATATATATATATATATATATATATATATATATATATATATATATATATATATATATATATATATATATATATATATATATATATATATATATATATATATATATATATATATATATATATATATATATATATATATATATATATATATATATATATATATATATATATATATATGTTCAAAATTATTATTACTTTCTATTATTACTCCTACATACTGAAATTTTAATTATTAAAAGCTTAGCTTATAAAGTTTTTTTAAATCTCCTGCTGTTAGACAGAAGGATCCAGGGAACATTGTCTTAGGATAATCCATATATTACCTATATTTCGCAAAATTCTTGAGGCATTCCGTGTTGAGTGGCGGAACTCAATTCAACTATAACTAATAAATGTTTCATTTCAGAGAATCGAACCTACAAACGCCGTGTTAACAGTTTAAAAGTCACCATTTTATTGTTTATATATGATATAAATACTGTAGAGTATGCTCCGATGTAAAAATTATGAGCCTAAATTGAATAGCTTGAAAAATTCTATTAATCAGATCCTGGCATCATCAGACAAGTTTCGTGGTGCCATGACGTTTGGCAAGTAATGAAATCTTGTTAAAAACAGATTACTTTAAGTGTATGTAGAAAAATCAAACTATTAAATATTTTTTAACAGCAATTATCAGTATTTTTCTAGTAAAAATACCTTGTTGCGATACATTTCTGAGGTTGTATATTTTGAAATGGTTGTATCGCATATGTTACACTTTAAATCAAATGGTAAAAAGTTCCATTTCCTTTTAGAACATTTATAGTTTCATGGTGAAGCACCTATGACTGTGTAGTGATAAGGCGTAACGAAAACAGACAATAAATTGAATTATTTATAATTTATAATATAGATAATATTATGAAATTTGTTGTACAAAACAAGTTTATGCTTATTTAACGTAATAAAAAATAACATATAAATTGATTCGCTTCATAATTAAATTTAGATTACATAATACTATAAAATATAGATAAAATATCAATCAATATTAAAACAGTAGCTAAAACATAAACGTATACACATTTATATGTACAATATAATATCTATATAATCTGTTAAACCAAATAAAACCGCGAAAATTTCGAAATTCGCGACAGGATCGCCGTCTCAATTAACACGAGCGCAAGCTAAAAATAGCTCTAAGTAAAAGTGTTTAGAGTTGTTTTTAAATTGCACAGCAACACGGCGTCGAGCCAACTCAAAAGTGTGTCACAAGTTGAACAGCACCGCAAGGCCGATCTATCTACGAAGTACGGATGTGCGACCCTTGCTTTATTTAAATAGTTTGAATTGACACGCCATGCCATGGGGCTTCACTATTTGACAGATCTAATGTCACAGTGGGAGAGATGTCAACTTTTTGGGGTAAATTATATGGATTTTGTTAATTATTTTAAATTATTATTGAAAGAATGTTTGAGGCATTGTGTGTTGAGTAGCGCAACTCAACGCCGCGTCTTACCTTGTTTCCAGAGAGATTAAAATATTAAATATTTCATTTCGTCGAATGACGAGCTGACTCACAACCTGTCGCGTAATTTAATTGAAATTTAATTTATTATATATGATATGAAATTTATGTTATAAAAGAAAATGTATCTCACGGTACCTTTTTCGACTTCCGTTTTCAAATTAATTATTATATAAATTTGCAAATCAATTTATTTATTATATATTATATATATAAATCGTTATAATTGAATTGGAAAGTCGATATCGTAATATAAGTGAAACTGATCTAGTGCAAAACCTTTGTTATGTACGTGACTGCATTTTTATTATTGGTCTGTGGTTGTAGTAACTTTTTATGTACAAATTATGAAAAATATACATATATATTTTTTTCTTTTCTTATCACTGTCTCGGGCACATAGTGGAATAGGCAGAAGAAAGTTTGGAACCCTGTCTAGACATTAGATTCCGTTCCGTACTCTCCACCGAATTTGAGGCATTTCGTATTGAGTGTGCGGAACTAAACGTCGCGCTTTGCCTTGTTACCTGTGCGAAGAAATGAAAACATTAAATATTTCGTTTAGTCGAGTGGGATTCGAACCCACAACCTCTCGCGTTTACAGTCACTCGCTGTCAGTCCACGACAGGTCTCAAATTTATAGTACTGTGCTATTTTTAACGTTTCACTTTTCTCTTTTTTTATGTTAAGATTGTCCACTTTAATCTTTAAGTAAGCGTAGAAATAAAAATAATGATATTCCCCGAATGAGTTTCGAACTCCTAGCCACTGGCTACCATGATCTTTACGAATACAAGTAATAAACTGTATAAGTCAAATTAGGGTACGTGGGAAACGTAGCGGAGTGTCTCAACAAAAGGTTCCCAAGTTCCTTTTACCTACCCCGCCATGTGCGTGCAGCTAAAATTTATATACATATTCTTTTTCATAATCATTCGCTATGATTTCATCCAAGTGTATGCTATAGCACGATTTACAATTATAACAAAACAAAGAAAAAATAAATACACAGATTATTAAAAAAAAAAATCTGTAAATTTTTGTAATGTAAAGCCTAAACTAAAATATTTTACAATTTTAGAAAACTTAAAAAAAAAATGATCATGGCTAGATTTGAACCTGTGTCTCTTGGAAACCGTCCAAGCGCTAAGACCACTACACCATAAGTATGGCTTCTTCTTTCTAAAATGTGAAATAACACTTTAAAATTGGACAAACTAAAATAGCAATATACAATATAAAAACTGTAATTTTTTTCACAAATAACTTTAAAAACCTTAAAAACTAATTCAATAATAAAAATACAGTTAAAAAATAAAATTTTCATGTCAATTTATCGTATAAATATTGACTTAAATAATAACCATCTTCCCAAGTTCCTCCGAATGGGTGAATAGATGTACCGAGTCATCGTATCGCGTGCAACGTCGACCTTCGCTAACGGCCTATGCTAGAAGGTTAGCTATTACTTGGGCTTAGCCCTAAACTAACTGTGAGAATAATGGATAAACAAACAAAAATTATATAAGAAAATAAGAGGTTTTTCTTTCTAAGTGTAGTTTAAAATAAGGCACAAGTGTGCAATTCGGAATGTTTCTAGAACAACGCCAGGCGCGGCGTTTAGCTCCACAATTCTACACGCAATGTCTCAAGTTTTACGAAAAGTGAAATGTCTTGATTGGAACGGAGAGTTTTAATAGCAAGTTTCACGCTGTATCCCGCACATGGCAGGTTAACCAGAGGGAACTTGGGTTTCCTCAGCTGCCATACAGCTTGAATAAGAATACAAAACTATATACAAAACTATATATAATACTGAATAAAAAGATATTATTTATTACAATATAAAATATTTTTAAATTTGGTTTTCTAATATATTCAGAAGCACTAAGGTTACTCTAGGCCAAACCTGACTCACTTGGCTGTAGCACTCCTTAACTACGAGTAGTTTTGTGTGATGTAACGAATAGCGTTTTTCATTTGTATGACAAACGAGATGAAATAAAAGGTTTCCAAGAGGCGCAGGTTCAAATACTGCTTTGTTTAAGTTTTTAACGTTTTTAAAATTAGTATTTTTTTCTCTCAAGTGTGGAATAATAATTTGAAATCAGTAAAATAGATAAATAATATTCGTGAGCCACTTCTATTTTTTATATCTAGAAATATCAATAACTATTTGAATTTCAGTCTGGCTTGGATATCGTGTGAAAGCTACTTCAAAGCTTTTTTTCGTTATATTAAGTCCTACCAGCTCACATATCTCATATTCAAGAACAAAGAGTGATTAGGTACTACTTATCAATGAAAAACACGTCAACATATGAACAGCCAAACAAAGAGATCAGAAATAAGAATATTTTTGTTATCACTGTATTGCGCTCATAGCAGGGTTTATAGAGAGAGAGAAATTTGGGAACCTTCTGTTCCCGTAAAGACACCTCCTTTCCACACTTTCTAACGAACTCTGGGCGATTCTGGAGGGAACGCCAACCCAACACCGGACTGAGGCAATGAAAGAAAGAAGAAGAAGTGGGAACTGCCAATCTATAATATTTACGGTCACACGTTTGCACCCCTGCACCATGACAGGCACCAATGGATGAATTTTACAATTAATTTATTTTAAATTCGCATGTAACAAAGGCCTTGTCGAATACCTATCAAAGTTATGATGGGAGATACGAATAAATAATTCTTTCAACTTAACATTGTAAATTTTAGTCTATATGACATTTTTAAGGCCTTACATTTTTTTAATGAAATAAACTAAGTTATATATTGCCTAGTTTTTTAACATTAAAAATTATTATACTAATTAAATCAAGCCTTAGTTTAGATATGTTTTAATCTATAAAGTGAGAAACTCCTTAGCATTAGTCAAGTCATTGTATATATTGTGGCGTTGAGGAGTTCCGCTATTCAACTCGGAATGCTCCTCCTTATAATAGATAAAAGACAGGGTAGGCACCCTCTGACTACTTAACTTGTCAGTGTAACACACTTCGTATCGTTCCCCACTTTCCGGCAATTTAGAGGCATTGCGTGTAGAGTTGCGGAACACAACGCCGCGCTTTGCCTTGTGTATTTTTATTATTAGTTAACACATAAGAGCAGAGGCCTGAACGTAGAAGCACAATCGTGGAATTGAAAATGCTAAAGCTTGTGGATGAAATATTCGATAATTTCATCAATCGTTCTGGCTACGTAGGCGTCTTTAATTTGATGCAAGTGGGGAACGGAGTGTCTTAACACCAGGTTTTGTGGTACCTTCTGCCTATCCTTAATTCGTTTACAATGATCGTATTATCTCCACAAAAGATCTCTTAAAGTCAACCATTGAAAACAAATAAGTTCGTAGAACATAAAACGGTGCAGTAAAAAAAATCTGGTTTTTATTTTGGATCCATTTTGTTTCCTGTACATAACAAGGGAAGCAAGACGGAACGTGGAAACCTAGTGTTAAGATACTCCTTTCCCATTAAGACACTTCAGTTTCCCAATTTCCGCCGAATTCTGAAGTCATTGTGAGTTGAATGAAGGCATAACTCAACGCCGCGTTCTTGCCTCTTTTATTTGTTACTTTATACTAAATTTGATAAAATTCATACTGGATAAATAATATTTTATATTTATATATATATTAAAAACAGTCAGTAATTTGTCTAATTGCTGAGATACAGGTGATTCGCAATAGGCAGGCCTTCACCGTATTTCGGTAGAGTCACGCGAGGCAAATGAGCAGGATATATGCAAGATGTATATTCTCGTCATAGAATGTTTGTATGAAAAAAATAATAATTTTATTTATTATTTATTTTTGTTTTTTTACTCTATAGTGGGCAAATTTATTAAAGATTGTTTTTCAGCTTCTGGCTGTATCTTGTACAAAGAAGAGTGAATATGAAAAAAAACATGGAAACCCGGGGATCCTTCCTTTCTGAAGACATTGTGTGTTGTTGAGTAGCGGAACTAAACGCCGCAATTTGCCTCGCTTGGTACTAGAGCGAGGGAAATAAAAATATCAAATATTCAATTAAAAAATATTAAATATTTCATTTCCTCGACTCGGGATCAAACCAGCTACTAACTTAAATACTGAAAAAGATATTTTAAAAATAATTATCCAAGCACTGCCAAACTTTATAGATAGAAAAGATAAATATATACGAAGCAGAGCGAAGAAATGAACATAATTCTTTCCCCTAAAAAGGAATAGAACCCAAACCATTATTCTCACAGATATACATTAACGTTGCACCATGATGGCCTCAATATATAATTACAAATTATTTTTTATGATTGATCTTGAAATTATGAGTGAATCATTACACCATATTGCTCATTGTACGTTAATATCTAAATACTTATTAAAGTACTTATATAGTTAATAATATATAATAATTGTATGGAATGAATAAATGCAAGATGTTTCTACTTTGTTTAGAAGACTAAGATTTATATACTAATTTTGTAAACGTATTAAAAACTGAACGTAGCGGGATCTATTCAACATTTTCAAGAATATATCACGATATTCGACAAAAAAAAAAGAAAATTTCACGCTTTTTCCCTCATAAAAAGGGAAGTCACAAGGAACCTAGTGACAAGACACTCCGTTTCCCATTCTCCATCCAAGATTATATGTGATCAATAGCGGAACTCAACATCACTTATCTTATAACCAGATCGAACAAAAAATAATTACACCGACCGAGAATCGAACCTACTACCTCGACGCTTCAATTTACATGTAAATCTTCACTCTTTCTTAATCTTTCTTTACCATGTTAGAATACAAAGCCTTGGGTTTTCACACATCCGCAGTTTCGTCATTGCAAGTATATTTTGTTTGGACCAAGCAAAGGTGATTCAAAACTTTCACTGTTAGATAATGAACTGGTTGATAAGCGAGGGCGTTTCCTTTCCAACTTATCTTACCTCTAATACTTATACAATATGTTCAAATATATGTATTGAATACTTGAATTATA
Organism: Eueides isabella; assembly: GCA_019049475.1. Lineage (NCBI taxonomy): Eukaryota > Metazoa > Arthropoda > Insecta > Lepidoptera > Nymphalidae > Eueides > Eueides isabella. The sequence continues at coordinate 4,342,630 of CM032410.1, read as the reverse complement.
TATATATATATATATATATATATATATATTATATATATATATATATATATATATATATATATATATATATATATATATATATATATATATATATATATATATATATATATATCTATATATATATATATATATATATATATATATATATATATATATATATATATATATATATATATATCTATATATTTATATATATTTTTTCATTTCTTCGTTCTAGTAAACAGACAAACGCGGCGTTAATTTCCGCCACTAAACACGCAGTACATCAATGCGGTGGAAAGAGGGGAACAGAATCAGTTCCGTGTCTTGACCCTATCTTCCCAAGTTCCCTCTGCCTACTCGACCACGTGCGGGATACAGCGTGAAGAGTATAGAGCTCCGCCTTTTAACGCTGAATGTCTCGAATTCGAGGGAAAAAAAAATAATGAAGTGTCTCAACACTAGGTTCTTTTGCCTAGAATATTCATTCTAGAATGTTAACAATTGAATTAAATTATAATAACTATCTTTCAAGCAAAATTTTACACAACAAACAAATTAAAAATTAACACGCTTCTTACATAATGTACTGAGTAAGAAAGTTTTTAAATTTATAATATTTGCGAATGCAGCAGTATTTTAAAAACAATACAAAATTGCGAAGCTAAAATAATAAAATGACTAAAACAAGTTAAAGTTTTAAATATTTTTCATTTATTTTCGATATTAATATGGATAAGTAAAGGAAAAAACTGCGACGTTTGTGGGCCCTATTGCCAATCGCAGGAAAGACTGACTTCCTTTTCCTCAGTGTGGTAACATTGAATTTTGCAGTCTAGGTAAAGGAACTTGAGAACCTAGTGTAGTATTGCGTGTTGAGTGGCGGAACTTAACGCTGTCACCATACCTATATATATATATAAAGTCTATAATTGTCAACAATTTGCTTAGACATGTGCGGGATACAGCGTGAAACTGAATGAGTACCTGCCTGGACAAATGGCCCTCAATGCAATAGATCGCTAATTATAATAGGCAGCTGACAAAAATTTATTTAAATTTTATATTTTCGATAAGCAGAAATGCGTATATCATCACCTGCCAGCTCTAGCTTCCGGCACTGACTTATTTATACAGTAAATACTTTATAATTAATGAATACAGTTATTTTTTGAGTTAATTTATAAAAAAAATATGTGTTAAGGTATTTAAACTTGTACCTGACACAGCGCACTGATTACTAAGCCATACGTTCTCATGAAGATACGTCGAAATCCCCCTCGCTGTAGTAAAAAGACAAACGGCGGCGTTGAGTTCCGCTACACAACAAACAATATTACGAAAATTGACGCGAGAAGTAAAGTGTCGTATCACGTTCATTCTGTCTGCCATATGCGGGATACAGCGTGAAGCATTTTTTAATTCGAACATTTCTTACGCCCCGTTCGATGCAAACACTTCCGTATCCGTTGTCAAAATGTATTTTTTAAACGCGCCACTTTCACTTGGAAAGTTGGCCGAGTGCGTTTATTTTTGGCCGCTTGTAATTTCTGTTATGTTAGTTTACGTCTTATATATATATATATATATATATATATATATATATATATATATATATATATATATATATATATATATATATATATATATCGTGGCGTAGTAAGTTTGTGACTGCAAGCGGGACAAGTTGTGAGGTTTGACTCTCGGACTCTCGCTAGAGGAAAGTTATTGTTTAATATTTTTAATTATTCTGGTAACGATGCAAAAGCGATCGATTTACATTACTTTACTTAATGTCGACAGGAATCAGGGAACGAAAGTGTCTTAGTGGGAACAGGGTGACTCAACACAAAGTTCCCATGTTCCCTCAGTCTGCTATTCAAGATACAGCCTAATATTAAGCAACACAAGTTTTTATAACATAAATATTTAGTACAATAGTAAAACGTACGCAGTTATTTTAGTACAATTGCTTATTGCAATCTAAGTACTAAGTCCAATGCTTTCACAATAACAATTTACGATTTCGATACAATTAACTGTGTTAAATATCTCTCTCACTCTAGCAATAAATGAAGGAAATTCAAGGAGTATTTTTGACTGAGCATTCTTATCTTAGGAACTACATACGAAAAGAAAAACCCAATACAAAAAGATTTTTTTAGCTTAAATCAGCTAAAAAAATCTTTTTGTATTGGGTTTTCTACATATAAAGACAGCCTATATAACTAACATTCTGTTCTAATTAATCCTTTTAATATACTTTGTAAAATATAAAGAAAATTTCAATAGAGATTTTTTAAAATGTTAATGTTTAAATAATTGAAGGTCATATTTTAATTCATTTTTTTTTTTTTTTGAATTGAATAAAATTTAAAAAAGCACAACAGATAACAAATATAAGCTTTTTTTTTAAAGTACGTACTTTCTAAATTTTAAAATCCACATACAAATAAATAATTAAATAATCCTTTTAAAATGAACAAAAAACACTTAAACACCGTCTCATAAAGAAAGTAAAAGTATTTTCGGCGCGCACAGGATTGTTGGGAAACGAAAGTGTTGTTGCGAAATAATATTAACTTTTGAAAGCGGCCATTTTATCTTTTGTCCGTCTGTCTGTGTGTAATATATATTCGGAAGTAAATCAAGATAAATTACAATTGACAAAATGATAAGTTTCAAAACAAGCTTTAACAACCATTTCATTGAGAACTCGAATTTAAACAATAACTATACAAGTAATAGTTCATTTTACAATGGACACCTCACTAGCGTATAACACAACCAAATTATATAGGTATGTTGTAGCTAAAGCTATGTAATACATAAAGTATGTAATGAAAGTGTCTACGCAAATTGGTCGTATTGTCTAACACGGTGCGGGCATATGTTCGCGACGGAAACGGCCGAAGTCATCCGAGCGCATTCGTAAGTAGGTCACACGCACACCAGTGCATAATGTCTTACGCACACAGACGTAACGACGCATCATTGTAAGAAAAAATTCTATTGCTTTCACACGACGTGAATTTTCACAGTAAATATAAAAAAAATGTATTAAATTTATATTTTGTGTTTTATAATAATTTTAGTCTCTTATTATAATTATATTGTAGTTTTACATGTTATTTTTAGATAATAAATAATATGTAAGCGATATAGTTGTTTTGTTTGAAACAAATCAATCAAAGACCTGCCAACATAATGCCACAATGATAATTTAACAAGAAAAAAAAATAACATTTATCGCATTGTACTCAATTAACTAATTAAAATACGACATTGACCAATTTTAGTAACGCTAGGCTAGGCCTAAACGTAAACCCTAATTATGCAGATAGGTTTCCAACCTAGGTTATAGGTGCGCTAAAAATTTATATTCTACACATATACTGCTTGTATGTATAGAATGGCTAATTTTAAACTTGTTTTGGTCGTAACTGCTTGCGTGGACATTATATTACATAAAACTAGACATATTACTGTTAAATAATTGTTAATTTATTGATTCTTTTTTGTTAACTGCATAACAATTATTGTGCAACGCGTTATTTGTTGGAAATTGATGTGAAGTATAGGCGTGACCTTGTAAATAGTAATTCTTTTTTCAAGGTCACGTCAAATTATTCGACATTATTAAATCGATTTTACAAAAACTATCAATAATTTTTAATATATTTGTATCGATATGGAAATATTGTTTAAAAATGTGGATAAAATCGTATATTTTTTCCCTTTATTCGTTATTATTTTGTTATAATTGCAATATGAACTGCATATAAATAAAGCATTTACATTAAGGATAGTTAAAACCGCATAACTCGCGACCTTCGCCACTTGTTTGCCGATATCTTCTCAATTTATAACGATTATAAAACTATTTATTTACGATACATAAAAGAAAATGTCAATAAAGTTCATATAAACACGTAAAAGTTAAGTAATATCAGATTTACAAGGATAGTAGGGTAATAATTTTTATTTCGCTTACATATTGGTGTGTGCAATTGCTAAGGCACTATAATGTCACCGGTTGTCATTTCATTTCAAATGAAATGTCACAGACCAGTATAATGTAATTATCTATTAGATACCCCGTACTTCACTTTCTGTCCAAGTGTCCGAAAGGTTACATGTTGATTGGCGGAACTCAACGCCGCGGTTCATCTGCTACACTAAAAAGAATTAAATATTTAACGAATTTTATAATTAATATTATTAAAAACTTAAAACAAGATACAATAAATATTATCATTAAATGTATTTGTAAAAAGTTGTTAAACATCAATAATTAGTTTCCATATAATTAAAACAATGTTGTTACTGAGCGTTACTTTTCTGTTATAAATGAAAAACAATCTTATCACAAAGATATACACAAATACAACGATTTAAATAATTTTTCTGGGTTCAAATACAAGTTTTTGAACATGCATACCTCAATGAGTTAGTATTCAAAATAAAATGCTAGCCTTCCTACTGTAAATTTAAAATACTAAGGGTAGTAAGTGGAGAACAATAGTAACCATAGCAAAAGTCGTAAAGAAGAAGCAAAAAAAGTTCGGCAACTTTTATAATACAAATGGTTAGCGAGCTTAAATAATGAAAATGCTAATAAAGGTATACCTGTATCAATAGGAATTTAGTGAAATATTTTGTTTTAGTACCTACCCTCCCTTAAACACCTGAGTATATATCAATTTATTTTATTAAATCCAAAGGTTTCGTCTGCGGCATCTGTTATTAACGGAGTAGACGTAGAGGTGAAGATAATCTCAATTATACAAATAATATAATTATCGTAAGCTTTTTAAATTATGTCTGTATTTATCGACTTGAGAACCAATTGATTTATTAACTTTCACTGATTATTTAAAAAAACTTTCTATAGACATTTTATTGAGTACAATTTTTATTTTAACTTGTATGAGGTTTAATATCTTTTTTAATTTTCCGTTGTTTTCTGCATATGGCATGACAAAGAGAGCTAGAAACTAGAAAGAGAAATAGTATTTAGACACTATGCTCACTCCAATGCAAAATTTACGTTGCGGCACTCAACTTTGTTTTATTATTCATAGAGTAAACGGCATGAATATAATTATTGGGTATCTGATAGATTTGAACCCGCGCCTCTTGGATACCGTCGAAGACATAATATAATGAACAATAATTACGAAGGCCTGTCGTGGCGCAGCGGCACAAGAGTGTGACTGTAACCGACAGGTTCTGGGTTCGATCCCCATTCGAGGAAATGAAATATTTAATATTTTCAATTTGAATATTTAATGTTTCATCTCTTCGCTCTGGTAATAAGGCAAAGCGCGGCGTTGAGTTCCGCCACTCAACACGCAATGCCTCAAATTCGGCGGAAAGTGGGGAACGGAAATGGAACGGAGTGTCAAAACACTAGGTTTCACTTCCGTTCCCTCTGCCTACCCTGCCTAGTGCGGGATACAGCGTGAAGCTGAAAAAAAATAATAATTACGAATACATATATAGGGACATATTGACACATTGCTATCGTTATTCGTTGACCAATAGCCGAGATGCAATTCAGTCCAGATGGTGAATTGAACTAACTAAATTGCCACTTATATTAATAGTTAGTAGAACAGTTTAAATCTACTATAACCTAATTACAAAGGTTAAAAAATCCACATAAAATCAAACTTTTATTAATGGAGACTGGAGCGTAATTCTCTTCGACACAAAAGCTAACATTTCTCTTAAATAATACTATTTATTAGTGAAAACCGCATTAAGATCCGCTTTTTAGTTTCCGAAATACACGCGTACATAGTACTGGGAAGAGAATTTGTTCTAAATTGTGAGATATATAGTTATGTATAAAAGTTTATTAAGTAATGTAAAAAAACGTGACAAAAATCAATATCCCAAGTACCGAGAAAATATTAAGGATAAATCATTTGCCGAAGCAAGAATCGAATCCGTAATCACAGTATAAAGTCAGGCATTCATATAAATTATAAAAAACTATAATATAATTGTTTGCACATTATTCTTAATGTATTTACAGAATCCACGTTCATTATGCAATGCATTTTTATATTTTAAGTGTAACCCGAGATGTGTCAACAATTTTTTAAATAATTACACAACGCAAGTATTTTTTATATAATAATTACACAAAATAATTGTGTATCCTGTCTAAAAATAGAAAAAGGAGAGACGAATAACCTATTTTTAGGTGACCTATATGCTATCTTTGTAACAGTACACTCGGCCACGCGATGCAATAAAGATTTACAAAGGGAAATGTTGCTAAATTATAAATTCGTACGCTTTAAGAAAAAACACGGACTCGGTCCAGGGATGTATATTCTTTTGGAGCTATGCACAAAAGTTGTGTACTTAAAATATATACACAACTAATATTGGTTAAAATTCAATTTTATTTTAAATATAGTATCTTGTTTATAAATTTGATAAGGTCTGAGATTTTAGTAAAAAGTAAAAAAAAACTACCTACTATTAAGACATTGTGTTGACTAATGGCGGAACCTAACGCTGTGTTTCATATTCTTAAATAAGAAAAATTACATAAATTTAAATTATATTTCTTCAAAGGGTTGGGATCGAACCTACAACCTTTTGAGAACAAATCATAATAACAAAAACATAAAGACAAATCTGACTCACAGTCTCCTACGACGATAGTACGTCACTTATATCAATACGTATTTATGTTGATATGTATATACATTATATATATGTATATATGTTCAACATATTTGCATTCATAAACGTAGCGTAGGTCAGTTTCTAGTATTACTATTATGTTAATATTATGGTGCTTTTCTCATAATTAAATATAAAAAGGACATATAAATATATATGTATAATTAATTCCTTTGTATTCTAAGAGTGATTTGAGGAGGATGTGGGTTCTATTTCCATTTGAGGTAGCAATATTGTGATCGGGACGAGTGAATAAAAGATAATCGAAACGAGTGAATGAGAAGAAATTAAACAAATATTAAAACATTTTGTGTATAACAAAAATATGAATTGTAACAACAGTTACACAAAAATAGTGTAACAATAAAATAAAAACGTACATTTCTGTATACAATATAATAATATTGTGTAGTAGTTCTGGCTGGTTGATCTTTAAGACCTCATAGCAGATGATTATGTTTATGTACAGCCGCAATGCAGTATTTCGATTCAGAAGTTTCAATGGCCGCGACAGTTTTTTGATGTATGAAAAAATATTTTTTAATGCAAATTACTGTCACTTTAAAAGATTGATGGTGTGTTGAAGGGGTTTGATAGATGCAGATTCAAATATCAGTTAGGGTTATATGTATATAATATATTATGAAGTGGATATTTCTGATTTAGATATAATTAAAAAGAAATAAAAGGGATTAAAATAATAAAAAAATGACTTTTAAACTATATAAAAGGATAAGTTTAAATTAAAAATGTAATTTTTCAGTCTCAAGCTTTTATATGTTATTAAAAGAGAGTAGGCAATCGGAGTTTAGTATTATGATTTTAGGTATATTATGATTTTTCAATCGTTTCGGAACTTTGATGTGAACGAACGAATGGTGGAACTCAACGCCGTGTTTTATCTGATTAAGGCCATTAGACCCACAACATCTGCTTTTTTGTTTTATAAAAGTTGTATTTTTCGAAAACCGTTACTCGTTAAATGGCATATGCGTTAATTTAGATGTAGAGTTCAAAGTACGCACAATTTTAAGCAAGCGTTCTATTACAGTCTAGTATTTTAATAAAGTGACATCTGAGTCATAGCTGAGAAACAGATCAGAATATCGTGTATGTTAGAAATTGTAAAATTCGATACTGTCAATTATTTTTGATACAACTCTCTGTATATATAAAGAGATCTCTCACTCTGTATATATAATATTATATATTTAAACTGTTCATATCAGTTGTTTTTTTTTCAATTCTGCAATACAGTTTCCAATTTTTAAGACATACGAACATAATAAAATAACATATAATTAAAAATAACCACTCTGTATAACCTATATACGACTAACATAGCGCTACTTTCATCACATAATTATAATTTTAGTTCTAAATTAATTTACCTTTCAAATCAAATCAACGAAAGATTTAAATCATCATGAAAAAAGTCTTTTAAACGTTCGCAAGTAAAAGAGTTTCCCTTTTCAGGCTTTTAAAAGTACTCATTAAGGTATGAAACCCACATTCCACAAAAGATTAGGTGGTGCACGTGTGTGTGTGACACGTGTGTTCATACTTCATATACACACGTGCAGATAGGCGTGTATATGTGTGTGTCGAGCACACTAGTGTAACTAGTGATGTAATGCTCGTTGACGCCTAGCAGACATTTTTTATGGGTTCTGACGCAACTTTTTTATAACCGTAGCGTAAGGTTATAGTTGGCTTTTCTGTTGGTTTTTGCGTTTCCTTTTTTTTGGGTAGTATTTGATTTGTATCTTAGTTAAGAGTGATAGAAGATTAGAGGATTTATTATCTTTTTAATTCTTAATATGTATTGCTAAATATATAGTATATGTGTAATTAGCACTGAATTAGGGTGAGAATATTGTCAAATTATATTATTCCTTTTTGAAAACATATGTCATTATTAAATTCAAACCCTCTCTTTGTGTCTCTTTTTTAACTCCATATTTTATTATTAATAAATAATAAATAGCTAACGTAATAAACATTTTTAATTACAGGTAAGACCCTAAACCAATGCAGCATCATGAAAAACATACACACATCAGGTTTGCTTACAATTTTTTTTTACATATTAAATAACTCATTAAAAAAAATATAAATTATGCAATAGAATGTAAAAAGTCGCTGCATAATTATGACGTAGTGTGAACAAGCCCTTACGATGCACATACACACATACAAACAACTGCGTATAACTGTAACGCAAGGCTGCACACAGATGCAACAAGGACAGGTCAACGCACTCTGTTGCCTTGCACGAGCGGGATGCACTTATACACTTGCTTACAAGTGGGAAAGAGATGAATATATATCACCCACTTCTTCTCTTATGGGGAGTTGTACGGGTGCGAAAGAGATGCACATATCCCGGCAGGAAGAGATAGCTATATAAATATTATGTCTGTTATTTCACTTCCTCCGCTGTGATGCAACAGCAATTTATTATAAGCATCTATTTTGAGACAAAGCTCAATTAAAATTTAAACCTTTCATAATCTTTATTTTGCGAATATTTAATTTCTTTTTTCTTTATTTTTCTATTTAATTCACTTTCGAGTCAACAAATATCGCGAAAATGTAAGAAAAAAACATGACCCAGTTTTTAAGATACGAACGAACACTTCCGAATTCGTTCGATAAGTTTTGGCGGGAAATGAAATATGATAGTGACGTGTTATTTATTTGTGAATCTTGATTCATTGTATGATTTTACAATTTTATTTTCCATACACATGACAAAATTAAACGCATAATAAACATATATTTGGCAACTTTAACTAATATTTAGCAACAGCGCCACCTATCGATAGGTAGCTGAACTTATCTTGTTTCACTATCTACATGGCCTCAATTTGGACAGTTAGTTCTCGTTAAAACAACTCATCAATATTAAGCAAATTCCCGTACAACTTTTAGCTATTTATCCTTTTATTTCGAGGAAAAATCGATTATAAACAGCGAACTACGCATGCCCTACTTACCGTTCCGTGAAAATATCGTCTTTTGTGGACTTCTGTTAGGAAAAAAGTAGGCTCAGATACATGCCAAACCGCGTGTCGTTGAACTCTCTAAAAAGATGTCAGGTTACAACACGTTTTATAGGAAAATGGACCTAAATTCTTTCACATAACAGCGATATTCCCGCCAAAATCATTTTCAAAGAGAGGCCATTTTGAAAAACACGCACACTAACGTTAAACGCACACACACAACTATGTGTATAAAGAAAGTACGTGAGCTTTCTCTGTGTTGCGTTACACAACGTTCTCGCTCTTACTGTTATGTAATAACGGTTGTTAGGCCGTAACATTTTTTCCTTTTAACCGCTATTCTCTATATAAAAATTAGAAAAATTAAAAAAAATATAAATACAACACAGAAAATAAACACCCAAAACATTAATCCTAATAGTTTAAAAAAACACTTATTTAAAAAAAACAATAAATCTTTAAAATCAATCACATAACCATATATTATAATTATTGTCTGTATATAAAAAAATATTATTTCTAATTTTCTTCATTAATTTATAATAGTATGTACCTGCTGTAGGTGTGCGTGACTCACACATTGTCAGTTGAACCGTACAGTAGTGTGGCTTGTCTGTTCCTAGTTGGTTCCCCGATGGCCCGCTTGCAACATCCATGTGAGCGGGTCTTTATTAAAGGCGCGAATATTTAAAAAAAAACACAAATTAAAAAAAAAAACAATAATGTGACAGTGACAGTGACGTGAAGTTTTTATTGGAAAATTTTGTTTTTCAAAGCATTTTCATTAAAAAAAAAGAGCACAACTCGGCGATGCGTTTCAACTGGTGAGATGGGACGCAATTGTTTATTTAAATTACATTAATTACTTTAAAAAACATTTCCTTATACTCAAAACTATTTAAAAAATAACTAAAAATGTATGAATATATACAACAACGATCGTATTCATAGTATTTTCCGTGAATTTATAAAAAAAAAAACCGCATAAATAGATAAACATATAGTATCTTGGTTTCCTATGAACGATAAGTGCTGTAGTCGAAAATCGCTTCAACTTCATACAAAATAAGGACCAGTATTCCATATATATATATGAAAAGCCTGTTTAATTTGATTTTGAAACTGCCACACTTTGCTTTGAAACCATGTATGGAGAAGATTTTTTTTAGTCAAATATATAAAATTAAACATACTTATATTGCAATTTATAACAACAATTTCTAAATTAAATTATTTGCGAATGAGTGAATAAGTTAGAAAATTATTTAAATGTGAACACGTCGCGACTCGAACCTGCGCTTGTTGAAAAAGTTACCTAACCGGAACTGAACCTATACGTTTTCCTTAGCTATTTTTCTAACCTTAACGTATAATAGCACCTTAAGTGTAATAATAAATGTGTCAAATAAGTGTCAAATGTCTCCGTTCTTCCGTTGAGTTAGATTATTGAAAAACAAATGACTATATTAGTGATTCGAGGTTAAATTAAATTAAAAGTTAAATCTTCCATTTATATATTACAAGAATATATTTTAAAACATAAAAAAATAAATAAACAAAAGGCATAATTATCCAAACGACAAAAAAAATCCGACATTTTCTTGCAAAATCAAGAATTCATACAATACTTGTCCCGAAACGGACGATATCTAGTTACAAGGGGGTTGTCTGTCTCACTTCAACCCATAAAAAGAAACAATAGGTCAGAGTGAGACGGCGTTATTGTTAATAGTATAAAAGGTGGCCTATTTTCCCGGCCACGTGGCTTGAAAACTCAGTAATTTCCTTTTAAGTTGGGACTTAATGAAAGAAACGCTTCAACTCGCTGATAAAACTATTTATTTTGCTCTCCACTTTTATATTTTATGTACTTTAGTGTGAGTATATCTGACGTTCGTGATATATATACACATACATACATACACGAGCATATATATATATATATATATATATATATATATATATATATATATATATATATATATATATATATATATATATATATATATTTCCTTTGCCCTAATATGTGCGGGAGACAACGTAAACCTACAAAACGAAACTATATAACTAAGCGGCGTAGAACGGGAATTTTTAGCTTAGGATTGTAAATGAGCAGGATTTCCGGAAATTCCAGAACAAACGGAAAAATTCCGGTATTATGTTTTATATATGTATATATTTGTATATCCATATATCATTACTTGCAATTAATAATGATATACATATGTACTTACAAGTACATACAAATAATTAAACAAAAATATGTCTTGTATTGAATGTATGAAATATAATATGTATGGCTTTTCATGAAAAAAAAAAGTATTTGTGTATTTTGGATGTCTAATTATTTGTTCTTATTCATACAAGTTTATGTCAAAGCCTGAATAAAGTTAGTTGTTCATAAAATTGTAACTACTTCTTATTTATATTTCCATACATTGTCACTTAAAAAAAATACTTTAAAATACTTTACGAGATGTCAATATCTTAAGAATTAAAAATTAACTTCTCATATTAAAATTAATAATTAATAATAATTATCATTAGTTTTTTTCTAAACTGGAAAATACAAGCTGTATCTTATCTGAAATAATAAAAAAAAGACAAAAAAGCTTAAATTAATTATTTTTTTCGATTAAATTAAAATATATATATGAAATAACATATATAAATATATACAATGCACTAACTTAAAATAATAACAATGCCACCTACAGCCAATAAATGGCTGTACATTGACCCCAAACTTGAAACATATATAGGTCACAGGTCACAGGTCAGGCCGCGTTTTTGGGCTAACTTTGCCCTAATCTGACCTTAGCGACCTTGGGCGAGGTCAATGGAATTTGAGGTCGCACGAAATTTAATGGTCCCAGTTATTTCGCAAAATTATTACCAGACCAAACGCAGCTTAAGTATATTGTTAAATTAATGTCAAAAATTGGAGAACGGATTGGAGTGTCTGGATAAAAGGTTCCCAAGTTCCCTCTTCTTGTTCACTTCTGTTCCCCACTTTCCGCCTAAGGCAAAATTCAGCTACGTGCTTCACCTTATTTCTAGACCGAGGAAATGAAAATACTCAAAATTATACTTCCTCCAGTGGGCATCGAGCCCACAGCCTGTCGTGCTAACAATCATCTTAAAAATAGATTATTGCTATAACAACATCTATAATATATATATATATATATATATATATATATATATATATATATATATATATATATATATATATATATATATATATATATATATATATATATATATATATATATATATATATATATATATATATATATACATATATATATATATATATAACCGTTTTGTGGAAAAAAGCACACACTGTATAACAAGTATAATACGGTTCCCAATTGAATAAGAAATGTAACAATATCACTGTTATATCACTCACGTAACGCTTTACTTGTTGTAACGTAACAGTTACATTCTGACTTGAAACTAGAATGGAAAACAATGTATTTGTCTAGAATTAAATATTCAATTTTTTTAGTACAAATGAGGAACTTTACTACTTAAATATAATATTAGAACTGAAATAATGACGGTTGTAGGTTCAACTCCGGTTTGGGGGATTAATTTACGGTCTATTTTTTTGGTTAGAAGTTATTGAATTCCACCAAGCTACGTCAATTGGAATATGTATTTTAACATTAGGGTTCTCAGGTTTCCACAGCCTACCCTGCTATTTGCATGATATTTCGCTATATAAGCAATATACACTGTTTATATATATATATATATATATATATATATATATATATATATATATATATATATATATATATATATATATATATATATATATATATATATATATACATATTCGCTTGTATGTGACTTGGCAATGTTACAATGTAAATGTATGGAATATTTTGTACAAAATTTCATTAAAAAAAATCAAGTGCCGTCACATAAGGCACAGATAACCTAAATATAAATTCAAATTCAAATATTTTAATCAAAATAAGAAATCACAAGCTTTATTTTTTGAACGTGAAACAACTTACCACCGATTCACTAAAGTTACTGGCTGAAACATAAGAAGTCAACGGGACATGACCTTTTTTTAAAATCAAACGTTTACATCATATTATTTATAATTGACAATGATACATTTGAACTAGCCTAAAGCGAGTATTTCATTCCCAAGTCGTGTCATTTATTATATCGTAAATTTGGTTAGAGTTATTTAAGAAAACCCTTTCCGTATATTTTCTATCAAATACAATCACTCCCCAGAACGGGAATTGAACCAACAACCGTTACAACACTATGTATGTGTACTCGTAGAGAAAGATATAAATAGATGTTAAGTTTTACTAAAAAAATCTTCTTTTAATATCTCACACTCAGATTTACGTTGTAGCTAGGTTCCCAGTTGTAGCTAGGTAGGAACTGGGGAACGTAGTGTTAAGACACTCCGTTGCGTTCCCCACTTTGCACCGAATTAGAGGCTTTGCCTTGTTGGCGATACTCAACGCAACACCTTGCCATGTTACCAGAGCGAAGAAATGAAAATATTAAATATTTCCTTATTTCGTCTTCAGTATTTTTATATACTCACTCGTATATATGCATATATCTATACATATGTATATGTATGAATGTATGTATTTAAAAAAGGGCCCTTTACAAATGACGATCTAAATGGAAGCCCTTTTACATTAACATCAAAAGAAAATGAGGGGTGTTTTGTGTTAAATACAGATACTTGAGTTACTTTTTTGGATCAAAGACATAAAGTTATTTGGTCATGTAGAATAGCGTCTCATTGTTAACACGCAAGTTGTAAGTTCTAATCCTGCGTGAAGCAATAATATTCCCTAAAAAGACAGAGAATGACTTAAATATGTATGTGGAAAACAATGTCTTGATTTTAGGTGCCATTTCTGTCGCATAGCATAGTCGCCATAAATAGCTATTCGCACTTTAGCTTGTTGCCAGAGCGAAAAAAAGAAAATATTAAATATTTCATTTCTTTAAGCGGAGATCGAACCCACTACCTATCTCGTTGACAGTCGCACCCATGTACCCCTTCGCCACGACAGTCCATAAATCAACATATTCTACCAATTTTTTTTTCTGATTTATATAAGCGTAGCAGCCAGTGTGTCTTAAAATAAGTATTTAAAACCCAAAAATGAACCAGTAAGGTGTAATCCCATGTAAAATACCATATAATTCTTCCTTTCCATTAAAACAGCAACAATTTTGTATACAAAAATAAATTTTGTTCTTACTCAGTAACAAATATTTACTTAGCGTATTTCCTTATTCACGCTCATTCTTGAAATGCAGAAGCGCATTGCCGGTATACGCCATCTAGCGGCAAGTTACTGTACTATATAACAATTTTTCTTAAACATATGTACTATTTTATCAGGAATGTGATGATAAATAGCTAATTTAAAATATTTACTTAATCCATACATGTCCTTAAAAAGACAACAAAAAGAAAATAGTTCCTCTGTTCGCCGCTAGATGCCGCTGTACCAAATCCGTTTAACAATGTGACGCATTATGTCATTTTTTATATCGGCACTCGCTGTAAAGTGCAGAGGTAATCGTACATTGACCGATTATATTGTTTTTCCTGTAATGTATCACGCTGTATATAGGTCTCGTGCGTATTGCTATTTTAATCTTAGACGGGTCGTATATTATGATTAATTGATTTTCAAGCTGTCGTGCGGGTTGTAGGTTCGATCCCAATCGTGGATTGAGGTAAATTACGGCTAAGCCCCTCTTTTTTACTGACACTGTTCAATTTTTGGGACTTAGTGAGATAATCATCTGAAATGCCTTTACAATCGTTTATCTAACTAGCGTTGCCAATTTTTGCCAACGAATAAAAATATATATACAAAACTTACAGGTTGTGGGTTCGATCGAACGAAATATATAATATAATATATTCAAATTAAATATTTAATGTTTCCATTTGTTTGTTCTGATATCAAGACAAAGCCTGGCGTTGAGTTTCACCACTCAACTTACAATGTCTTAAATTCGTTGAAAAGTGGGGAGTTCCCAAGTTCCCAAGGTTCCCAGGTTTCCTGCAGCCAACCCTATCATTTGCGGGATACAGCGACAGACGACAGATAAGCTTAAAGAAGTGTATAAAGCTAAAAAATGTTCACATGATTGATTATACACTATAAGTAACTTATCATTTATTTCATTGCTTTAATAGATATAGTGATGAGACATCTTGATGTATTGTGTCTTCATTTTGCATAAAAAATGGTTGGTTTTGAAAGAGAAAAAAATTTAAAATCAACTTTCTATATAAATTATTATTATTTCTAATATAAATTATTTTCTATAGATAGACGATGCTGATGATGTTTTACTTGGTACTATTATAGATGATAAAAGTCCACACCGTTCTTAGTTATGATACGCTGTATTATGGTACCACAGTGGCATAAGTTTCCGACTGTAAGCGTGATAGGTATCAAATATGAAATCATGAAATAAAAACATTAAGCTATTTCTTTGCTCTGCCAAAGAGGCTTAAAATTTAAGGCTGCCATTTGACACCCAATACTTGCAAAATTCGGAGGAAAGTGGAAAACGGAAGTGTCTTACCATGAGGTTCCCAGGTTCCTTCTGCCTATCCTAACCATATTGACTTATTTTAAAAAAACATTGTTCATATAATAACATTAAGCATTCCACATTGTACAGCGATGGTTCATGACAAGTGCATTAAGCTTCTTAAGTTAAACTTATTATGTCCTTAATACGTAATTATATTTATCGTTACATCAATTTACTCGTAGTACAGTAGTTACATAGATATAATGATGGAATCGCGCGGCTTCGCCTGCTCGAATTTTATTATCTTGTATTTTTTCAAGATACTTTATATATACGTATATATTTATTCATAAGCCTTACAGAATCTAGGATAGAAATTATCTTTTATGTTTATATATATATATATATATATATATATATATATATATATATATATATATATATATATATATATATATATATATATATATATATATATATATATATATATATATATATATATATATATATATATATATATATATATATATTATTATTGACTTATAAACCTTCTGGTAACAACAATCAATCATCGACATAATTAATCACAAAATATAACAGTAACTAGATATATATTTAATGTACGTACAATTTGTCTTAATTTGATGATCTCACGTTACTATATATACACGTGACTATATTCTTAGGCGCAGTTATAAGTGTCAAATATATGTAGGTGTTAATGGAAATGGAATGCCTTAACACTAGGTTCCCGCGTTTCCGTTTCAAGCAACAAGGCGTTCCTTATAGCCTCATGCTTTATTCCATATAGCAGTGGAAATATAATATTAACAACAGTCCGTTACCCACTTTTCGTAATATTTTAAAAATATTGAGTTTATCGTGGTGGAACTCAACGCCGCTTCCCATTAGTGACACGTAAGCAGCCTTTTGCCAAAACACTTGGTCCATTCCCAACGTTCTGCCAAATTTGAGGCATTGTGTATTGACTGGCGGGACTCAACGCTAAGAAATGAAATATATAATACTTCAGCTCTAGTTGGGATTAAATCAACAACCTATTGCGGACGAAGACAGACCCCATATTAGTGTTGCTCCTTTGAAAAGAAAGAGAAGTACATTATACTAAAAAAAACATAAACTAATTTATTCCCAAATTTGAATCGATTACGTTCATTTCAAAACTTGTTTACTAAACATTTCCTTATTGCACAAATCTACATATAAATAAAATATTGAATGACCAATGACAATATAAAAATATGTAAGTCATCAATGCGTCACCAGCTATCCTCCACGGTCGTTCAACTCAGTTTGGCAGATTGACCTTTAGTACTGTCCATTGGATAATAGATGGCGCTAGCAAAAATGTGACAAGGAAGTACTAATTTTGCGGGTGTGTTTAGTTTCACGCTGTATCCCGCTTATGTAGGGTTAGCGGGGAAACGCTCTCGTTCCATTTTTAAGGCTTTGTGTGTTGAGTGGTGGAACTCAGCACCGTGCTCTGCCTTGTCTCTGTCATTCGAGAAAAATATTATTTATAAATGTATACGCGATTTAATTAAAATAGTTAACATTATTTTTAACTATAATTATGATTGTAACTAGTGTTAAGACACTCAATTCTGTTTCTCACTTTGTGCCAAATTTTAGGCATTACTTTGTTGAGTGGCGGAATTCAACGCCAGGCTTAGAAAGAAATTATCATGAAATATAAATAAAATATTTCTGAGGCCTGTCGTGGCGCAGCGGCACAAGAGTGTGACTGTAACCGACAGGTTCTGGGTTCGATCCCCAGTCGAGGAATTGAAATATTTAATATTTTCAATTTAAATATTTAATGTTTCATTTCTTCGCTCTGGTATTAAGGCAAAGCGCGGCGTTGTGTTCCGCCACTCGCATACGCAATGCCTCAAATTCGGCGGACAGTGGGAAAATATTTCATTCTAAAGTAATTATATGAAAAATATAAATTTCAATAACATTGTTAAATAAAAAATGAAAAATAGTCTACGTGTTGAAAGTCACATAGATACCTATTAGGTACAAATTTAAACAAGCATACGTAATCATGTTTATTTATAACATTATATAATTTAAAATGGTCATTATGACGAATGTTAATGTAAATACAATGGTTCTAGGTTCGATTCCCGTTTGGGGAAATGATTTTTTTTTTATTTTATCACGTCAAAGAGTGATCTGCCACTTAATACGTAATGTCGCAAAAAGTGGAGAGCGAAGTGCCTTCATTTTTTTCACACATAATTTGATCATCTGAGGCCTTTAGTAGCTTAGAGGCACAACCAAGCGACTGTAGACACGAAATGCTGGGTTCGATCCTTCTTTACCGCGCTTCGTTGCCAAAGCGAGGAAATAAGAATATTACATATTTAATTTCCTTGACTGGGAACCAAACTGACGACCTGTTTTTAATACTGGCCCATCTAATAATGTAGTTCTCAGTAATTGTTAACGCATATTGTACATTTATGGAGATAAGCGAAAACATCCATTTTACGAGTATATGCTTAAGAAAACCTTACGCCATATATTTTAAGCATCAATAGGTTTATCTTAAAATCTATTAGTTATTTACTCACTCACTCACTTAGCTCAACGCTATAAGGCAGAGTAGACAGAGGGAATTTGGAAACCTAGTGTTAAGACACTTCTTTCCGCTCTCCACTTTCATCTGAAATTGAGGCATTGCGTGTTGAGTGGTGGAGCTTAACGACACGCTTTGCCTTGTTACCAGAGCAAAGAAATGAAATATATAAATTGAAAATATTAAACATTTCTTTTTCACGTGTAGTCAGTAGATCAAACCCACAACCTGCCCCGCTAACGGTCACATGCCTATGCCTCTGTGCCACGTAGGGGCTTCTATCAGATAGTTATTATTTACACTATGATAATTAAGAAAAAAAAAACAAATTAATCATATTTTAATCGATATATATTACAAATCGATTTATATCGTTATACAAATACAAAACCAATTGAATTGTTGTTATGTTTAAAAATAGTTGGCAAGGTGCGTAATCACTGTGCGGGTCGTTAACCTTACATTTGACCTATAGTTCCGCTTTCCGATAATAGATGGCGCCAGCTCATCAGCAATTAGGGTTCGAATCTTGGTGCGGGTTCGAATAGACGCTGGTGCGTTGATCCTTGTAGCGGTTATTGCCTGTTAAAAAATCACAATAAGGAAAGTCCTCCGTTTTGTTTTAGTATGACAGGATGTAATGCTTATATATATATATATATATATATATATATATATATATATATATATATATATATATATATATATATATATATATATATATATATATATATATATACATATATATATATATATATATATATATATATATATATATATATATATATATATATATATATATATATATATATATATATATATATATATATATGTTTTTATTTACGTTAGTTAACAAGGAGGTTAAGCGGTATATCACAGTGGTTTGTTACTCCTTTTTGTAATAATCAGTTAAATTTTAGAGGCAATTTATAAAGGAAATAATATCTATTCAATAATAACTTACAAAGGTTGAACATTCAGTATGTATAGAATTCAGTATTTATTGAAGCCTTTGACACTGGTCATCAAACTTAATACTTTTCAAAACTGTCTCTTCACTCAATATGAGTGATAAGAGAGGTAGTTGGAGTAGTTAGTATTGATAAACTGGTAAAAGGTCAAGTAAGAAGCATGAGGACACCTTGGAGGACATATAAATTGTATAGGTAGATTGATGAAGGAAGACAAGGTGGAAGACGTATGTAGACAGATGTATGAAGGAAAAAAGAAACACGTAATTTCATACATAACAAAAAATGTATGGTTTAATAATTAAATTTTCTGATCTTTTCTTTGCTTTGAATGTGAGTATTTATGTTTTTAAAAGGATTTATTATTATATATTAAAAAAAAAGTATTTATTATTATTTAATAATAATTTAGAAAAATACGGCGTTCAGTTCCGCCACTCAACACACAATGCCTCAAATTCAGCGGAACGTTAAGAATGGAACGGAGCGTGTTATAACTAGGTTCCCAAGTTCCCTCTGTGTACCCTGTCATGTGCGGGATACAGCGTGAAGATGAGTACGAAAGAGCTACTATCATCTGCTTCTTTACTAGCCAAGCTACAACTACACCACATACCTAAGTGCCTTGACTTTGCCCTTGCATTTTCCTTCTTCAATGTTCTTAGTATTTCAATAATCATTGTTTCACAATATTTTTCTGGGCCAATGAACTATATGAGTAATTGATATACACATAAACAAATTGTACGCACACATAAGTAAAACATTTTAAAGGGTCACTAACCTTGGCCCTTATCTAAGGGCTACGAATTTAAAGTAAATTATTATTTAATTATTATAAAATTGTATCATCGCGTAGACAGCGTTTCACTGTTGACGGTGTGACATCGATCGTAAGTCAGAGTAGTGATTATTTTTGCCAAAATTGCGGAGTCCAACGGCAGCGTTGTGTTGCGTTGTACTATTCCCAGATGGGAGAACTGAAAAATGTTTTAAATATAATTTCATTAAGGTATGTCGTGGCGAAAAAGCGACAGGTTGTGGCTTTGAATCACACCTGATATCATGAAATATTTTTTATTGTTATTTTCCACCTTGGTAACTAGGAAAAACGCGGCGTTTAGTTAAGCTAATCGACACGCAATGTCAAATTAGGCGAAAAGTAGAAAAGAGAGTCGTAATAATAAGTACCTAAGTTTCATCTGCCCTTACGATATGCGGAAGGGATAAAGCGTCAAACCTTACCGTGCGAAATTGAATTAAAGATTTATTTATATATATATATATATATATATATATATATATATATATAATATATATATATATATATATATATATATTATATATATATATATATATATATATATATATATATATATATATATATATATATTATATATATATATATATATATATATATATATATATATATATATATATATATATATATATATATATATATATATATATATATATATATATATATATATATATATATATATATATATAATAGAATGACTGGTTGAAACATTTATTTTGCTCCCATTGTACATTATTGACTGTCTGCACATTATCACAGTTAAATTGAGTGCATGTTAATATAATTTTGTTTGTTTAAGATAATTTTTAATTGCTATTAATAAATAATTATAATTATTACACCTTTATATGTAAATACGTAATCGTTTAATTTAATTGATATTTAAAAAAAAAACAATAATTTGTATGCAGTTAAGATATACATATTTTTAGCTTATTCTTAAATTCTACTTATTTTCGTGACGACAGGTTGTGGGTTCGATTCACACTCGAAGAAATGTAATATATAAAATTTGCATCAATTCGCTCTGGTAACAAGGGAAAGCGCGGTGTTGAGTTCCGCCACTCAACGCCCACTACTTTAAATTCGGTAGAAAGTGAAAAACAGACCAGAGTGTCTTATCATTAGGTTCCTAAGTTCCCTAAGCCATGAGTTTAAGGAAGCCATGAGCTTAGGGATACGGTGAACCTGAAGAAAGAGAAGGAGAAATACCACGTTACTCTGATTAAAATTGCTAAAGAACCAAATTCGATATTCAGTTAATACTAACAACATATAAGTTAAGCTACATTCCGCCAAGTCACATGAAAGATGGGTGTGCAAATGTTTTCGTTACACTCCAAATGTTTTTCCCATATTATTTTGATATTTTGGTTGATAATTCAATCAAAAATATTACCAAAATCAATATTTCATAACAGATTGCGTATTGAAGTAATCATTGACCGATAAAAGTGTATTTTGACGTATGATTAGATAACAGTTACACGGCAAATGCTGTTTTAGTTGAGGTGTGCCAATTTTTTTTTTTAAATTTCCGCTGTTTTCACATAAAAGGTACAACGCAAAGTAGGAAGGAACATGGGAACCTAGTGTTAAGACTCCATTCTGTTCCAAGTATAGGCAAAAGTTATTTTATTTCATTAAATCTTTCTTTTTTATAATATTTTTTAGGCTCTTGTGTTAAATGGCGGAACTCAACGCCGGGCTTAGACCTAGCTAGCTACCACACTCATGCCACTCTGTTTATTAGATATATTTAAAAAAGGGGGCTATAGAATAAAAAAAATATTTAACTTTTATATCTCCGCCATGGTCTCACGAGAGACCAAACGCGAGGTTAAGTACCGCACTCAATACAAAAAATTTTGACTGTCAAAATTAGATTCCCTATACACTGATTCCTTTATTATTTATTTTTATTTATAAATTTGAAAATATATTCTACACTTCCTTGTAATGAATTCACAACGCTATTTACTCACCCTATCAGCTGACCGAGGTCGTTGAACCGGGAAAGTTTACCTTGTGTCATAGATATTCAAATGTCAATAATTATTATAAAACCATAATAGTGCAGTGGGACAGCATTGACTGTAATTGTTGTAGATTCAATTCCCGATCGGGGGATTGCATTATCTTCATACCCTCTCTATAAGGAAGTGTGAGGATTTCTGTGCCGAAAATATGTTATATACGAGTATTGAGTTATATATATATATATATATATATATATATATATATATATATATATATATATATATATATATATATATATATATATATATATATATATATATATATATATATATATATATATATATATATATATATATATATATATATATATATATATATATATATATATATATATATATATATATATATATATATATATATATATATATATATATATATATATATATATATATATCTGTATCCCGCAGATGGTAGGTAAGGCAGAGGGAATTTGGGAACCTAGTGTTAGAACACTCCGTTCCAATTCCCTTCCCCACTTTCCGCTAAATTTGAGGCATGGCGTATTGAGTGGCGAAACTCAACGCCGCGCTTTGCCTTATTACCAGAGCAAAGATATGAAAATCTTAAATAGTTAAATTTTAAAAACCCACAACCTGTCGTTTGAAATCACACGCTTTTGCAGCTGCACCACGACAGGCCTCAATATTATTATGGTTATATACAGCATTAAATATATATTTAATGATGTACATAATCATAATCAGCTCCACGCTGTATCCCGCATATGACATCGTATACAGAGGAAACTTGGTAACCTTGGTGTTAAGACCCACCGTTCTCATTAAAACTGAGAATTTTGAAGATATTGTGTGTTGAGTGGCGAAACTCAACGCTGCAATATTATCAAGGTCATAGTCATATGTTTTCTTTTCATTTCTGTAATATATTTAATAATGGGTCACGTTAAGGTCTAAGTAGATGTAGAGTGTCCTAATATAGTTGTCTCGTTATTTTCCTTTTGGAAGAAAATATTTTCTAAGACGTAAAATGAGATTTTTTAAAATATCGATTTTAATCCTATTATATTCATTATTATTTGCGGCGTTGGGTTCCGCCACTCAACACACAATGCCTCCTAATCGCCGGAATGTGGTGAATGGAACGGAGTGTCTTAACACTAGGTTTCCAAGTTTTCTCTGCCTGCCCCGCCATGTGTTTTGTATCATGAAATATATTCACGTACAATAATCGGTAACTGCTTTGACTTATATATATATTTTTTACGAAAACGTAATAAAAATAATAAAGTCAACGGGATTCGAACCCGAGTTTCTCAATAACCGTCCAAGCTATACGTTCTTATCACATTTTAATAAGTAAAAAAGAATGTTCTTTTCCAAATAAACATGAAAAACGTTAAAACACTTATATTACTTTCATTAAAGTCGGTTAAAATCTAATTGATTAATAATAGACAATGAAAATACCTACCTCTTATCTAAAAAGCGGTTTGTACATCACATGGTGTTGCTGTCTCTTTCTAACAAATGGAATTACATATCTCCATCTTGCTCTCAGGGTGTCGACCGGGTGAATGGCCGCCGAAATTTCGGGTTCAATGAACGACCGAAAGTTGATTGTACTGTTTGAGATACGTTTTTCGCATATATATATTTTCATATATGTATATATATTTATTTGAAATACATTAGAAATTAAATTTTATTTTGAAATTTTCTTTTTTTTAATGTTTTTATTTATTTTTTTTTGCGAAAAAAAATTATTTTTTTCAATAAAGTGATTATTTTTTGGAAATATTCAAAAATTAAATAAAATTTTGAATATACTATCTAGTCTAGTTCTTATTTATTAATAGTAAATATGAATATTATGATATATAGCTCATTGTCATATATATTTAATTATGAAAAACATTATATAAAGGCTTTACGCTGTATCCCGCAAACAGCGGGAAACGGCAACTTGCGACCCTGATGTCAAGATACCAGAGCGAGTATACAGAAATATTAAACACTTTATTTCCTCAAATGGGACCAAAACCCGCAACCTATCACGTAAACAGTCGCAGGCATGCTCCACTGCGCCATAATTGATCTCAAAATATATATATATTTTTTATATAAATTCAATCTTTCATCCTAATAATAGATAGCTCGTGGTTGGCGTAACTTAACGCTTCACTTAACCAGTCTCAGGAAATACTTGTAATATAAATATGAATTACTAAAAGATATATTTGAACCACCAACTAATATTTACAGTTCGATATGTTCCTACTGGAACTATAGTATCTCTTTTAAACATTATCCTTCAGAAAGATCAACGTTCTGAAGCAACAAGATTACATAACGCTTACATTTTTGACCGTAACTCAAAAACGGCTTAGCCCATTTTGATAAAACTCACACAATAAGAAGGCTAATGAAATTATCTATATTTTGATATATTATTAAATTATCTAACGTATATAATAAAGAAACGAGGAAGGCAAAAGCAAAGCACCGTTGCGCGGGGTCGGCGAATTTTTTGACGGTCATTCAACTTGGTGTATTGAACGAAAGTGACTTATTTAATACTTATTGCCTAGTGATAAATGTGATTTTTTTTCTAATTTGACGTTTTTTTCTAAATAACAAGGTATTTGCCCTCGATTTTTGGAAATTAAATGTGGAACTCAACGCCGCGCTCTTTTCAGAGTGAGGGTATGAAGATAATTATTTTATTACCTCAGTCGGGATAGAACCTCCAATCATTGGATCACAGTCGGTCAGAGGCTATTCAACTGTGCCACGATGGCCTCATTTGTAACACACAGCCAATATTAATAACAACTAACTTAAATAATATTTTAGAGGGCACTTAGTGTTAAGGCAATCCGTTTTCATTAAAACACTTCCATTTCACCAAAGTCTGGAGCCATTGAATGCTAAGTGGCGGAACTCAACGCCGCGCTTTGTCTTGTTACCAGGGCGAGAAAATTTAAATAGTATGTATTTTATTACCTAGAGTAGGTATTGAACGCACAACCAGTCGTGGTATTACTCGTACGCTAGTGCCTCTGAGAGACGACATGCCTCTTAGGTACCTACATTAGTTAAGTACTATTTGTTTTTATATGAAAATTAGACAATCATTTAATATTTATGAGGCCTGTCATGGCGCTGCGGCACAAGAGTGTGACCGTAACCGACAGGTTCTGGGTTCGATCCCCAGTCGAGTAAATGATATATTTAATATTTTCAATTTAAATATTTAATTTTTCATTTCTTCGCTCTGGTAAGAAGGCAAAGCGCGGCGTTGAGTTCCGCCACTCAACACGCAATGCCTCAAATTCGGCGAAAAATGGGGAACGGAAGTGGAACGGAGTGTCTTAACACTAGGTTCCCGGATTTCCTCTGTCAACCCTGCCTCGTGCGGGATACAGCGTGAAGCTGAAAAAAAAAAAACATTTATATATTAGAAGGACATTGAATGAATAAAAATATACCCTCAACTGGTATTGTATCTATAACTTCTGCGCTTAGTCATATTTTAACTACTACGTCGTAGTTCAAAAAACATTCAAACAAAAGTTCTTATATCTTTTTAATATTTTTAACTGTTATTCAAAAAAAAAATACATAAAAATAATATATTTTTTGAAAACAAATTCAAAATTGAACGTAGCGGTATTTGAACCCATGTCTCTTGGAAACCTTAATTTATAAGAAAAAAAAGGGAAACATTATAAAAATGTTTATATCACAACATTTTCACTCAAACAGTTCGGCAATTGTATAAGGCACGAACGAGAAAGGTTATCGACATTAGGTTGAATGTGCCAAAATCCCAAGCGTTGATTGACCTGTGCGGCCCGTATCACTTCCGCGTACAGTTGTCGTAGGTCTTATGGCATTATGAAGAAAGTGGTTAGTAAACTTGATATATACTTGTTTATTGATGAATCTCTCTTCTCTCCGTGATTTTTTTTTATGATAAACGAGAAATTTTATAAAAGACAGTTTTAAAATCGGAAAATTTTGCTCCAAAACGTCATTTTTGCACTAAATGCCATTATATCTTTTTCTTATGTAGTAGGGTAAGAGGGAACCTTGTGTTAAGACACTCCGTTCTAATTCCGTTCCCCACTTTTCGCCGAATTTGAGGCATTGCTTGTTGAGTGGCGGAACTCAACGCCGCGTTTTGCCTTGAATCAGAGCGAAGAAATGAAAACATTAAATATTTCAATTGTAAATAATAAATATTTTATTTTCTTAAGTGGGGATCAAACCCAGAACCAGTCACACGCTTGTGCCACTGCACCACGACAGGCCTCTTAATATTATTATTTATTAATAAAACCACTGTACCGTAAAGGTTTTGTTACAAAAAAAATAAAGAGATTATTTATAAATATCCATTGATAATGTGCAAATTGCACACCCACATTCAATGTCTATATGCCACTAGATATTACTTATATGTCACTAACATTTTTTTCCCAGTGATCCCACGGGAATCACTCAATCATTTAGTGACCCGATAAAAAATACACCTATTTATTGAGGTCGGGGAAATTGTGTGAGTGTAAACGCAATGGATCGGGGTTCAATTCTCACTTTAAGATAATAAAATATTTACCTAATGTTTCCTTTTTTCACTCTGATATCAAAATAAGGCGTGGCGTTGAGTTTCGCCACCCGACGCATGGCATAAAGGAAGCGGAAGTAGGGAACGTCTTATTACAAGGTTATTACAGGTCCTGCTTAACCTTTATGCTATACGGGGGATACAGTGTGAACCTATAAAAAAAATATGTCATCAAACGTACAGACAGACAGTTTAAAAACAAGTCAAAACACAATCTGTAATAACATATTAGTTTGAAAGAATAGGTCAGTGATAGGTTGTTAACCCGAGATCAACGTCCTCGTGAGGAAGTCTCTTGAATTTTTTGTTTGGCCACTATTTTAGTATATAATCAGTGTATATTTAGCGTATACATTTTTACATGTGTATATATCTTTAAAATGGTCTGTGTGTCTGTCTATGGCATCGTAGCTCCTGAATAAATTTACTGATTTAAGTATGGTTGTTAGAGCGTATTTCTTCACTAAGTTTTATGGACATCAGCTAAGCATTGTAGGAGCTACGAGTATACGAAAAATATTTGTAAAGTAAGATTGAATGTATTATTATATTATCAATATCAAACGTATTGCAAGATAGGCGAAAACATACTGTAAAATAATTTTCAACATATCGTGTGTCGAGTGGCGTAACTCTTACTAGAGCCCGCTTTGGAAACAAATAAAAAAAAAATCAAAATATTTTTTATTCAATTAGGCCATTACAATCACTTTTGAATCTTCAAGTTATATAAAATTGTCTGTAGTGTCTAAAGGAAAATAATTCATCCCAATAGTAATAGGCAGCATAGGAACCGTCAATTAATAAATAATTAAAATTTATTTAAATACAAAAATTATACCTCAAACGCAAAATATCAACAATATATATTTGTATAATATTTATTATATTTTTTTATAGTCCAACTCTAGCCAAAACGCCAAAATTAATCACAACACACGAAATCATTTGTCTATGATCCATTATTTTCAGTTCGCTGTCACTTTTTTGACATTTACATGAAAAAGGTTTACTGATTCTAAAAAAAAATACAACGGAGACTCACGTTTTTTTTTTAAATCACACCAATGCCAATTTCAAATGACGTCTCGTCTGATAAATCGCTATAATTAAATGACGTTGGCCGGGACCCGAAGCTGCTTCAAGGTCGTTTCAAAAATAACACTTTTTGTGTGTGACAGTTCTTTGACACTTGCATGTGGATTTCTAAAGAAATATTTGGATTCAACGTTTTTGAGCTATGTTTTTGTTATCTGTACAATACACTGTACGTAATTATTAATGCTTTTTTAGTTTTTTTTATTCATATAATTGAGTAGAATTATTTAAACATGTTACCGCGAAACTTTATACTTTACTCAGTTTCACGCTGTATCCCACACATGGCAACGTAGGCAGAGGGAATAGGGAGCCTAGTGTTAAGACACTCCGTTCCACTTCGTCGCTCATTGCGTGTTGAGCTGCGGAACACAACGCCGCGTTTTGCCTTTTTACCAAAGCAAAGAAATGATATCATTAAATATTTAAATTGAAAACATGTCATAGTTATTCCAGCATTTATAAATTCAGTTACGTTAATAATTTTAAAATATCTTTCAGTTACACCCTGTTTTCTGTCTAAGGTAGAGTAGGCAGAGGGAACCTGGGAGTCTAGTATATTAGGATTTCCGCTTCCCAATTGTCCCAAATTTTTAAAGCATTTTTATTGTTGTCGTTGAATGGCGGTGGTCGCGATCGAAGCATGTTCCCTGTATCTACCTAGTTGTGCTTAAAGTTTAAATACTATCAGTCATCTTATATCATATATCATCTAAGGAAAAAGTCATTTTGTCGTAAAATTATTTATATTTTTTTTTATACATTTATAACGTTATATTAATTGAAGTGTGGGTTCAAATGTCACTTAGGGGAGCGTTATTTTTTTTAATTTTATAACCATAAAATATTTATATAGTATTAAAAACAAAGTGCGAGGCGTTGAAGTAGGCAGAAAATTTAACTAAATAATATAATTTGTGTAAAATTTACGACATTAAATGGAAAATCTAATTTTTGTCTTCCTTCCTTAAACTTCCATTTCTTCCTTAATTCTTCCCTACACTCTATTACTTGCCTACTTAACTAAATTTCAGCGTTTTAAGTCCAGTAAATTTCTATTTACGATCATTGAAAATAATATACAATTTAGAAATATAAATCTGAAATGTGGAGAATATATAAAAATTTAAAGTTAACCACCGGAGTGTCTTAACACTAGCTTCCTTCTGTAAGTTACTCCTATTGCAAGCAACCCGAAATAAAAATTACAAAACTTTCAATGGACTAAAGACATGGTTAGATTATTTTGTTATTTTTTTGCAAAATTGCATAAGTAATCTGATAATGTAGTGTTGAGGCACTCCGATCCATTAAGACACTTTCCGTCGACTTCTGGAAGCATTAAGTGGCGGAACTCAACGCTGCGTTTTGTCTACAAGGGTAGTTGACATTGAAATATATACGCCATTAATCCTGTTTAAAAGTTTCAGTTTCATTCTTATTACACAATATTTCACATATTTTCAATAAGAAATATGATTCATAAATCATTTTTTACGGAAAGGTGGATGTTCTATGTCTCTAAGTACCTCGTTCTATTCATCCGCCCTTACAGGCAAATGGCCTAAAGGTCGAATAATGACCCCCAAATTGCGGGTCAGGGACTTACGACACGCGTGATTCAGCTTTTTATAATATATCTTATATTTTATATACATACAAACATATATATATATATATATATATATATATATATATATATATATATATATATATATATATATATATATATATATATATATATATATATATATATATATATATATATATATATATATATATATATATATATATATATATATATGTATATATATATATATATATATATATATATATATATATATATATATATATATATATATATATATATATATATATATATATATATATATATATATATATATATATATATATATATATATATATATATATATATAGACCTGGCGTGGCGCAGCGGCACAATAGAGTGACTGTAACCGCCAGGTTCTGGATTCGATCACCAGTTGAGGAAATGAAATATTTAATATTTTCAATTTAAATATTTAATAATTCATTTCTTCGCTCTGGTAATAAAGCAAAAGCGCGGCGTTGAGTACCGGTACTCTACACGCAACGCCTCAAATTCGGCGGAAAGTGGGGAAAGGAAGTGAAACGGAGTGTCTTAATACCCGGGTTCCCGGGTTCCCTATGCCTACCCTGCCTCGTGCGGGATACAGCGTGACGCGTATATATGTATATATATATATATATATATATATATATATATATATATATATATATATATATATATATATATATATATATATATATATATATATATATATATATATATATATATATATATATATATATATATATATATATATATATATATATATATATATATATATATATATATATATATATATATATATATATATATATATATATATATATATATATGTGGAATCCACATATAAAATCATATAAAACATGTTCACGCAAGCAATTAGTCACCTGCTGTACTCTCGTAGCCTCAGTTCAGTAACCCGCCTTGCGCAGTAGAGCAGACGTTGACCCACCACGTGGGTAGCCGCGTCTTATCGCTTCCCCGTTTGTGGTATTTGTTGATTGACGTTCGCGCGTTTGGGAATTCTATTTTTTGAATTTGACATTGACGTTTTGTTTTTTTTTTTTGTTTGTTTCTTTAGCAGGCATGGAATTTAGCTGATAATGTTTACTTTCAATTATATTTTTTTATTTTTTTTAAAAGCAGTTCTTAAAACGCTTATAAGTTTCAGTTTGACATTTCAATTTGATTTTTTATTGTGTTTTTTTTATTAAATAATAATGTTAAAATATTATTATAATTTAATTGTATACAAAGAGTTCTTCTATGGATGCTTTTGTAATATATTTTAATGTAAAGAAGTGTATTGAAATGCTTAATTCAATGCAAAGGAATTAAATGAATCGATTGTTAGAAACTAAGTAAGGCGCTTGAATCATTTTGTAAGAAATAATAAATTATATATTTTGTAACTAAAGGGAAGTGTAAGATCCATAAATTTGCGTTAGTAAAATGTACTAGCATATTTTTGCTTCATCCAGTACTCATATGGTAGACATAGCAGGGTAGGCAGGAAAGAACTTAGTTACATAATAGACTCAGTTCCTTATTTCCCCGCTTAATTCTTGAGATATTGCATAGATTGGCGGAACTCAACGCTGAGCTTAGTCTTGTCAGTAGAGCAATGAAATTAAACTTGAGAACCCAGTGTTAAGACACACCGTTCAGTTCCCAATTTTCCACCGAATTAGAGGCATTGCGTGTTGAATTGCGGAACTCAACGCCGCAAAATTTTCAATAATGATTGTATAATTGTCATATATAACAAGTTATAAATACAACATATTTGAAGTACTAAAACAATAAAAACATCTTCGTCAAAAAATTTTCTTCAAAAAAAAAAAACATAGCGACCCTAATCGCCCGCCATTTTAAAACGTTAATCAGCCTCTATTATCAATAAGTCTACTTTTACTATCGTTCTTTAAAGTTTCACTAACATAAATACAGGATCGAAATAGCTATACCTAATGGATACAATGATTAATATTCATGCCCATATATGGTATGTAATCCAAATTTATCATAATAAGACTCAGTTATAGATCATTATTTTGTTGATTGACTTTTAAATATATCATTTTTTTTAAATATATCATTATTTTTATTCGTTAAATTAGTAGCTATTATTATTATATTAACTGTTGTGGCGCAGTGGCACAAGCGTGTGACTGTAAACGCGGCATGTTGTTGTGGCTTCGATCCCAGAGATAAGAAATAAATAAAAGACATTTCTTTTTTTCAAGAAAGCTATTAAAGTAATGTTTTTAATTGCTCAAGTCAAATTATACTATATATTTCTTATACTCATTCACAATTATAATATAATAAGAAAGAACGTTCTTTTTAACCTTAATTTAAAAGCTAAACAAAGAAAGTAATAACCTACTTTAATTTGAGAAAACACATATATATTTTTATATTATTTGATTATTCTCTATGAAATTTCACAACTTGACAAGTTCTACTGTTTTTAGAACGAAAATTTTGCGTAAGCATGTTTGGCAGAAATATATATATGTACTAGGGAGGCAAGACGGTGGTTTTTCGATAGCTTAGAATTATTAAAATATATTGTTTATTTAGTTTTATAAAAGTAGATTATAAGCTATTTATGAACTACATTTCAGTTTGAATATTCTAAGTCATATTTAGGAATGAGAGACAAGTAAAAATATGCAAACCTTTTTACCATTTTATAATTCAATATATACCAGAAACTTTTTTAAATAAGCTTTATTAAGTTTTTTACAAAGCTTATTTAGTTTTTTTTTTAAATTTAAAAAATCTTATTCAAGTCACAAATGTCATCGGTTAGTGGAGGAATATGTCATAATTTCTTGTGTTTTCTGAAAAATCTATACTGTAATTTTTTTGTTGAAAAAAACATTTAAAAAAATTCAAAACTCTCATTTTTCTTATTACAACAAATTAAAAAAGGTTATTTAGTTAGAGATATACAGTGTCTCCCTCACTTTACTTTTGACCAAAAGAAATTAATAAAAATTGCTAAAAGTTTCTTGCTAATTATTTTTAACGTTGTACCCGACACAATATTTCCCCGGATCAACGCTTTATTTAAGACATCCCATGTTAATTGACGGAGATCAACGCCGCATTTTGTCATATCAAAAGTCATTTATCTGAAGAAATCCAAGTTTTCTACACAAAGTGTTTTCTGGTCATGACGTATAACTGTCACTCAGATCGATCAATATTACTATCTCGGTTCGGCGGCCGGTCGGCGAACCCCCAAACGCGGGTCAATGGCATCGATAGAAACACAGTGGTAGCTATACCGTGCTATAAATTAGCGAAAATATATATTTATACGATTTTTTTTAAATATAAATAACAAGGCAAAGCGCGGCGTTGAGTTCCGCCACTCAGGGTGTCTTAAAATTAGGTCATCAAGTTATCTCTGCTTACCGCCATGTGCGGGATAAAGGGTGTAGTTGAAAAAAAATATTCTACCGGAAACCAAAGAACGAAGTGCCCTATCAACACAATACCTCTACATATATCTCTGTTCCTGATTTTTTACTCGTTTTGAGATATTGTGGCGGAACTCAACGCCGCCGTTTCGCAAAATCTAAATTCTTTCTACCTATTGCCATATATAATCTAATGTTTCATAAACTTTAGAAGTTACATTCATTCTGCAAAGTAAGAGCAACTGTTGAATTCGTATCCGATCACTCAGAATCTTCTCAAAAAGTCTTAACTAAAAATACTTATAATTTAAATAGATCTATCTCTCCTTAACGTATATATGATGTCATTTCGTTGCTAATTCATTTAACTTTACTTGATGGAAATCGAGTGAGATAGAGTCGGGCTGTACATACGATGGTAATGTGTTCATATTCATTTGTAGGGATCGATTATGTTAAAAGGCCTGTCTTGGCGCAGTGGCACAAGCCTGTGACTGTAACCGACAGGTTCTGGGTTCGATCCCCACTCGAGGAATTGAAATATTTTATATTTTCAATTGAAATATTTAATGTTTCATTTCTTCACGATGGTAATAAGGCAAATCGCGGCGTTGATTTCCGCCACTCAACACGCAATGTCTCAAATTCGGCGGAAAGTGGGGAACGGAGGTGGAACGGAGTGTCTTAACACTAGGTTCCCAAGTTCCCTCTGTCTACCCTGCCATGTGCGGGATACAGCGTGATGCTGAGTGAATGAGTAAGATTATGTTAAAATTGTATTAATTTCCCCACTCTGTAGACGAAGCACAGTGTTTAGATGTTTTTACTATGTTTTTAAAGTGTTATTCCACACTTAGGATAAAAAATACTAAACTTAAAATTTAAAAAGCGTAGGCTTAGTTGGTCAGAGCGCTGGAACGGTTTTCCAGAGGCGCGGGTTCAAATCCTGCTTCGTTCAAAATTTTTATACGCTTTTTAAATTTAAATTTAGTATTTTCTGTCCTAAGTGTGGAATAACACTTTAAATCATATATAGTAGTTATTCTTATATTAAACGGATTTAAGAAAGAACGGTACCATATACCGTGAATTTCAAATCATCTAAAATTTCGGCATGAAAATAGAAAACTGTAAAGTTGAATAAAATAAATTTCTATGTACTGTTATGTTTATTGTTTCGTGTGACTTTCATTTTAAATGTTCCGTTGTTACACGGCTATTTGAAGACCGTTACGGCTCAGTTTCGAAATTACATGGTGATGGTACTGACTTCGAATTTGATTATGGGCGAAAATATTAATTTTGGTATACAAGTCACATCCAATCAATATACGCTAACATATTCTAGAACTACTTAGCCTTATATTGTATTTCTTAACATGGCTGAAAACTTAGTGTTAAAACATTCCATTTCTATTAAGACACTTCCGTCCCCCATTGGAATGGACGTTAAGCTTTTCTTCGTACTTAATTTCCTCGAGAACCCACAACCTGTCGTTTACAGTCACACGCGTGTGCCGCTGCGCCACGACAATCTTTTTGCTTCCTTAATCAAAGTGTAATATAAGAACTTACTAAAATATTACTTAAAAGTGACCTTGTAAATGATTATTCCTAATCTCCTTAGGCCCCAAATAAATCCTATTACAAACTACACATACACACCTTTCTTTTACTTACATCTTATTTTAGTGAAAATGGTATTTAACACGCAATGCCTGATATTCGGCCAAGTGTGAAGAACGAAACAGAGTGTCTTAACACTAGCTTCCTCAGTTTACTTTGCCATGTGCGGGATACAGCGTGAAGTAAAAAATCATTGCATAAATTGAGGCCTTGGGTAAAAATAGTGAGAGAGATCCACATATATTTATATATATACATATATATATATATATATATATATATATATATATATATATATATATATATATATATACATATATATATATATATATATATATATATATATATATATATATATATATATATATATATATATATATATATATATAAAACACACAATGTCTAATTTCCTTATATTGCTACAGGCATGATTTAGTCGGAAAATATAAACTTATATTTATAAAATACCTACATAATATATAAAACATCCAAAAATCCATACTCTCACAAATTTCCCCGCCGCCATTTTCCCGTTTCCACGCTGTGGAGACGACCTTGTGACGTCACCGCTGTTATTGATTCGCCCCATGTGGCCTTAACTGACTGTCGAAAAGAGGTTATGCTATATTTTTTTATTAACTATACTACTTTTTTTAGGTTAAAGGGCACGTAGTATCTTAACATTAGGTTCCCAAGTTCCTTCTGCCTATCCTGCCATTTGCGGGATACAGCGTGAAGCTATATATATATTTAGATTATACATGTTGTTTTGCCTCTATTTTCTTCCTAATATTTATTGTAAATCTATATAATTATAGTATAATCTGTTCACAAATACTGACATTTTAGTGTATATATTGAAAACATCCATTATTTTCCTTGTTTTTGTTATTGAATTTATTGAATTTCAATTTTTAATGAAACAAAATATATGTTCTATAAAAAGTGAGTGACACCCTTCCCGTAAGCGAAGGCTGTATTTTAATCATCTTTAATTTCTATTTTGATTCGAGATTTAAACTTTTATATAAAAAATTAGGCTTCGTCGGCTTAGAACCTACAACCCGCTAACAGCATATTAAACAAATTCGCAAAAAACTTGAGTATACATATATTATTATAATACGTTAGAATGGTATTTAAATACACGTATTTATAACCACACAAAACGAATTTAGCTAGCTTTTTATAAGAGAGCCACAGTAAAATTATAGAATGTTACTCAATTGTGAAATATTCAGAAAAAATATATGAAGTTATGAAGGTCAATTCAATGTTAAAGAAATTCTTTTTTCCTATCCCCGTACTCTGTACAGTGTATAGGAAGTTAGATAGAGACGTCTTGTTGTGTATGGCGGAGTTAAACGCCGTTTAATGACATATTACGATAACTTTTATATATAATACTAGTTTAAAAACAAATAAATATGATAGAGGTGTTATTATCGTGTTAATGACTCATTGTACAGTATGTACAGATATTGTTACATACATGTATATGTTTACTACAGTTTGTTAAACTACTTTAATTCTTTTATAAGTAGGTTTAGTGCTTTTATAGTCTATATAGTCTATATTTATAATCTATGGTTTATTTAAAAAAGTTAATTGTTCTCTACGGATTCTAGGACTCTATTTTCTATATGATAAAGGAATATTTAAGTAAAGAAAATCTTGGAGTAAGCAGTTTCCAAATGAATGATTCAATATATGAATTTTGTATGGAAAGATCCCAGCACAGAATGAAAATTGACATAACCGGTTGACAATATTTTCCGGGGTCATTGCCCTCGTTGTGACGTAATAAAAAAATTAAAAAAAATCTAAATTCTTTCTAAAAAGTCTATGATAGTATAATTTTTAACGAAGACATCGTTATGTGTTTGATGTTGCATGAAACAAAATGAAATTAAAAAAAAAGTTTGTAAAAAAAAATGAAAATTAAAAAAAAATCGCTCATCAAATTGCCAAAAAATGCAAGCGTCTAAAGTCCCGAACTAGAGTTCAATAGCTTTTCACCGAAATCCACTTTGTTTGGGTCTCGGGGTCAACGACACGGTGTGACGCCGGCGCGTCTGTGTGCGTGCGGTCGTGTGCGTGCGGACGCGGCGCGCGCACACATCGATACAAACACGACATCGCCCGCCGCTCGTTTTATATCTTAATTACTCGGGCCCTGCAAATATTTTCCTACTTCTAATTACGTTTTCGGTACATTACACATCCTACCTTAAAGCTAACATAGAATTCCTGCCTTAAACTGCCATTTTGGGCGAAATTTTCGCCAATTCCAACTGTTGGGGGTACTGAACTATCTACCAAAGTTGATTATTCGGCCGAATGAAAAAATATATAATTTTTCGTTAGCCCGGCTCGAAGATTCGTCAATGCGTCAGTTTGGTTCGAGCCGTCCAGGCGTCGACATCTTCAGTCGCAAGCGCGAGGCCGAGTTGTGAACAACCTATAGTACAAAATATAGCGTACAAATTTTTCCTTACAGTGAGGTGAACATATTTTTTTAAGTGACAGTGCCTTTTTTAGTGCGTGTGACCGAATAACGTTAATTGGAACGTGTTATCAGAATATCAGAGCGAGTTTTCACGTAATGATACGATTTTAAACAACCGATGCCCATCGGTTCGCTAAAATCGGTAATCGCCTTTTAAAGGATATAACTACTTTTTTTAATTCATTCAAACACATTTTTTCTGCTCTGGTTTTCTTTTTACAGATATTTGTGTTTTCCTTAAACAGTATACGGGAACAAGTGAATTTTACAATAAATATAACAGTGCCTTAGTAGAATGTTTATTTAAGAGAGACGAAACGAATAAAATAGAGACCACGGCAACAAAATGCCAAAAAACTTGTTACTTTTCAAAAAGTTAATCCCAGAAATAAACTTCGCGAAAAGAAATCTTACATCGCCGCTCGGCCGGAATATATTTATCAGTTAATGCTGTGGTGCTTAAAATATTGAAAGGTGCCATAAAATTTTTCGAAAAAATCTTATGGTGTGAATAGTTGCCTTAGACAAAGTCGGAAATATATTAAAAAAAAAACTTACAAATTTTACACGAATACAAGGAACACCAAATTAAGTGATATTAGTTAGGCCGAAATGCGAATACGATTCGCGAAGGTTCTCAATTATTCAAAAGTCACTTAAGAAGTTCAGATAAGAGATATGATGAACAACAGCCAGTTTCACGAGCTGTTTGGATCTCAGTGGCCTCCTGATCAACATGGAGGTCACTCCTCGGCGTCGACTATGCTGCACCAGGGACAGAATCTGCCCCAGGGTATGCAGCTCAAGAGGGAGCCCCACACGGAAGTCCAGGGTGTGATGCATAACCAGATGGGTATGGATATCACATCAGGATCTGTTGCTGACAGCACTTCTCCACCACCAGGGAATAGTGATGGGATGTTCGGTTCCTCTATATCTGGAATGTTCATGGACAAGAAAGCTGCCAACTCTATAAGAGGTAAATGTCAGTGTTTTTTTTTTTTTATTTTTTTTTTTTTTTTTTTTTTTACTTTTACAAATGTGTTGGAATAATTAGTGCGAATGATTTTTGATAATATAATACTCTTGTTTGTCATAAAAATATTTAAAACATACTATGACTACGCTAAGTAGATAATAAATACAGAGGATAACATCTTTAACCGACTTCACAAACTGTTATAAATCTATATTACTCCAGCACATTTATAAAAAAAAATACTTAACATCCACTTACATGTAGCTGTGCTAACTTTTTTATATAAGTTAAAACTCTGTAATAGTGTTGTGACACAAATGGTAAAATGTCTTTTAAAAATTCTCTCACGATAAAAGCTTTATAGAAGTTTCAGTGGTTTTCACTTAGCTCTACATCCCTACGACCGACGTTATGTAATACATGAATCCTACAAATATTGATTTCTATTATCCATAAGCCGTTTTGTGCTCTGAAATGTAATGAGACACCATTTTTGTTTGCATTAACTTAAATAAAATTGCAATAAAAATAGTTGTTGAAATTTTAGAATATGTCATTTTTTTTTTGGTTGTGTGGATATTGAGCTAACGACCGTTATGGCGCAGTGGCATCACGTACCATATTACAGTACATGATGCCACTGCGCCATAACGGTCTCTTATCAATACTAATAATATAATTTTATTAATACATTAAAAATAACGTTTTAATAACTACGTCTGAGGCAATATCTATAAAAGCTATAAGGTCCATTATACAAAATGATTCCAGTAAATACAAAGTTCCTATTTGTACAATTATTATCAATATCGTATGTTCCAACTAAATATTTAATAAGACGATTAAAAAAAATGTTGTTACTTTTTAATTATTACTCTTTGATAAATACAATTTATATATATATATATATATATATATATATATATATATATATATATATATATATATATATATATATATATATATATATATATATATATATATATATATATATATATATATATATATTTCGAGGAAACTTGGGAACCTTCTATGTTAAGACACTCCGTTCCAATTAAGACAGTTCAGTTTCTTACTTGCCGCTGAATTCTTGTGGCATTGGGTACAGGCAATAAACATTTTATAAGATTCTTTAAAGACCAAGGGGTCTAGCCTTTTCTTTTTTTTTAAGTCCCAGCAATTTGTGAAGGTAATTTAACAGCGTTGAGTTTCGCCTCTGATCATATATTAATTGTTTACCAATTTAACAAACAAGCAACGAAGTATCTTAACATTAGGTCTCTAACAACTTTGCTATATGACGTAACTGTTTTTAGCCGACTGTAAAAAAAGGGGTTATTCTACGCAGTAGATAGGCAGCTCTACATACTCGTATAATATTGGCACCAGCTAACTACCTGACATATCATTAAAAGGACATCACATGCCCCAAAAAATCACTAATAAGTTAATTATCTTGAATGATCTAAATTAGTTGCTCTAGATTTTTTCCATTTAGCCATATTTCTTTGTTCCGAATTCGTGTTAATTATACAAAATTTGGGTTAAACTAGCAGATTGCATTTTGTAATGGTTTTACATTTTAGGGCAGTACAGTAGTTGCTATTAGATACGTTTAGAATTATCGATGTTACCTACGTGATTTTTTTTTTATTTTTTTTTTTCAAGTTTTCTGCTATACCAGCTGTATGTATGTCCCGCCGAATTTGAGACATTATGTGGCGGAACTCAACACCGCGTTTTTGCCTTATTATCAGAGCATAGACAAGAAAATATTAAACATCATGTTTTCTCAAAAGGGGATCGAATTCAACTTGTCACGTTTACAGCCGCACGCTTGAGTTCTGCGCCACGATAGGCCTCAACATTAATTTTCTATATTTTGTTTCATAGTAATTTTTCTATAAAGTAACTGGTCAGTAACGAGGTACAGTGGCACAGGATTTGACTGTAAATTCAACGGTTATAGGTTCGATTCCAACTTGGACGAGTAAATTTCCTTGAAGTCGTCTTCTGGTAACATAATAAAGCCCGGCATTGAATGTGCCGTTCAACTACTATATATGGAGCATATACAGCGTAAGGGCTAAAATTACTTAAAAAAGTACTTACATAACTCAAAATTTATATTAATCTCGATTACTATTTAAATTTAAACCCTATTTTAATACAAATAAAGTATAAAATCCAAACAAATGTAATGCACTTGTGACGTTGCAACATTAAATGAGAGATGCACGTGTCAGATTCGTGGGGTGAATGCACTTGACACAGTTTGCACTTTGACTTGCTGTTACTCAATCGTTTTACAATCGTCTGTACTCTGTCCATTGATTGGTCGAATGTTTCGTAAAAATGAAGTAGTTGGTGTGTATTATTATAAGAAAGAATTGATTTATTAGTTGAAGAGGGCGTTGGTTAGAGAAAGAGGGCAAATTCCTTTCTGTCTGGATATATAAATAAAAAAAATGCTTTAAAATACAAAAAAAATAACTGTAAGGAAATTTGTTATTTAGAGCTTATCTAGAAACGTTTAGTTTACATACTAAAAAAAAAAAAAATTATTATAGTGATTACAGATGTTTATCTATAATTACTAAAAAAAAATATTTATTTGTTTAAACAATCAGTGAGTCAAGTGTTTAGGATTACAGATTTTAATACTCAAAAGGGTAAATCGGGATCTTATTACAAAGATTCTGCTATCTTTCTCTTTGTCAGTTCGTCAGCTACCACCCTGTATCTCATGAACGGTGAAAGATGAAACAGTAAAAATGTTCACAGATCACTGAATTACATATATTTTTATTTTTTAATAGATAATGTGTACGAAACCTTTTATGAGCGAATCCGACTCGCACTTGACTCTGTTTTACTTTTTTCTCGTATCAGAAAGAAAAATGAAACGTTTGCAACATAATTTCTCTAATCTTACAATTTTATCGAGATAGTACATATATAAAAATGTGAAATAAAAGTCGTTGACTCGCCTTGTCGGTTGTTGGCCTCTGATGTGATGTCACGCTGTCACTTTTATTTTGGGCCGTAAGTATAAGTGTCATTTTGATCAAAATATACTTTGAGTATACAAGAAAATAAATGCTTAATTCCAGCTTCACGCTGTATCCCGCAAATGGCGGGGTAGTCAGTGGGAACTTGGGAACCTAGGGTTAAGATACTCACTTCTGTTCCAACTTTCTGCAACTTTCTGCAGGCATAGTTTGTTAAGTTACATATAGTTTGTACAGATAATTATATATATTT
This sequence comes from Eueides isabella, assembly GCA_019049475.1. Taxonomy (NCBI): domain Eukaryota; kingdom Metazoa; phylum Arthropoda; class Insecta; order Lepidoptera; family Nymphalidae; genus Eueides; species Eueides isabella. The sequence continues at coordinate 4,300,823 of CM032410.1, read as the reverse complement.
TGGAATAATATAATTGAAGTTATAGTGAATCGTGTATGTACTGGCGTAATATAAGACGGTAAGCGGTTGCAGGTTCTGTTCCATTTTAGAAAATGCTAATTACAAAAATTCTTTTTTATTTCTCCTTGAAAAAAAGAGAAGACAATGTTGAGTTAAGTCACCCCTCGTCAAGTTAAAAAAAATATAGTAATTACAATCGAAGTTCTATTGAAATCTATTGTAAGTGATAGTTATACATATATATATAATTCTTGCTGAATACTTAAAAAAAATACCCTGTTGTAGCGCAGTTGTGTACAACTGTAAACGCGACAGGTGGTGGCTTCGATATCCACTTGAAAAAAAAAAAACTAAATATTTAATATTTTCATTTATTTGCTCTTGTAACAAGGAATAACGCGGCGTTGAGATCCGCAGCTCTATACATAGTGTATGCCTCGAATTCGGCAAGTAGGAAACAGAAGTGTTTTATGGGAAAAGAGTGTGTTAATTTAAACAATAATTATTATCTTATTACTGTACTATTGGAAATAATTTTTTTTTCGTTATATTCATCAATAAATGCTTAAGCAACGAAAAGGTGCTGACATCATCACTTGAATATTTTCTTAAAGAGATTTATTTTATCACCAAAAGGATAGTTTAAACTGAATTGAGGTCCGTTGTAGCGCAGCGGCATAGATTCGTCAGGTTATAGGTTCGATCTCCACTCGACGAAATGAAAATGATTAATATTTGATTAAAATATTGAATATTTTCATTTTTCCGCTCTGGCAACAAGGCCAAGCGTGGCGTTGAGTTCCGCCACGTCAGCCTTAATATTGGCAAAAAGTGAATTGGAACGGAGTGTCTTAACACTAGGTTCCTAAATACCCTCTATCTAACCTGCTATGTATAGTATACAGCGTCTTTTTTTTTAAAAAAAAGGAGTTATTAAAATGGCAATTGTACGCTGTCCAATGGGCTTAATTTACATTTTCTCACTTTCGTAAAAAAAATATATTTTTTAAAAATACATTTAATTTAATCAATATTCATATATTTTTAAATTAAATTCCATATTTATATAAAATAAAAAATAATGAACATAAAATTTTCAATTTTAATCCCAAACTCCCAATAAAAGTCGAACAAAGATTCATTACACAAAAATTGAATTGAATTAAAAAGATGCGACGTCACAGGTCACTTGCCTCGTGACGTCACACTGCGTCACTGCAAATTACGTTCAGTTTCGATAACATTGATATTAGGTCACTGTCGTGGCTAGGACATGCATGTGGGGAACTAGATTGTACTTTTAATTAATATATTCGTTATTGATAACACCAACAAGTGTTTTGATAACAGCAATATTAGTTGAAAATGGAATTTGTATTATATTTTTCTATTTATAATAATTTGATTTAATAATATCAATATACATATTTAAAACTAGTTGAAGGCATATCGTGGCGCAGGGGCGTGACTGACTGTGACAGTGGTTTTGAACTCCACTTGAAAAAATGTAATGTGTAATATTTTTATTTCATCGCTTTGCTAACTAGGCAAAGCGCGGCGTTCAGTTCCGCCAGTCAACACGTAATACCTCAAATACGGCGCAAAGTAAGATAGCGGGATCCGAAACCTGGACCACACCATTTATAAGGAAACTCTGCGCTACAATTTGGTAGAAATATTTATGTATGATATAGTAAATAAGTTAAGTAATATCCAAGTTTAAAACAATCCACACAACGCTTACAACAGAGTGTCCTTGCAGTGTTTCAACACTGAAAGCTTGCAAGTACTAATAATTGTTCGCAACCATGTTTACGTAAATTTTAAAGTAAATTTTCGTTGTTTTTCCGTTTCCGTAAATATTATTAAGTGAGGAACGGAAGTGGAACGGAGTGTCTTAACACTAGGTTCCCAAGTTCCCTCTGCCTACACTGCCTTGTGCGGGATACAGCGTGAATCTAAGTAGTGAGTAAGTCGTAAATATTATGAGAAATCGTCTTTTAGTTAGTGCCTCCCTATACCAAATTATATATACCTCCTCCCTATACAATATATCAAATTTCAGCATTGTACACCGCGTAGACCCGATTCTACGTTGTCTGTAAAAGCGTGAATTATAAAGTAAAATCTTGTTCTTTTTTTTTCGTTTCCGTGAATATTCTGGGAAATTCCCTCTTAGTGATACTGTATACTTTAGGAATATATACACATATATATATATATATATATATATATATATATATATATATATATATATATATATATATATATATATATATATATATACATAGTTTTTCTCGAGATAAGTTCAATACCCTCAGCAATTCAGCTGATCAGTGGCCAAAACTAAATATAATTGGAATTTCTACTTCAAACGTAAACAGAGCAATAAAACTATAGAAATATATTAGCAATATGAAACTCATGTCTAGTTATAATTCTTTCACTTATTGAAGTACTCATTGGCACTTGCCAAAAGCAGAAAAGACACAGTGTTTAGCCACTGCTCTACTTCCGTATTTTATTTTATGGCAGAGAATTCTGTTGATGGCAGAGAAGACAGAGAACACTCCGCTTTCCGTGCAATTTTGGACTTATTCTAAATATTATTTTTCTATCCTAAGTATGGATAAACACTTGAAAAACAATTACAAAGCATAATACATTTATATATATATATATATATATATATATATATATATATATATATATATATATATATATATATATATATATATATATATATATATATATATATATATATTTATATATATATATATATATAAATATATATACTATATATATATATATATATATATATATATATATATATATAAGCGCCTAAATGAAAGAGAACATTTGAATACTTAAATATTTATAATTAATAATTTAATGTTTATTCGACAAACTTCCCACTAAAATATGTTATTTGGTCCGAGTCTAAACTAAACGCGGAACCAATACAGTATTGAAACGTTAACTACATTTTTTTTTAACTCGTAAATTCAAAAATTTAAAAATCCTAGTCCTTACAGGCTATAAAATTTTTCTACCATTTAAACTATTCTGGGAATCATTCGTAATTAATTAAGAAATCCAATTTTAGTCGTTATCACCGTGTAATAGGGTCTAGATTAATGTCTTTCACAGGCAAAACTTGAGTTGTACGGTATACAACATTCGGACAACCGAGGGCATTCACCTATCTTACAGTCAATTTATACGCTCTTACGTCCTCGTTCATAAAGTCTTAAATACACTGAAACTATGTTTAGTCAATGTCTTTTATTACGATGGTACAAGGTTCATTTTCCGCTAACTCTCATGTATATCTGGAGTACCGTACAGGCTTACAGATTAAAATTCAAATTCGATGCTCGGATTTGGCTGGGGCCGTTGACTTGTGACGTATGTGGGTGTGTGTAGTGATAACACTACTACAGTGTTGAATAAGATTGTTTTAATGCCATTTTGTATCCCTTGGATAGCTAGTATTTAACTTCACGGATCGCCTATACTTTGATATTTAAGAGAGATTCACTCACTCAGCTTCACGCTGTATCCCGCACATGGCAGGGTAAGCAGAGGGAACTTGGTTCCACTTCTGTTCCCCATTATCCGCCGCATTGCGTGTTGAGTGGCGGAACTCAACGCCGTGTTTTTGCCTTGTACCATAGTATTTAATATTTCAATCAAAAGGGATTATTTCTTATAAATCTGTCATCTGTGTGTCATCAGTTTGCTGTTTATTTGTTATTTTTTTCAATGGAAGCAGGATTCATCTGCAACCGGCCTAATCAAACTTCTCCAGTACAATATTAAGAAAAAAAAACACAACAATATAGCTCAGATGCTAGATGTTCCAAGAACTATTAACTATAATACTTACAGAGAAAACATTTAAAAAATTTAATGTCCGATACATAACATTTTTTAAATGTTCATTTGAACGTCTTTCACCTAAATGTGGATTAACACTTCAAAAATAGTCAAAATTACTTACTTATAAGTCGATATTGTCAATTCTAACTGAAATTTACCAACATTTTAAAAAATCAAAATGTCATTTAAGGTCAAAACTATTTTTGTTAGTAAATAAAAAAATATATATATAAAATTTTATACGTATTTACATAATAACATAAATATATATAAATATCTATAAACACATATACATTCCTATGGCGATCAACAAGCCATACAAATTGAGACCCCACCCACCCTGTGACGTCACACGACGTGATACAATCCGGTGTCACTGACCCGTGACGTCACGAACAGCTGACCGAGTGCATTGGACTCCGGTGTTCGCTGTACATTGCATTGCATTGCATTGCATTTATTTTTTTATATATTTTTCAAAAAAAAACAATATATATATACATATATATATATATATATATATATATATATATATATATATATATATATATATATATATATATATATATATATATATATATATATAATATATATATATATATATATATATATATAATATATATATATATATATATATATATATATATATATATATATATATATATATATATATATATATATATATATATATATATATATATACATATACATATATATATATATATATATATATATATATATATATATATAAATTGAAAATTATATATATAATGAGACCTGCCATCATTACACATATACAACGTTATAAACGATTTATCATGCGTGATTACAATATTATTATTTCAATTGCAGTACTTTAACAGAGTGTCATAACACTAGGTTCCCAAGTTCCCCTTGCGTACCCTGCTATGTGCCTGCCACCAGGATATAATAAGCGCTATCTTAGAGCAGTGGAATTCGAGCCCCACTCGGGGGAATATATACGTGCGACTCTGAACTAAACGACTATAATTCTACATACTGATCTATCTTCATTTAATTATATTGAAATTATTTTAATTTATTAACATCAGCGCCATTAAACGTAACGCGGCGTTGAGTTCCGCTATTTAAAACGCAATGTCTCAAATATGAACAGTGCGTAGGCAACGTAGTGTCCTAAAACCACATTCTCTCAGCCTACCGTTTTATATGCGGGAGATGCGCGTAATAAGCAAAATTGCTCAATAATTTCTAACTTAAATTATGCAATGGTATTGTCTCTTATAGAAGTTACGGCTTTTAATTGCTATTGTCATGGAATAAGGCCATATTTCCTACCAAAGTGTGTCACAGATTTTGAAATAAGCCCTTGGATTCGTTATTTAGTGGAGATTTGTAGTCTTATTATCCCTTTAATTTAAAATTTAAAGTTTATATTAAGTACATATAGGTACTTTTGGTTTTGTGACTGATTTCTATTTATTTCCATTTAACAATGCAAATTATAATTAATTATTTCAAGTTTGAACCCAGTGATTACTTTTACAACCAAACATAGGCTCTTACTGGACTTACTGGATGTCTCTTCCTTTTCATATCATTTTGAGTTTAAAGCAGTGGTTGTTGAGATAAATGCGATCAACCAAACAAACTCTTCTATAAAATATATGTAAAACGTCAGATAAAGTCAAAATTTAACCCGCAATAATTTAAGTATTTTTTTTTGTATTTAATTTCATCGTTTCAAATTTATAAATATTTCAAAAAATGCTACACCGTTCGACGTTTTTGATTCATAATTTGTTTCAATTAATTATTATTTAATTGTTTATCCAATTATTATCAATTAATTGAATGATTTCATGCGTGGATTAAACGATTAAAAATATATTATTTATATAACTATTTAATGACCAATATGGAGGAATTTTCGAATATATAGGTATATATTAAAACCACTGTGATAAGGGTTACAGGGGTGCTGTCAGAAATAATAAAATATATACATTTACTTTTTTTTTAGATGATGTATAGAAAATTTTAAAGTAGCAGTATTTGAACTCGCGTCTGTTTTGGGAACCGTTCAATGGCTCTAACCAACTAAGCTAAACGCTCTTATCTAGCTATCGATATTCTTATTTGAGGCCTGTCGTGGCGCAGCGGCACAAGCACACACTGTAACCGACAGGTTCTGGGTTCGATCCCCAGTCGAGGAAATGAAATATTTAATATTTTCAATTTAATTATTTAATGTTTCATTTCTTCGCTCTGGTAATAAGGCAAAGTGCGGCGTTGAGTTCCGCCACTCAACACACTATGCCTCAAATTCGGCGGAAAGTCGGGAAAGGAAGTGGAACGGAGTGTCTTAACACTAGGTTCCCGGGTTCCCTCTGCCTACACTGTCTCGTGCGGGATACAGCGTGAAGCTAAAAAAAAATTATTTTTTTTTTATTTTTTTTATAATTTTTGTAAAGAAGTCTTTTCCTTACCCTAAATGTGAAATATCACTTAAAATGTGTTAAAAATATATCATATATATTTCCGTCGTATATTGCATCATATAACCGCAAAACTCGGTGTAATATCTCTATTTTCCCGTTCTGGTAACAAGATAAGGCGCAGCGTTGAGTTTCACACAATGCCTTATTATTATAGTGTCTCCAAAATTGATTGTTACGAAATGTTTCGGCTCCAGATATCCTCTTACCAAGTCATATGCGGGATACAGCGTGAAGCTAAAATAATGGATATATGGTGTCGTTGTCTTTTCGTTTGAGGCAATGAATGTTTGATGAATGACGGAGCACAACAACGCGCTATGTCTTACTCATCCAATAAAGCGTAAATAATTAATCATTATTACTTTCATATAATCATTCTTTAAGAGTTAGTATTGAACTTACAACCATGAGGTTTAATCAAACATTTCAGTCACTAAGTCATTGAAAATAGTGATTATTCACTACTTTTTTTTAATTTGTAATGTACATGTAAACACATGTTATTACGCAACGTTATATATGTTTAATTAAATGAGTCGATCTAATATCTCGTCCAGCCAAAGATGGGCACTAAGGGATTACAATACCATCTGTCACTTCGCTATACTGAATTTTCAATCTTACCACGTAGGTACAAGGTTCAATTTCGTTAATTTTATATATAACACACACGCACAAGTGAAGTCAATGCCCGCGCTCCGACCTTGCCTCGGTGTCGATGAACTCAGCCAAAAATGGCGTTTAGTGTGAAATTTTATACCAATCCTAAATAATCTTGCTATACTTTCTTTATCGATGTGCAAAATAGTGTTTTTTTTTACTTTTTAATTAAAAAAAGAACATATTTTTTATATATTTTTATGGTAAATAATTGTTTTTTTTTATGTTATTTTGATGATCGAATGATTCACTGAGTTCACTCGATGAAGTCATTTGACGTTTGAAGTTATTAATTGTGATACTGTCATTTGTTTTTTTTTTTAAAAAAAACAAAATAAATAATATTTTTTGAGACAATTTTAATTATTTTTGCCAAAATTACTATTTCTTTTTATTATTTTTGAAAGAACAATGAAGTTATAATCTTGATTATTCTCGAAAAATATGTATTAAAAAATTATCATTACATGTATAATATTTGTAATAATAATAAAATGAAACATAACTTTTTGTAAGCTGAAGGATATAATAATTAAATGTACTTCTCGTTTTCTTTTAATAGACGCACAGACAGATAAGGGGCCGACGGTAAAAATACGATAACAATATTTATATACATTTATGTATTTATATGAAATATAATTAATAATAAAAACATATGATATTGGCTAAGTGAGATAGTGTATGACTGTCAACTATACAGTTGTGAGTTCGATGCCCATGCATATTGGGCTGAACTTTAAGTAAATTATAAATCAGTAGCTTAACGCTCTTTTCCGTAAATAACAGGGAAGTCAGAGGGAACCTTAAAACTATGGTCCCTAATTAGAGCCTAAGCATGGAGTCTGAATCGGCCGTGTCCTATACATACATCATGCGGAAGTCAGCACAGTATTAGACAAGAAATGATGCCTGAAGTGGCTTATGGGTCTGACACGAGGAAATATAATATTTAATATTTTCAAATTAAATATTTAACATTGTCATTTGTCCCCATTGGTAATAAAGCAAAGCGCGGCGTTGAGTTCCGCCACTCAACACGCAATGCTTCAAATTCGGCGAAAAGTGGAGAATAAAAGTGGAACGGAGTATCTTAACACTAGGTTCCCAAGTTCCCTTTGCCTATCCTGCCGTATGCGGGATACAGCGTGAAGCTGAGAGAGAGAGAAAGAGTAAATAACAACTGGTAATCGTACCCGCACTAAAGCAGTAGTAAATATTTAAGTATCATATAACCTTATATGTATATATTTAAATTTGTAATTCAATACAAGTTGATTTTGTAACTAATTATAAATATTGCTGTAATCGAAAACAATGCGTTTCAATATTAATAGTGTTTTAGTTTAACTTTAATCTGAATAAGGTTTATTGACTAATACATATGAGTGTATTGACTAATTATACTTAGCTTTACAATGTATTCTACACATGGTTGGGTAGGCTGAGGGAACATGGGAACCTAGTGTTAAGTTCCTTTCTGTTCCCCACTTTGATGAATTTGAGGCATTGCGTGTTAAGTGGCGGAAGTCAATGCCGCGTTATGCCTTGTTACCACTAGTTTAAGTATGTCGTTGTTGTCGTAATGGAGTCGGTTGTGGGTTCGATTCACACTTGGGGAATGATGTATTTTACGTTTTTATTTCTTCCTTCTGGTAACAAGTCAAAGCGCGGTGTTGCGTTTTGTCACTACAATAGGAAATGTCTTCAGAATTCGGCAGGAAATTGGATAACGGATGTGGATTAATGGAAACGGAGATGGATTTTTATGTACGGTTTAGGTTCCCAGGTTCCCCCTACCCGTAAGACTTATGCAGAGCAATGAGATTTCAGTCATATAATATTGCTCTACAATTGTAGAGCAATGTGATATGACTGAAATCATATAGGAACCAAAAGAGTTCAATGTCATGCACAGACATCCTGTACTTCATTACAGGATAATTATACATATATATATATATATATATATATATATATATATATATATATATATATATATATATATATATATATATATATATATATATATATATATATATATATATATATATATATATATATATATATATATATATATATATGTATATATATATATATATATATATATATATATATATATATATATATATATTTATATATATATATATATATATATATATATATATATATATATATATATATATATATATATATATATATATATATATATATATATATAACTATCCTATATCCACATAACGTTGCTCTACAATTGTGTACCTTAGTTATTTGTATTTTGGCTTAACAAATTTTGATTTAGTTTCGTATATATGTATGTTTTTATAAATGGGATTTGAAGTTCCATTAAAATTTTCTTCTAATATTGAGCTTGGACAAAATATACTATCATAACCAACAGCTATTTCGATTGATAACGAGGCAAAATAATTACGTGTAGAACATCAAAATAAGAAATTATTTATCTTTGCTTAATTTTTTTAACATATCTATTTATAAACCCATTAACTCGGCCGTTTATAGGTCGATTTCACCGAACGAAACACTACCGACACTACGAACACTACCGACACTGACATTAGGAAACAAAGCGCAGCGTTGTACTCCGCCACCCAATCTTGACCCGAAAATAAGCACAAGAGGAACAAATGTCTGAATATTAAGTAGTCCGCCTACTCTGCGGCGTTGAGTTTCGCCACCCAACCCAATGTCTTGAAGATGATTCAACATGATCTTAACACTAATAATTAGATAATAATAAACAGTTAATTACATACAATTTTCGTTTTTATTTCAGAGGTCTATATTTTCGTACTTACAAGTAGTTTATCGTACTTACAATATGTTTTCTCATTGTTACAGCGCAAATCGAGATAATACCATGCAAGGTGTGCGGAGACAAGTCGTCGGGTGTGCACTACGGAGTGATCACGTGCGAGGGATGCAAGGGATTCTTCAGACGTTCTCAAAGTACAGGTCGGCTTCTTTATTCAAGTACTTTTTTTATTATTGAAGAAAAAATGAAAAAAAAAAATACGTCTTTTTATGTAAATAATAATTGATTTAAATGGAAATACTTCACGGTGTATCCCGTGTGTATATTGGGAACCTGGGAACTTAGTGTTAAGACACTGTGTTACCCACGTACTGTTTAATGTCTGTTTAACATTTAACATGCGGCGTTGAGTTCCGCCACTCAACACGCAATGCCTCAAATTCGGCGGAAAGTGGGGAACGGAAATGGAACTGAGTGTCATAACACTAGGTTTCACTTCCGTTCCCTCTGCCTACCCTGCTTAGTGCGGGATACAGCGTGAAGCTGAAATAAAAAAACATTTAACATAATTAAGCAATTCAACACTAGATGGCAGCAGTGGGGAAGATGTACACATATCATTTTGAAAAGTAAAACTACTATTTATTTTTTTTGATTATTGAAACATTAACAGACTAGACACAAAACATATAAAAATTGGAAAAATAAAATGTTTCACATGTTAAAGCAAGGACATGATATTAGTTAGATATCTTCTGGCAGTTTTTTCTATATAAAACTCACAACCGACAGTATAAATATTATAATATAATAAGTACATTAATCATTACTACTGAACTACAAGGGTGTTTAGTTCTATTTATTTTTTTAATTTTTTTTCAATTTTTTTTTTTCAATATTATTTGTTAATTTTGTAATTTTCTGGTGCTCTTTATTTCTTAAAGAGTTATTATTTTACGTTATGTTATTGACATGTCTTGCTGCTCATAAACCATGACACTTTATCACTCACACTTAGAAAACTAAGTGACTTAGTGATTTAATGACTTAGTGACTCTAGTGACTCAAATAAAAAAAATCTATAACAATAATTATTAACACAGAAAATATTTCAGTGGTGAACTACCAATGCCCGAGGAATAAAGCGTGCGTGGTGGACCGAGTCAACAGGAACAGATGCCAGTACTGTCGTCTGCAGAAATGTCTTAAGTTGGGAATGAGCCGCGACGGTAAGTTGTTCTTATTAATTACTAGCCTTTAACCGCGTGTTTGCTTGCGTGGCTTAATAGAAATACAGGATAGACTGTGGGTTCGATTCTCATTTAGAAAAATGATATATTTATTATGATCATTTCTTCGATCCGGCAGCTTCGGCGGAATTGGGGAACAGAAGTGGGGAACGGAAGTGGGGAACGGAAGTGGGGCACGGAAGTGGGGAACGGAAGTGTGTTGATGGGAACGGAGTGTCTTAGCACTAGAGGATTCTAAGTTCTCTCTGCCTATCTTGCATTGTGCGGGATAAAGCGTGAAGCTAATATAAACATATGAAATATTTTATGTGGCTACGATAAATGAAACTGTTGGTAATGTTACTAAGTTATATACAAACGATAAATGCTAAGTCCCATTAATGTAGCCTTTATACGAATGCCAATTCCGATATTTAAAAAAAATATGTTTTCAACTTGAAATAGTAGTTCCTGAGGTTAGTGCGTTTAAACTCGCTTAATCAAAATTAGGGCTAGGAATGTAAAGAAATATCTTTATTTCCTTTAGATTAGCTGAAAATATTGATATATTTTCAAACAATTTTCAAACTATCAACATTGCAATCTTGTAACTAATGTTTAAGATAAGGTCGTGTGGCGTATTGATTAGAATACATAGACGGTTTCACATAGGCACTGGTTCGAATTTCGCTTCTTCCAAATTTTATACGTTTTTAATTATTTAATAATATATAAGAAAAGACTTTTAATTTTATACAAAGTCGAATGGAAGTACTTGTTTTAAAGCATTATGAAACATTGCGATTATAAAGTTAATTTGCTTAATCTAAATACAACCACGTGGATACAAGGAAGTGGAGGGGTCACTGACCGCTTATCAGCACCGATAAGAGTTACGATTGTGATAACGTGTTGCGATGTGGAAATAAATGTTGATTAGGAAATAGTTAATTTGTTGAGCCTTTTAATTATCATTATAGTTGCGTAAATAATATAAAATATAAATAAAAACGATTTTAAAATATATATGTATAGGAAAAATAAATTGCCATATCCAAAAATATATTTGATAGATAACAATAATATTTTTAATAAAATATTGCCATAACATTATTTTCATTAACGTTTTTTTTTTTAATTTTAACAAATATATATTCTAGAATTATATATAAATAACATAGAATAAATATAAAAGGTTCATTACCTATCTTTATCAGTGACTGCCCCTATACAGTAATGCTTAGTCTGGTCTCACGTACACAAAAGTGTTTCTGTTTATATATTATTATTACTACATTTATATTCATATAAAAACTGAAATATCTACAAATACAGACTCTCACTCTGTTTCACACTGTATCCCGCACATGGCAGGGTAGGCAGAGGGAACTTGGGAACCTAATGTTAAGTAATACACTCTGTCTCGTTCCCCAATTACCACCGAAATTGAGGCATTGCAAATTGAGTGACGGAACTCAACGCCGTATTTTGCCTTGTTACCAGTGCGAACAAATGTCAAAATAGAACCCACAATCTATCGCGTTTAGGTCACTTAGACTATATAACAAGAATAAATTACCGTAAGACGTCAGTCTTGTAAAATTTTTGATCGATGAATATGACAAGACGGTATATAAGTCATTGTTAAAGCTAGACCAATCTATAATCGCTGACATAACTAGTGTTGTGAATTACGTAACTCGTTGGCATAATGGTGTGCTGGATTTAAGTTGATGTATCGATAACTATTTATAAGAATAATATATATTGAATTTAAAAAATAATAGAAATGATCAAGCCTAACTTATAAGAAAGAATGTTGTCTAATAAGAATAGGAAATTATTATATATTGAAAAATCATATTTCTAAAAACACCTGAAATAAAGTCAACCATAAAACTTTTCCATTACGCAGTGATTGTAAACAAAACGACACAGATGAAACTACTGGACTAAACTAAACTAAAAAGCAAAAGGTTAGGCCCCTCCCTAAAAAAAGTGTTTTTTTATCTTCCCGCTGAATCCCGCACATGGCAGAGTAGGCAGAGGGAACTTGGGAACCTAGTATTAAGACACTCAGTTCCATTATCCACGTTTCGCCGAATTTGAGGCATTGTGTGTTGAGTGGTGGAACTCAATGCTGCGCTTTGTTTGTTGCCAGAGTAAAGAAATTATAATGTTATATATATACAATATTTTATTTCTTCGAGTGAAGATGGAACCTACGCTATCGCATTTACATTCAAACGTTATTTGTGCTGCAACATGACATGGCAGGCTAGAAGAGAACTTAGAAAGAGTTTCCCAGAAATTCCTAAAAGAACGAGAAAAAAATATTTTTTTAACACACTTAAACAATACCTTGTTACATATAAGTGTACGAGTATAAGTACGTATTATATGAATCAGTCACATAGCGCGAACCCGCCCGAGCGTACAATGACGTGCTTTACGCAATACGATGTCACTTGTAGTGCAGTACCTTGATATAAATATGTAAATATCGATAAATTAATCTTAAATAAGATTCAAAGAACATATAGAAGTAGAACTGTCACTACGCAATAGTGTGATAATGTAATGAAATGGAATATTTAATATTTTTTTATTTTTGATTCTGGTAACAACGAAAAAGTGGCGTGGCGTTAAGTTTTGCCACTCAACTAGCATTGATTAAAATTTGATTTAGTTCTCTTTGTCATGCACGGGTAACGCTTATACGTTTCTTTAAAGCAGGCTTTTCTTTAAAAAATAGCAGAATTACCAATCGTATAAATTTCAAATTATTTTTTATCGATCATAAGTCTTTTTGCATTCACACATTCACTCAGCTTCACGCTGTATCCCGCACAATTTAGGGTAAGCAGAGGGTCCTTGGGAACCTAATGTTAAGACACTCCGTGTTACTTCCGTTCCCCACATTTTTTATATTCAAGTTTATAAAACTATATAATTAGCATTACTTACTGACTGACAGATATAAGATGGTTTCACCTGAGACTAAGGGTTCATTATTTTATATTTATATAAGAAAACACTGACTAACAGATGAAACATAAAAGAATTAGTCCATTTAAGATATTTAAAATTCGCACGTAGATAGCTAGTAGATATGGAATTTAGACAAAAATATATTTAAATTTTAGTTTACAAACACAACGTAAACTAAATTGCGAACATCTTATAAATTATGAATCTTTGCTCAAACAATATAATTATCTAACAGTTTCAAATCAACTACGTAACATAATGATCAGCATATAAAAACGTATACATATCTCGTTAATTAATATCACAGACAGACCAGCTTTTTGTATGTATAATATAATTATTATACAACAACATACCGGCTGTGACGCATTGCGTAATGCGAGTAGTGAGGTAGCTATTATTTAATGTATTAGACATTACTAATTCTATGTGAAAGAAAAAAATGTATTGAAATTTGACATTCGATAAAAAAATGACAAAAAAATTCGCATCTTTATGATGCATAGTGAAAAAATCTTTACGTACTGTAATTTTTTGTTGAATTTGCAGTAAAATTTGATTATTTTTAATATAAATGTGAAAAAAAAAAGCATTTTTTTCTTTTTAGTGATCAAGTCACTATTCAAGTCAAATCATTATATTAATGTTTTAACTATATTGCTTTACCAAATTAAATAATTGTGAGTTTTGATTTAATTTTGTTTTACTTCAAAAGAACAAAATAAGTTGTGAAACAAAATCTCTAAACTACAACTCTTTCTAAGCAATGGCTACCTAAAAACAACCTTTAATTATTTATCGATGTCTACAATTTCTCATCACTAGTGCATTGTGCAATATAAAGCGTAACATGTTTGTATGTTTTTGTGTATACGTAACGTCTTAGAATAGATTACGATTGCAAAATTACAGGGGCTTTGGAAAAACAGGGTTATTGTATACTTGCTTTACTGTTTGACTGCTTTTTTAAACTATTTTGCTTAAATATTTATATAATTGAGCGTAAATATGGCGTATTGGTAGTAAATGAGACGGCTGTAACGTGACGAGGTGTGAGTTCTAATCCAATTTGAGAAATTGAACATTTAATATTTTCTAAATAAAAATTTAATGCTTTCATGTCTTCGTTATGGTAACAAAGCAAACCGTGGCAATGCCTTAAATTCGGCGGAAAGTTGGGAACATAATGGAGTGTTTTAACACTAGGTTCCCAAGTTTCCTCTGTCATGTACAGGATACAGCGTGAAGCTGAAAAAATAAATAAATATTTAAAAATATGTATGTATAGGTCTTTTGTTAATTAAATGTAAACACCATTATTTCTATAATATATAAATACATATATAAATAAAGACAGGAGCCATTAAAAAAATCATTTAAAAAAACGCCATATAAAAATAGTTTTACCATATTTCATTATGTTACACACAAGGCGAACGCCCCCATAACAATTCGTTGTACCCAAAACGTATAATGAAAATATAATTTGTAAACGAATCATAAATAACTTGTATAAAGAAATCTTTTGTGCCTCGTCTAGCCATTTCTTTGCGCCTTTGTCCGAAATGTAAATGGATCGCTAAACTGTAGGCCACTGTTCTAGAAACCTCTAAAACAAGATCTATTGTAGTGTGTTAGCTAAAAGCGTGATAGGCGATGGGTTGTGAGTTCGGTTCGCATTCAGATAGAAAGATTATTATATTTTCAATTCAGTTCTGCAACTTTTGTGATGTTTAAAAAATGTTGACGGACTATTTAAGTTAACACTATGTTTCCTTTGCCTTCCATGTGGGGTACAGTTTGAAGCTATAAAGATAAACAAAATTTAAGTGAAGAAAATTATATTTTATTGGAAAATGCTTATGATTGTACGTAATTTTATTGTATGACTATAAAACGTTTAAAAAGACAAATAATTTAAACACTAAATATTAGCACTTTTTTACACATCAAATGTGAAAAAATAGAAAAAAATCCAGACATCCAGAAATAAAAAAAAACCCTGCTAAATAAAATATCAGAACCATAAATCTATATCACTAGACATAGCAAAACTTTTTTATTCGTCCGCATTATCAAACGGGACCTCTCTACGTAGTGTAACGTCACACATGCGCGTCAGAGGTCGTTGTGCCAGTAGGCAGTATGCCAATGAACGCACGCACACTTCGCTACTCTGTGTACGTATTAGCTACTTTAGTGTTGTACATGTAACGTTACACGACGCCGCCAATGATAAAATGGCATAATTTGTACGCTACATTTTGAAAATTAACGCTTATTTTTCAATTATTTTGATATTTTAGTTTTATTATTTATGTAAGCCCTAAGTACTTCTTAATCTGATAGATCGATCCTGTCAATAGTTTTTTTTAATTATTTCTAAGGTATCGCGTACTGAACGGCGTTTAACACCACATATTATTCAGCTAAAACGTTAAAAACTTAAAATATTTCAATTTTATTTTCACATAGAATACAACAATTTTTATAGTAAATTGCAACATTTCCCTGAATACACGTCTATGTAACTCATACGGTATTACAGGTCCAAGCCCTGTAAGGCGAAACTCACGATTCGATTAAGTCCATGTATAAGACATCTAACCGTTAGTTAATTAAAACCATAAGTTCTTGCTAGGTTATGTCACACAAGTACAGCGCTTACGCGGCCGATAGCGGCACCTCGTACTAAATGATTGATGTGATTTATAATAGAAAAAAAAATATTAAAAATCTTTATTATATAAAATATTACGTTTTAGAAACAAGTATTATTATAATATCGTTTGAATTTATAATGCTGATATGAAAAAAATGTTTTAAATCCCATATAAAATGTCCATTCACGGTTTTTTGCCCTTATTTTTTTACTTTTAGTAAAGAAATGAAAAACTTTGTCTAAACAGATCGTGGATTCCTTTTTTTTTCAGCTTCAAGCTGTATTTTAAACATGAGAGAACCTACGAGCCTATTGTTAATATATATCGTTCCTAGTAACACACGTCCTCTTCACATTTTGTACCGATTTTCTAACGACGTTGCGTATTGATTGACGTAACTAAACGCCGCACTTGGCCTTATTACCAGAGCGATGAAATGAAAATATTAAATATTACACAGGGATCGAGTTGCACACTTGTGCCTTAACTTAAAATTTAGCACAAAGCCGTCAGTCATCCACCTCTTTTAGAGTATCTTACTTGAATAAATATCATCAACAGTATTTTCTTATTGCAGCGGTAAAATTCGGACGTATGTCAAAAAAGCAGAGGGAGAAAGTGGAAGATGAGGTCAGATATTTCCAAGAGAAGATGCGTTCTCAAGCGGATGCAGCGCCCGACTCAGTGTACGACACTCAGCAACAAACGCCGAGCTCAAGCGATCAGTACCACGGACATTATAGGTTAGTATTTTTTTTATAAAAAAAAAAAAGCATTTTTTTCACATTTTTTTTACTTAATACAACAAAAAGATTCAAAGGGATGAAAATTGTGTTGTTGATGCGATCTTCTCTCCTTTCTCCCTTATCTCCCAATTAGAGCCTCAAACGTATCCAACGTATTTCTAAGTTGCCTTCAATTTATAGCTAACAGACATTTTTGTTATATGAAATATTTTTTTATTTTATTATTTGTACTTTCTTAAATATTGAAAATCTTATCGAAGACTTTATGTGAGAAAATTTTGGCTATATCCCGTTAAAGCAAGGGCAGTCTTGTCTAGTTTCCCCACTTTCAGCCAAAATTTCGTGATATTGCGCTATATTGAATAGCGAGAAAATAAAAAAAAGGCGTTAAAATCCTTAGCGTTTAAATCGTTTTTAGCTTTATAATACAATACGGGAACCTTAGACTAACTTAACCTACGTTCCCATTAAAACACTTCCGTTCCCAGCTTAACGCCTAATTTGAGATATTATATACATATTTCGTTTATTTGAATGGGAATCGAGCCCACAATCCATCGGATTCGTGCTCCTGCGCCATAAAAGGCCTTTAGAGCTTTTAGAGATATAATCATAAAAAATAATTTCCACATACCTCACAATTAAATACCATACAAGAAAACACAAGAACGCAACATTAAAAAAAACTGAAAACGTTACACTAATAGCATAATGAGAGATCACAGCAATTAAATAGAGTCGCTCCCATGATTTTTCTCCAATCCGTTACGTTATATATATAACGTTTACCGTTATCGACCTTTTCCGTAATACATGTATTACCGACATCAACTAACGGGGACCGGCGACAACTTGAATGAGTAACGGCAGTGCCATCTAGTATCGGATAGCGGTCGTGCGGTTACTTATGAATGCTGTAGGGAATTTTATTGATCGTAGCTACTTTACAATATGGCAATGTAATGAGAGTCTGCGAATTTCGCAGATTTTTTGTATGGGAACTATTTGGCTTTGGTTAACGAACAAAATATATGTATCGTTTAGTTGTTGAGATATTAAATGAGGTCAACTCATCATGATGACATTAGATATATAAATTGGCGAACATGTTTGTTTTTTCACGCTGTATCCCGCACATGTCAGAGTAAGCAGAGGGAACCTAGGAACACTATGTTTCGTTCCCTTCTTTCCGCTGAATTTGAGGCATTTGCTAATTGAGTGGCGGAACACAACGCCGCGTTTAAAATGCAAAGAAAGAAAAATATTTTGTCGAGTGGAAACTATTGGGTTCATGGTCACATGCGTGTTACCCTGCCACGAAATTTAACTTCAAAATATAGAAAATTATTCTCATTTAGGCCATTTGATTGACCTTATTTATTATTAATATAATAATTGTTGTTTAATATAATAATTATCTTTACAGTTTCCCGAACTACGGGTCTCCAATATCGTCATACGGCTACAACAACCCGCCGCTTAATTCAAACATGAATATGCAACCGCAGCCGCCGCAGTACGACGTCTCGGCCGACTACGTTGACTCTACCACCGCGTACGAACCGAAGCAGAGCGGTGGGTTCCTTGATACTGACTTTATAGGACACGGTGAGTGTTGAGTTTTCACCCAACCCCTCAAACTATTCACCCAATGACATCTATTCACTGTGCGGCACAAAGTGAATAAGGTGAGTGAGTCTTTATTTGAATGTGCTGTTGAAAAAGAATTATGAATTAATTGAAACATTGAATAATTGATACTGAAGACTGTGGTGACAAAGTGAGTATATCTATATAATAAGCTTAAATGTTACACTAGGGAGGTATAATAAGAATATTATAAAAATACAAAAAAAATATATATTAAAAAAAATATAATAAAATATATATATATGTATGTATAGATTGTAAGAATTATCAATAAAAAGCCATAAGACAACAATAATTGTCAATAGACGAACAACAAAAGGGCATCAGAGCGACCACCTCGACAGCCACAGCGACGACATCAACAACAACAATGCGACAGTCCATCAATGACATGAACCGCCGAATAGAATTCGATAGATACGAACGAATTCAGTCCCCAGCAACAATATCCAGCGGTGTGATCAGCATAAAACAAGAAATAAAGCCAGAAACATCAATGGGGGTGGACAATCTTGTCGCTAGCTACGTGGACTCTACAACATTCCTTCATAGTCCATCAAATATGAATAGTCCAATGGATATTCAGAATACAGTCCTCGCTGGCCAAAGCTCAGTGTCCTTGACGAGTGAAGAACTGAGTCCAGATGATCTGACGTCGAGTAGTGGGAGAATAATGGATCCCTTGAACATGAACATGTCAGGGATGGGCATGGTGAATCCAAATGCTGTGTCGAACCGACGACATCAAGGCACAAGCAGTTCAAATGATGATTTGCCGTGTAAGTTTATATTTTTTGTTTGATATTTGCGATGCTAAGTAAAATTTTGGCTCTTTCTTCTTCTTTTATATATGTTAAACACATGTTTTAAACTATTTATTTTTATATATATAATTGAAATATGTAGTTTTCTGATATTTTTTGCAGCACTTGCAATATTTCATTCCTAAATTAAAGTTAAAAAACATATCTGGGAATCTAGTTATTTAATATTTAGAGGTTTAGTAATTTAATATTTAGAGGCAAGATAAGGCAGGGAACAAGCTTTCAGACATTCCATGCCTTACTTTCGCCACAACGAGATATTCCGTATTGAATGGTGGAGCAAAACTGTCGCAATTTGTTTTGAATTATTTAATATTTATCGTTTGCTAAAAAAAAAAAATCACAATTTAAAAAGTTAAAAAAAAAGTACTTAGCATCGCCTGTATCAAACTTTCTACATTTCTCATTCTGTACAATTTTGTGTTATAGAAGTAGATTTATTTTGTCAAATTATTTTTATTTTTTAGTAAGTAGAAGTATTTAGTTTATTTTCGTATTTTGTATTTTATTTATTTGTCGATTGTATGTCTGTGTTATGAGAAAAACACAATAAAAAAAATATCAATTTATTTCCAAGAAGATCTATCTTCAAACACTTGATGATGGCTTGTCCTTTTTTAATGTAATGCTGCTATTTGTGATGTACACATAGTATAATTTTGAATTATCCTGGATAAAATTATATATATGTATATAAAATATAATTAATTATTAAATTTAAACTAAAAAATGCATACTTACATCACATTTGTATTTGGCAAAATGTTTCTTTGACTCTACCAGTATTAACGGAAAAGGGATGATAGGTAGAGCCAAACAACAAGGTAGACAACATGCTGTAAGAAAAAGTTTTTTTAAATAATATATATAAAAGTTATCATTCTGTACCTTGGGACTTGGGAACTTGGGAACCCAGTGTTAAGACACTCCGTTCTTCACTGTTACCGTTTTCTTAAATATCATAAATTAATATTTTTATTATATATTCTTACTTACGCCAACAAGCCATAATACATGTACTCAACAAAAGTATCGACATAGGATCTATTGCCATTTTAATATCATTTTTTATATCGTTTGTAATTTATTCATTGTAATTTGACTGATTTGATTTATATCTGACGTTTGTTTTTTTTTTTTATTTTGTTTGTATTCGATCTTAGTTTAATCAGCCAAGTTTGGTAGAATTATTTGTTTATTTATATTTTTGTAATGTTATTTTATGTTCTGTATTTTAGTTTAAGCTTGATTATTTTTTAAAATTAAATTAAATACTGCCTGAATTTTATATATATTTTTTTGGTCTTGAAATATTCACATTATAATTTAAAAAATATCTTAAATATAAAATTCATGTAGTATAAATTATAATATTAGTTTTAAGTAGTAACTGTACTTGTTTTTGAATTGGTTATTTTAAAAGTAAATTCAGAGTCATTCTTCTAATTTCCTTTTACTAGAATAAATATCTCAGAGGTCGCTGTGGTGCAGTTTCACAGCGTATCGTTTGAACGTGAAGTTTGTGGATTCGATTCTCATTCGAAGGACTGGAGTATTGTTATTTCCCCGCTCTGACAACATGACAAATCGTGGCGTTATGTTCCGCAACCTATCACATGGGGAATGTAGTGTGTAAAAGCCTACTCTGCTAATTTTGCGATACAATGTTTTTTTTTTTTTTTAAATTTTATGTCATGGCAGGGTAGGCCAAATATAGATAAAAAGAAATGAAAATTTTAAATATTTCATTTCTTTGATTTGGGACCGAACCCACACTCTGTCGTATTTACATTCGCACGCTAGTGCCCCTGTGCCATAACGGACCTCATGACTTTTATAAAAAATAAAAAAATGGAAATAAGAATGAATATACTCAGTAATTTTCTCTATCTGTTTTATATACATAAAATAATATTCAATGTAAATTTATAATTACATTATTTCTGTATCATCAACATATATATAAATATAAAATAGAAATTTCTGTAAATTAAAATATATTTGTATTAAATTAAAACATAATTGTTAACAGCGGAAGGTGACATAAGCAAGGTATTGGTGAAGAGTTTGGCCGAGGCTCACGCAAACACAAATCCCAAGCTAGAGTACATACACGAGATGTTCAGGAAACCACCAGATGTGCCCAAGTGAGTAAATAATTTAATATGCTTGTTTTCAGGTTCCCGTCGTATTTCGCATGACTTAGGGCAGGTGGAGGGAACCTATTATACCACTTCGTCTCCAAAATGGGTTCCTCAATCCCCAGCATTTCATGATCATTGACAGATTTACAGATGCATTGTTGCACCACGAAAGCATTAATAATAATTTAACACCTTCTTCTCTCTCGGCTCTACGTAAATTTTACGAAACGTATTTCCGGAAACTCTTTTTTTTTTCAGCTTCATGCTGAATGGGTAGGCAAAGGGAACTTGAGAACCTATTGTTGAGACACTTCATTCTGTCCCTTACTTTCCACTGAATTTGGAGCATTGCGTGTCGACTGGCGGAACTGCCTCGAATGGGAATCGAGCCCACAACCTGTCACGTTTACAGCCTACTTGTACCACTGTACCACGACGGGTCACACGTGACAGGAAAATTTTTCATATCATAAATTTCGAACCTTGTACTTGCAGACTACTATTCTACAATTCAATGACATATGAGGAGATGTGGTTGGACTGCGCGGACAAACTGACATCTATGATACAAAACATAATTGAGTTCGCCAAACTAATCCCCGGCTTCATGAAGCTGAGCCAGGACGACCAGATTTTACTATTGAAATCGGGTAAGTATTGTATCATATGTTATATATGATATATTATTATATATTTACTTAGTTTCTCGTTTTAATATGCACATAAAAAGGAGACAGAGGGAACCTAAAGTTAAGATACCCCGTTCCCCATTTTACCCCATTTTACCCCATTCTATGGCTCATTAAGGGTTTATTGGCGGAGATCAAAGTCGCGCAATGTCTTATTTACAGAGCGGGTAAATGAAAATAATGTGCTCTTCCGGACGGGAAGTGATCTCATATATATCGCGCTAAACGCTGTGCCGCTACGCCGTAGCATTTTTTATTGTTACACAAATCTTAGCTTTTATAATCTACCTATAATTAAAATCCAATATTTTCTTTAATCACTTAGTTACGTAAATGATTTTTTATATAACAAGATCTTTGATTTTCGTGATTATTGCAAATTTCAAACGAAACAAATTCAACCGGATTAATAACATATATTGTTTTCTATACATTTTTTAAAATCCGTTTAAATTTGTTTGTTTTAACAAGGTTTTTATAAGTACTTTAAGTAATAATCATATTCTATGTCATGCCAAATGTATATTAACGCTTTATATAAAAGCTTCCACCATCAAATTTAACCTCATGAACATTCTAAAACAAATTCTAAATGCCATATCTTTTACAGGATCATTTGAACTGGCCATCGTGCGTCTCTCACGGCTGATCGATGTAAATCGCGAGCAAGTATTGTATGGTGACGTTGTCGTGCCTATTAGAGAGTGTGTTCATGCACGGTAAGCTTGCTTTGGCTTTAGCTATGTTATATTAAAATTAATATACAGCTTCACGCTGTATCCCGCACATAGAAGAAGCCATTTGCGGGATAGTGCGTGAAGCTGGGAATAACTATGTAATAGTTTCGTAAATTTTTCAGCGATCCACGCGATATGAACCTGGTGTCCGGCATATTTGACGCAGCCAAAACGATCGCGCGACTGAAGCTCACTGAGACGGAGCTGGCTTTGTATCAGAGCCTTGTTCTTTTGTGGCCTGGTAAGTTGATTTTTATTAATAATTTCCTTTAAATTTGAATATAAAAAATGTAAATTTTTAATACTTTTTTAATGCAAGCATATTAGAAAATTACTTACTATCTCGAAAACGTTTAAAAAATTGAAAGTTTAACAAAAAATTTTACCGTCCTACTTGGTCATGCCTTCTCATCGGTTGTTTTTGTTGTGAATCCGTTCTAATTATAATGTCTCTAATACAACTAAAGGTAATATACATTATATTGTATATTTATTTCTTAAATGGGAGTAAATAATAATTTTTAAAATTTTTTTTTATCTCAAGAACACAGATATTATTTATTGAAATTTAAAAAAAAAATGTTTATGCAAAAGGAATCTGAGAATCTAGTCTTAAGCCACTTCGCCCCCATTAACATACGTCCGTTCTCCACTTTCCACCAAACTTTTAGGCATTTTTTCTTACTTACTTATTTGAATTTTCTTAACTGTAGATTATTTCAGTAAGTTTTATTAATATTTATCAATATCCCTTCCAGAAAGACACGGCGTCCGCGGCAATCCGGAAATACAGTGTCTATTCAACATGTCGATGGCGGCGATGCGCCACGAGATCGAAACTAACCACGCGCCACTAAAAGGCGACGTGACCGTGTTAGATACACTGCTTGCTAAGATACCCACCTTCAGGTTAGTCATTTTTAAATTAATTTATTTATAGATACATAGAGCGGTGGATCTTAACGCCGTGTTATGTCGAAGGTAATTCTTCCGAATGAATCTATGACCATTGCGTTTATAGTAAGACGTGGTCGCACTGAGCCACAATAGGTCTATTGATATGTTTTTTACTTTAAATTTAAAATATATTTTTGAACTTTTACTCGTATTTCTTTTGGCACGTTATGAAAAAAAAAGCGTACGGAAAGAAAAGAGACTTTTGATGTTAAATTTGTAGAATATTTAGACAATATTTTTTACTAGTATAACACCTTTGTAACTTATATGTCTACTGAACTTCAATTAAGGACGATAATAGGACTTATAGGATCCCCAAGTGTGGCGAGCAACGAAAGTATTTTCAATCATGGGATGTAGTGTCTTAACACTACGTTACCAAGTCATCTCTGCTTATCTTGCCATGTGCAGGACACAGCGTGAAAAAAAAAACAATTCAAGGCCATTTAGGGAATAAGATCGTTTGTGCCCTTTGAAAAACTTCATATGTCTTTTTGACCTTTCTCCAGTAGATATCTTCGATATTTTTAACTCGAAAGTTTATCAATGTTTCTTCCATTGATTCCAGACTCTATCAGACTCTGCCAAATATTTTTGTTTTTTTTTTGTTGCGATTAATGTAATTTATGTTTATTTATTTATGTCTCTTACAGAGAACTGTCGCTGCTGCATTTGGAAGCGCTCTGCCGTTTCAAGGCGGCACACCCACACCACGTTTTCCCCGCTCTGTATAAAGAACTATTTTCTTTAGACAGCGTTCTAGACTACACACATGGATAGACAAATATATATTATAATACATATATACAT
The DNA here is from genome assembly GCA_019049475.1 of Eueides isabella. Classification (NCBI taxonomy): domain Eukaryota; kingdom Metazoa; phylum Arthropoda; class Insecta; order Lepidoptera; family Nymphalidae; genus Eueides; species Eueides isabella. The sequence continues at coordinate 4,275,582 of CM032410.1, read as the reverse complement.
ATATATTTCCATTGATTTGCGACAAGATCTCATTTTTGCCTATCAGAACTGGTCGTTGGCAGCAGTGAGGACATTTTAAAGACTTGACAGCTAACTTTTCATTATATATTGAAAAAGGAACCGCTCCTGAAGACGTGTATTCGTTATTTGTTAACCTATTTATAATTGTATGTATGTACTTTGAGACTGTTATAAGAATATTTATGTATTAGTGCATACGTACAATATTAATATTTAAATGTTTATTTAATAATTCGAATCTAAGCACGGATAGCCGTCTTCAGCATATCGTTGCTGGAATGCAAATGAGCGGGAATACGATACAGAACGTCAACTGGCGTTACGTCATAATGACAGTTGACAGTGACAGCCGACAGCTGACACAAGCACAGGTCGAACGCCATTATGACTACACGTGTGACATTTAATAATTATGAAGTGTATCTAACATTGATGAGAAATAATGATTATTATATATGATTATTATATAAAAAATATAATAATAGAAATAGAGTTTTTATTAAGAAATAAATAAAGAAGTTATAATGTTGTAGCGAGACCACACAACACTTTGTTTTAAGCGAAACATTTAAGTAAAATAGGTCTTTTTTATAATTATTTTAACAGTTTTTTTTAAAGAATTGTAACTTGTTATTTATTTCAAATGATTAATATTGATGTTTTTTTTTTCTTCGATGTAGAATGTCGATTATGTTGTAATATAGGATACATGATACTGCCTATTTTTTTTTGTAATTTTTCGTTAGCTTTTTAATAAAACAAATTAGACGAACGTCAAATATAAATAACTTAATATAAATAATAATAAGTTGCATCGTAACGTAATTTGTTGAACAAAATCGCGAAGAAACATTTACATTTAATGGTAACCATCAAGTCTTATTATTACCATTTTTTTTTTATTGTTTTAATACTTTTTTGAGCTTTTTCTTTACAGTTTTTCCTTTTTTTTATTTGTATATTAAAAAATGTATGTTTTTTTTTGTATAAAAATGTAATAATGAGATTTGATTTTAATATTAATGAAAATTCGATACGTTTTGAACTGTTTACATTAGCAGGCAATTTACTTTCAGTAGTTAAAATTTGATCTCATTTTTTTTGCACTACGCTTTGGTGCCATTTTGGACTATTTTTTGCTTTTTTTTGCATAATAACGACGCATAATAAAGGAGGGAGAAAGTTTTGTATACGTAATATATATATTCTATGTATATATTTTGTTTTTTTTTTTATATAATTTTACACTTTACTGATGTACGTATTTTTTTTTTTTTCAAATTTAAATTGCCTGCTACGTTACTTAGAGTTATTAATAAACATCAATTTTTCTAACAATATGATAAGTTTCGTCAGATAGCCTTTATTATAGACTGGATTATATTAATGTTATAACGTATAAATCTTAACTCGTATTTTGTAAATAGCTAATAATCGTATGTATTTTATATTAAATATCATAAGGTTCGATGGGTTATTTTTAATTTTACATTCTATTAAAAAAATATAAAAAAGAAAACAATTTTTCCACACTGGGTTGATAGACGACGATCTTGATAAGTCATGTGAAAAATGTTGTTTTTATACTTTCTATATATTATATATTTTTTGTTAAATAAAGCAATCTGTTATTGTCTAATTTTTTATTTGTTTTATTTTTTGTTTTTCGTTCCATAGATAATATTTATATATATTGTATTTATATTTATATATTGTTTTCTTATAATCACAGAGATATTCACACACACTTTCCGTTTAAAAATAATAATAAAATAGTGTTAATCATGCATAAATAGTGAGAGTATATAGAATAATAAAAACATACGGGTGGTTCATGTTTTGTTTGCAAAAGTTACAAGCTGTTATATGAAATAATATTTTTCTTCCTGTTCATTTATTGTTTTGCGAGCAACAGATGTAATCCTTATTTGTAAAACAGATATCTACTAGAAACAATATTCAAAAAACCAAATTTCTTTTGAATATAATATTTAGAAGAACACTGGAGACGAGTTGGCGTCTGTCGCTGACATAATAGAAATGTCAAACTTTGTTTATGAACTGTCAAATCTTTCGTAACTGTCAAACATTGGAAATTTTTCGTGTATGTCGAAAAATTTTTGCATATCAGGGAATGAAATTGAAATTTATAAAGACATTTCTCTTTGTACAAAGCACGACGAAGTTTTAGAGCACTAAGACTGAAAAATCGGTAAAAAACCGCTTTTGCCTAAACGTAAAGATGTAACCGTCTAATTTAATGTCCGCTTCAAACTTGCAACTGGATTTTTGGGATATTTTTTTATGGTGTATTGTAGATTTTTTTTATTTCAAATCATTAGACATAAACGTAGAATTTTTTGTACCGTTACTGTTTTTTTCTTAATTGTGTATTTAATTAAAAAAATCGATAGACTGACAAATTTACACGACACAACTAACAATTGTAATCCCAATAACAGTTCACGTTCAAGTTTGCAAGCAGGCGATACCTCGAATTTATTTTAAAAATTTCAATAATCTATCAAAAAATGCCTCTAGAAAATGAACAATTACTAAAAAAAAAAATCGTGTCCATTCTATACTTCTTAAATTGTAGACTTGTGATTGGTGCGGAAATGAGGAAGGGATATCGGGCTGTCCCTTTCTAATGTATGGAGGGATCTTCGTGATAGTTTCTAGATATAGTGCTCCTGCGCATGGGCGGATTCTGTGACGTCACTTCCGTTTCACCTTGAACTAAGTATGATATGAATTTATTGCGACAGACGATACGGAATCTACCCTGCGCTTACGATTTAGGGTAACGTTTTTGATTGCTGGGTAGTTTAGTAGGTATTTCTAAAACTTTTGTACTATGTTTTGCAAAATTTTCACTAAAACAATATTATAGATTTGGACACATAAAGGATAGCGTAATATTTTGGAAAAAAGGCAAGGTTGATGCAGGATTATGGATTCGCGTGGTTTTCTATACATTGTTTCTAATGTTTGTTTCATCAATAATTGTTTAAAAGAGCTTCTATTATATACAAAAAGAGCCCTCGGGGGCATCTCAATTATAAATAGAAAAAAATTTTGTACCTCTTGTTTTCTATAAGATAATTATTTTATATTATGAAAAAATATTCATTTGTTAAATATTGAGTATTTTTACACATAACTGAAACATATTAAAGAGTAACAAAATATAAAAAAAATCATATATCTATGTAAAAAAAAATAAAACAGATTATATTGAATAAATATTTTGTGCGCGCACGTTGACCGGAAATGACAGTTGGTTTTCAATTTATTATTTTAAAATAATATTTAGTGAAAAGTTTGTGTTGAAAAAAGTTTTTTATTATAACGTTTGGGCTGTATGTCGGTCAACGTGCGCCTACTTTAGCTTTGTTGATTTATAATACAAACATTGTACCTTAGACGTCGGGGATGTCGAGAACCAATAGAAATAAATGTTATTGTTTTTATTATTATTCTCGAATCACTTGCAAGGTTATGTGTTTCATTTATCTCCATGTTCTTATTGTTTTATCCTTATATCATTTTTTAACGTAAAAATTTATACGTAAAAATAAGTTTTTATATGAAAAATAAGTTTTTGTATGTTTCACGATTGTCTGTCAATACGTTCTTTCAGATTGTCGATAATCTTTTATAGTTATAACTACTTTTATTAAGAAAGATGTAAATATTTTTCCCATTTTTTAAAATAACTATTCACATTAAGAAAATCATATAAAATTTGAACAAAGTAATATTAGAACCCGCGTCTCTAGGAAGTTCTTGAAGCCTGTCGTGGCGCAGCGGCACAAGCGTGTGACTGTAAACGATAGGTGGTAGGTTCGATCCACACTCGAGCAAATGAAATATTTAATGATTTCAAATAAAATATTTGGTAACAAGGCAAAGGGCGGCGTTGAGTTCTGCCACTCAGCATGCAATGCCTTAAATTAGGCGGAAAGTGGGGAACGGAAGTGGAACGGAGTGTCTTAACACTAGATTCTCAAGTCCCCTCTGCTTACCCTGCCTTGTGCGGGATACAGCTTGGAGCTGAGTGAGTGAGTCTCTATTAAATCGTCTAGCGCTCTGAGCTAAGCTACGTTCGTATACGTTCTTGTTAAATCATTTTTAACACCAGGTTAAAACTATCCTATAATAACTCCGGAAAAATCCAAGTAGTAGGCGTTAAAAAAAAACGACACTGCGTTTTCGCAGAAAATTTTAACGATGAATTTTTAACTCATCTTAGTGAGTCTTCTTCGTCAGTAATATTTGAGTTTTTTAGTAATTGTTTTTTTAATATATATATATATATATATATATATATATATATATATATATATATATATATATATATACATATATATATATATATATATATATATATATATATATATATATATATATATATACATATATATATATATATATATATATAGATATATATATATATATATACATATATATATATATATATATATTAAAATCTTTTTTGGCTTTCACATTCAAGCTACAGCTTGCATACAGAAGGGTAGGCAGATGAAACTTGGGAACCTAGTGTTAGGTCATTTCGTTTTCTATATTCCACCAAATTTGACGTACGCTAATCTATATTTACATCAAGTTACTTATTTTGACTTAACTTATCGAGCAATTAGATGATATCAATGAAAATATAAAAAGGAAACAACTTCAATACCCTATTTTCTCTGATTTAATACAAGTATTAAACACAAACATAGTTAAAGGCCATTGTACGAAATAACTAATTAAGTAAAGAACAGCAATTACAACGAAGAAAATTGGGAAGTAGATGGTTCCGTAGATCATTTTCAAAATAGGATACGGCCATAATCCTGATTCAGCGTGGTGTGCAAACAACCTGGAAATAATGAAATAAATTTCTTAAATTATTTTTAACCTACTAAAAAAAAAACAATTGCTTTGATATGTATATTGTAGGAGATATGTAAGAAGATTAATATATATATATATATATATATATATATATATATATATATATATATATATATATATATATATATATATATATATATATATATATATATATATATATATATATATATATATATATATATATATATATATATATATATATATATATATATATATATATATATATATATATATATATATATATATATATATATATATATATATATACAAAAGTTTTCTCAGCTTCACGCTGTGGCAGGACAGCCAGAGTGAATTTAGACACTTCCGCCCCGGGCTTTCCGTCGAATTTGAGGTATGGTTTGTAGAGTTGCGATACTCAACGCCGCGCTCTGTCTTGTTACCAAATTGAAAAAAAAACTAATATTTCATTTCCTCGAGTGCAGATCGAACCCAGAACCTGTCAAACCATAAAACGCCTTATGATATTAATGGAAAACAAATACTTACACAATCACATAAGAAAAGTAAATTACTACAATGTGAGCTATATTCCATATATGAGACATCATGTTTGGTTTACTTCGAGGCTGGAAGAAAATCTCCCACAAAGCTATGAAAATGATCGCTGTGTGCATTATATGATTTGACGTTACGCTGATTACTTTGTCTACGAACACTGGGAATGTTAGCTCTCTGTCATATATAAATATGGGCCAGAATACTGAAAATATTACCTGAAAAAGAAGAAAAAATAGTTTGTACTTATCAAGTAAATTTATTGAAGTTTTTTCATCATTTTAAGTGTCGTAGCATTAGAATGAAATAAAATATAGCTTCACCTATATAAGAGGGTAGGAAGAAGAAACCTGGAAGCCTACTGTTAAGAAAATCCACTTTCATTAGGACAATTTCGTTCCTAACGCCTTTTTTTGAAGCATCGTGTATTGAGAGGCGGAAGTTATGATCACGTTTTGTCCCGTTACCAGAGAAAGGAAATCGCTATATTAAATATTTCATTGCTCTGCATCGAAATCTGAATCAGAAATTAGAATATTTTTAGGATTACAGCCAAAAAATTTTCCGTGATCTTTTCCTATACGGTCCTGCGAGAGCTTTTCGGATCTCCCTTCCTTTCTTTTCGCTAATATTTTAGCATAAACTTTACTAATCAAGCAGATAGCCATATAGCTTGCGCAGTCTGTCTGTGAACATTTGCCTGTAAAGAAAGACTTCCACTGATTCTCATCACGAATTGCACAAAAAACTAGAACAGGTCTTAGGCGCGTTGTCCACCATATTTGATAATTTTGGCAGTTAATCCATCTGCTTTCGCTGCCTTACTATATTCCAGACTTCGTATAGCACTCTCAATTTCTTCTATACTCATATTGCCATTGGCTACATCAAGACTCGGCGTTTTACTGTTACTTTAGGCAGAGGTGTCATCAAATTCGCATATTTCCTTGTAAATTCTACCTATGCAAAGCCTGTGGCTGTTCTGTTAAAAGATCACCATGTTTCGAAAGCATAATTTTCATTCTACCAGGAATTACTCACTTCTCGCCAGAACAGCTTCGTGTTTTCCCGAAAATTGTTTGTTAACCTTTCATCTCTTTTTTTCTCTGTATGTTCATCTTTATCAGTACTTTCAATTGGTAGTTGTGCAGCTTATACTCCTTTCTTACCTCTCTCATACTTTTATCCTTATTTCAGGCTTTATCCAGCTATGCTTTCTTCTTTTCATCTTCATTAACACTCTCTTACCCATCTCAACATTCATCGTGCTTTTAATTAATTTTATTTTATTATTTATGTTTATTCAACAAAACAAACAGTATTAACAATACACATAGTTATTACATTAATACATTCCATAAGCCTATACATATATATATATATATATATATATATATATATATATATATATATATATATATATATATATATATATATATATATATATATATATATATATATATATATATATATATATATATATATATATATATATATATATATATATATATATCTATACATACATACAAACATAGTTACTCATATAGTTACATATGCTTATAAATTAAACTAATAATAACAAAGATAGTATGATAAAAGGAACAAAACGTTTTCCTAAAATTAAAAAATAAAACAAAAAAGTAAATAAATAAAAATACTAAAAATTGTCCAAATAAAAGATTATGTCTAGTTTTTAATTTCGTGAATTTTGTAGATAACACTACGTGAATATTGTTTTAAATTACTGTGAAATATATCAATTTCCCCAAAATACTTGTTATGTGTTCTACAAGACCTTAATATAAAATAATTCTTGGCATAATTAGGTAGAGGTGTCTCTTGGTCGGGCATTAAAGATAATATATTAAGATGATGAGTATTGTTTAATTTAAATTTGTAACGTAATCGCCATATAATTTTATTTTGCACACTTTCAATAGCAAGTACATATTTATCATACTGTAGGTTCCACACAGGTGAGGCCACTACTCCAAGCTAGTAAGACCTAACGTATGAGTTGTATAAAAGGTTTAAAGTACGTTTATCTTTAAAATCATTTCTTACTTACTTACTTAGCTTCACGCTATATCCCTAGCGGGGTAGGCAGAGAGAACGGAGCGCCAAACGCTACGGTCTCGGCATACCTCTTTCGCCTCGTCCACTGTCATCAACCTCTTCATACATGCCCTCCGGGTGGTCCTCATGCTTTTTACGTGACCTTCTTTCAGTATCGTCGATACTGTGTTTTCGAAGGTCAACCGAGGTCTCCCCCTCCCTCTCTTACCACTCACTTTTCCTTCATAAATCTTTTTACCATTCTTTCTTCACTCATTTGCTCGACGTGCCCAAACCACCTGAGCACGTTCTTCTTCATTCTCACTGTGACATCCACGCTAGTACCTGCCATTCTGTGTATTTCTTCATTGGACATGCGATCAGATAAACTGACTCCGCATATCCGACGAAGAGATCGCATCTCTACAGCAATCATCTTTCTTACATTCTTCTTCTGTAATACCCACGTTTCGCTGCCGTATAACAGTGTCGATACCAACACTGCATTGTGTACGGCCAAACGCGCAGCTATGCTGACGTTTCGCCGTCTCAACAATGCAGCTAAGGCACCGTTAACTTTGTTACCGGCAGCAGTACGCCTTTCCACATCCATTTCGTATCTACCGTCTCTGCTAAACATACTTCCCAGATATACTACCTCATTCACTTGTTCTAATATCTTATCATTTACACTGACCTTGCTAACTGTTCTTTCTTCATTTCTTTCAAATACCAGAACCTTCGTCTTATTCTCTTTCAGGCTTAGACCAATAAAATCATTTCCCTGTCTAAATTTAAAACCTGAGCATTTTGTAAGCCTTTCCTATGAAATTGACGACATGTTTATCGAACAATAGACTAGCATCCAATAAAACCCCAAGGTCTTTAACAACGGACTCTCGACATTTGCTTTTTACCAATCTCAAATTCGAACAAAATGGGAGTTTTCTTTCTAGAAAAGCTGCTTTCTAGATTACGCATCATTTGTCAAGATTTAGGAATAATCCATTAGATTTACAACATTTATCAAAACTGACTAGATCAAGCTGAAGTTTTGTACAACCTTCATTTTCTTTTATAACTGTAATAAAATTTTTGTATCATCAGCGTAATGGAGTGTATTAGTATATTGAAAAGATTTCATAATGTCATTAAGAAAAATGTTGAAAAGAAGAGGTGCGAACCCTGCGGTACACCGGAAGTAATAAGTACAAAACCAGAGATAAAGCCCTTCTCAGCCCCACTTCTTACGTTCTATTTTGAAATAGGATTTTAGGCATCGTAAAAGATCACCATTTATACACTACCACTTTGTTTTATTTTATCAATTAATAAAGAATGTGACTTTTTGTCGAAAGCTTTTGAAAAATCGGTATAGACATCATCAACATGATATCCGTTGTTCATAGCATAGAGGACTACATCTAGGAATCACAAAGGTTAGTTTCTGTGGAACGTTTGTTTGTAAAACCATGTTGCTAAGGACTTAGTATGGGGCGGGGCGTATTAGAGGAAACAGATTATCGTAAATTATTTTTTTAGGAATTTTTCGATTATTGTGTACAGTTTAGTAGGTACAAATTTGTCCACAATATTTTTTATTATGAGATAAAACTTATCAACTGCTTCAGTAATGTTGTGTGGAGAAGGTTGTTGGATCCAAATAATTTTGTTTAACTCTGAGTTAATGGCATCGTAATCAGCATCATGAAAACGATGGACAATCCGTGAAGGTTCTCTTAAGCAAATGTGAACAATTCCAGCTTCAACATTTATTAGAAGAGCTGGATGATGACCATCTTCTGGTAGAGACAACGGTTGAGTCCTCTTCACTAAACACACAGAATTAGATAAAAGAAGATCCAATAGCCTGTTATTCTTATTGAAGACGGAATTACATTGATTCAATCGAGTGTATGACATAAATACAAATAATGGTAAAATTAAATTATTGTCAGAAGATTAACTTATTGTTCTGAATGGCAAGATACCTGTCAGAGTTCAAAGACCATTTAGCTTCACTAATATTGAACACCCAATACAATGTAGGTATCACTACGGTTATTAATAAATAAGTCGGATATGTATTAATAAAAAAATATCTTCAGAGTCACACTGATGAGTATTTTGTGAAAAATAGCAGCAAAATACGTACAACTTAGTACGAAACAGACCGTGTCCCAAAGTAAAAGTTAAGGCTTGTAATATTAGCATCTATTAGCATTAGGTAACTGCAGGGGAGCTCTGAAATCTAGAGTATCAATAGATACAACATCTTGCCGTACAGCAATGAGTTAAAGCCTCTTTTCCCTTTACCACATAACTCTGCCGCTTCTTTCGTCATTCATTTCCTAAGGATTTGCCAGCATACTTCAATATTTCCATTTCTAGATTCAAAGCTGTCTAACTTCTTGGGAACTCTTTCTTTTATTTCTATCTGATCGGTGGAATGGTGGTTGATGCTTTAACTTTCTTATGCGTTAATTTAGCGCCAAGCTTGGACAAACAATGTGGCTGCGCCAGGCCACGCCTCGGGTTGATCGCTTTGTTGATCTACCATTGCACTAACCACCTTCTTCGCTTGCTCTCTCCAGTAAATTGACCGTGTCATTGCCTTTTCGCTTAGTCTCACTCACACTAATACGTCCAGATCTCTGTCATTCATCACATCTAATAATTCATTCATCTTTTCTTTTACTCCTTCTCTTAGATTCCATGTAGCCATTTGTAGCTCCATCCTCCACTTCCGTAAATGACGTGTTGGGTCCTTAACGATACACTGATCGCCAATTATCACAGCAGCGGGGATTGGAACGTTGCAGCCCTCTAGAGAACTGGTAGAGGTCGCTGTGGGAAGCCTTCCTAAGTGAACCTTCAATTAAACATGAATGAATAAAATACTTTAAAAAACAGCTTAACACGTAGTAGGCTGAACAGAAGTAATCTAATATTATTTTAATACATTATTTTACGACTTTAACATAAGAGGATGTGCACTCGATCTTCTACTTCTTATTTAACTAATAGGTTTCAGAGGGTTGATGTGAATGGTAGGAAATCTCTAGGTTCATTACTTAGTATGGAGTCCAAAAGGGGTCTATTCTTGGCCCTTTTCTGTTTTAAATATATATAAATAACCTACCATATTTATTTGAAAAAGCCATGAAATAGAATTGTTTGCGGATGATACATCGTTAATTTTTAAAATATAAAGATGACAAAGTATATGACGATGTAAATAATGCTCTCCCAAAAACAGTACATTGGTTTAGTGTTAATAATTTACTTTTGAATACTAAAAAAACTAAATATGTGATATTCCGAACACCCAACACTGAAACTGTTAAAGCCTATGTACTCTTATATGATGAAACCGTAGATCCGGCATTTCTCGGTATCACCATTGTGTCTTATTTGCAGTGGGGATGTATAACATTTAAAAAAATCCAGTGTCCCCAATTAAAGTTGTGATTGCCTCCAAGCAATCACCACCTCATTTTAAAATAGTGTTCGTAGCTCTTTCAACTTTAACAGTCAACTTGATTTCCATAAAACAATGCCGAAATCCACCGCGAGGAACAAGGATTTCGAATAAAAAAACCACAGTCTAAGAGCTACGATGTACTCAAAAAATATGATATCATATAATTTATACTGAATATTTATACTTAAAGGCTAAGACACTATAATTAGACGACTTACTAAAGTGAGAGGCCACACTACACCCGCGAAGAACGTTTTCTTGTAACTTCTGAGAAGTTCTAAGTACTTGTTGTTTTCTTTTATTTTAAATATTAAGGTTATATCACAGATGAGATTCATTGTCATGAATAACAGCTGAAATGCCTATAAATAAAGAACAAAATAAATTAATGATTTATTAATGTGGCCTGTTAATAAATTAATGATTTACTAATGTGACAAACCTGTGACTGCAATCGACAGGTTGTGGGTTCGATCCGATCGAGGAAATTAAATATTCAATATTTTCATATTAAATGTATAATATTTTCATTTCTTTGTTCTGGAACAAGGTAAAACACGGCGTTGAGTTCCGCCCCTCTACATACAATGCCTTATATTCGGCGAAAATTGGGGAACGGAAGTTGAAAGGAGTGTCTTAACACTAGGTTCCCAAGTTCTCTCTGCCGACCCCGCCATGTGCGGGATACAGCGCGAAGCTGAGTGAGTGAGTGAGTGAATTTATAAATTATACGAGACCTGTTCTGGCGCAGGGCACAAGTTTTGGGTTCGATCACCGAGTTCTGCTACTCATCACGCAATGAATCAAATTTGGTGTAAAAAGGGAAACGGAACGGAATGTTTCAACACTAGACTCTAAGATTCCCTCTGCCTACCTTGCTAAAAAAATGTAATTTATTAATAAAAGAAATTACATACCACATTCCAAATAGTAATAAATTTAAACTGTGTAGCTCTTAAAGTGGCAATATTTGGGTCTTTTAGAACATCGCCCTGCATTGCTAGGAAAAGTGCAATCGAGTTGCCAGTATGAAGGAAAATTCCAATTGTGTTACCGATGAGACGGCAATATACATGATAGGTGACAATCCTGCAATAAAATAATATTTTTTTTTTTTTGTCAGCTTCACGCTGCATCCCGCATTAGGCAGGGTAGGCAGAGGGAACGGAAGTGAAACCTAGTGTTATGACACTCCGTTCCACTTCCGTTCCCCACTTTCCGCCGAATGAAATAATAATATGAAATAATAATAACAGTAATAAATAAGCAAGAACCGGTGTAAGCGATTGTGGCGTTATAGTTTTTTGTCCAATATCGAAGGAATTATGTTTTGTTTGGCTTTATGATTTATCCCGCACATATCAGGAATATCAGGGTAGGTAGAGAGAATCTGAGAATTTCTGTTCATTTTCTTATTCTTCTTGTCATTATTGTCAACGTATAGTCTGGACTACATACAGCCTGCAGCTGAATATTGAATATGGAAATATTAATTTTGCTCTTGATAGGAGCGTGTCCGTATAGACCCTTAAAAGGATTTCAGGAAATTCATACAGAAACCGGAAATAAAACTTTTGTGATATAAAAGGCGGACACATAAAAAGACAGATAAATATGGAAAATCAATAATAGTTTCGTTACTAACTATTCCGGTTTGGATCATAAAACGAGTTTGCTTCTTATAATTATAATTTACGCAAAACAAGTTGAAATTACGATTCTGAGAAGTATGAATAATTATCAGTTATTTAAAAAAATCAGCTCTGTTTTATTTTATTATATATATATATATATATATATATATATATATATATATATATATATATATATATATATATATATATATATATATATATATATATATATATATATATATATATATATATATATATATATATATATATATATATATATATATATATATATATATATATATATATATATTATATATATATATATATATATATATGTATATATATATATATATATATATATATATATATATATATATATATATATATATATATAATATATATATATATATATATATATATATATATGTATATATATATATATATATATATATATATATATATATATATATATATATATATATATATATATATATATATATATATATATATATATATATATATATATATATCTCTCTATCTCTATCTCTATCTCTACTCGTGACCACGGCCTACTGTAAAGTGTTCGAGACGTCTTAGTTACAAATATAATCCGGTTAAAAAATTTTCATTTAAAATGGGTACGTCATTATTAAGAATCGATATATGATATATTTGATAAGTCTATCAAAAAAACCATTAATACTACAATTAAATATAAACGAAATAGATATTTCTTTCAAATTTGTAGCACAGCGGCAGAACTGTAAACTCATATACTTACAAATGTTGTAGGACTAATAAAAGATATCATTTTTTTTGTAGGATAAGGTTTTATTTACATGAACGGATACCACGTTACCACGATACCCTATCACGTGAAACCTTTGTCCTACAGTTACTGATAAAAAAAGTCCTACAGTATTGACAACTTTTGACTGTAGGACCGAGACGACATACCATGTAATGTTAACATAAAAAAATCTAAATTGAATAGAAAAAACATAATACTTACCCCATTTTTGTACAGTCCTGCCACCTTTCAACAAAACACGGAGAATGTCAACTTTTTCGCAATTTTGTCAAAAAAAATCTGTAAAAAAATATATTAAGCTTAATAAAATGGCGAATCCGCAAATGCCAGGGTACACAGAGAGAATTTGGAAACCTAGTGTCAAGACCGTCCGTTGCGCTCCCCACTTTACCCGAATTTGAGACATTGTTTGTTGATTGACGAAACTCAACGCCGCGCATTGCCAGAGCTAATGCTAATATTAAGACACTCCATTTCATTTATAACACTTCCGTTCCTTACTTTTCGCTGAATTTCAAAACATTGCGTGCAATGTCAATAATGTTGATTGAGTATCAAGCTTATCAATATATAAATTAATGATATTTCTGTTAGATTTGTTACATACTGAAATACAAGTAACGTTTTTCCACTGTTTGAATAGGGAACAGAGTGACTTGACACTAAAATATATATGCATTCCCTGCGAAGTGACATTGAGATTGCTTATCATATTATATGCTTGAGGTGAATGGAAATGGGATCGGAGATAGGTGACTGAGATTTATATAAAAAGTTTTTATTTCCCCACTCTGGTAGGTACAATGCAGCGTTGAGTTCCGCCAATTAATACCCAATGTTTTAATTGTTGTGCAGAGTGTCGGGAAGGGAATGTCTTAACGTTGGGTTGCACCTGCTTAATCTAGAATGAGGCATGAGGCTAGCTGGTCTATCTTGAATGCATATCTTCATAAATATAGTTATTCTCAAAATTATATACAAAACTGTAAGAAGTAAGATAAAAAAAGGGAGGGAAAGGCAGTCGTGACCCACTCTGATGAAGAAATATTTAATATTTTGTTGCTCTGGTAACGAGACATACTGCAACGTTAAGTTACGCTTTTCAACGCGCTTATCTTAAGAAAGTGAGGAACGAAAGTATCATAATGAAAGCGAAATGTCTTAATACTTGGTTCCTACATTCTATACGCCTATTCTGCTATGTGTTGGATGCAACGCGAAGATAAAAAATACCATTAATTAGTTAGAACTAATTATTGTATAAAGAACTTGAACTTTGGCTTCATTTTCTTATTACTTTTTATCATAAATCGTTATTTTTTTTTACAGAATTTACACATCATTAAAATGACTTCATAAATTATAAAACATCATTTAAACAAAAATACTATCATGAAAGATGTAATGTAACTACTTTGTATTTTATGTATAGTAACTTTAATAACAAGTACATATTATAATTTGTAGTGCCGTGTGGACACCGGCCTAGAATAGCACAACCCCATCTCATCCTGTGGGTATCGTAAAAGGTGACTAAGGGAGCATAGCCAGTAGATGATGGGCAACAGCATCTATCTGAAACCTTGGCTTTCTTTCTTTTTGAAATCTTACTGCGATCGCCAACCCACTTGCCAAGTGTGGCGATTACGGTAAAGCCTCCCATGGACAGCCAAATACAAAAGCGGCCCCTAGTCCTCGGCAGCCCAGCTATTCCTAGCTAGGGCAACGGCAGAGCAAGGGGTGCTAAAAATCACCGAGTAAGATCCGGCTACCAACACCGACGACTTGATCTGGCAACATATAACACCCTTATACTAAGGAATGACGCAAAGTTAGTAGAATTGGAAGAAGCTATGAGTAAGTTACACTGGGACTACTTTGTATAATTTACCACTTTGCTTGGCGTTTGTAGTGTACGAAAAAGACTTCCACTCAATCGAGACCTCTAAAAAGGTGCCAAGTAGACTACAGATATATAGAAGTGTTAAAGTCTCTACGAACATGCTACTATGTCGGTCCTAGTACAAAACCAGAACTCTAATCCTATTTAATTGCAACGAGGTGTAAGACAGGGAGATGTAATTTCTCTGAAACTGTTCACTGCGGCATTGGAGAATATTTTTAAGCTTCTGGAACGGAAAAGATACCTGAACACTATGCTCGAAGATATCAGTAGTGTGTCTCAAAGAGCAGGTCTAAAGCTAAACATAGATAAGACGAAAATAATGTCAAACGCCCATGTTGATGAGTACCTGCTCCAGTTACTATTGGAAACACTACCCTCGAAGTAGTTGATCATTACGGATACAAAAAATCTTTGCGTAAAACTACCTCAGTGTCTCAGGACAAAAGTCTTTGATCAGTGTGTGTTGCCAGTAATGATATACGGGAGCGAGACGGGGTCGCTAACTATGTGTCTCATAAGAAGGCTCAAGGTCACTCAGCGGGCAATGGAAAGAGTGTGAATGAAGAGATCCGTAGGAGAATAAAAATTACCGACATTGCTCGAAGAATTGTTCAGCTGAAGTGGCAGTGGGTGGGACACATAGCAAGAAGAACCGATGGCCGTTGGGGGAAAGGTTCTCAAGTGGCGACCACGAACGGGACGACGCTCAGCAGGGCAGGACGACCTGGTCTGGATGCGGGAGGCGCAAGACTGATCGTCGTGGAAATCTTTAGGAGAGGCTTATGTTTAGCAGTGGGCGTCGCACGGCTGAGACGACGATATATTAGAGGCCACCGGGGTGCAGGGGAACAAGCTAGTTACTGTTAACATGACCGTTGTGGGTTCGATTCCTACTGGAAGAAATTAAAGCTCCGCCACATAAGCCGCAATTATGAAGTGAAGCTTAAGAAAATAGTAAGTACGGTTTTATATTGAAATAAAATCCATTCTTCTGTTCTATTACATACAAAATAAAACGTTACAATACAAATACTCTCTTACAAGGACTCTTAAACCAAGTAACATAGAAATGTCAGTAATGTCAGTCTATATGAACCTACAACTGAATGAGAAGGGAATTTTTGTCTAATTCAGTTTAGTCCTGAGAAGAACCCGCAAGGGGGATTTAAGGCCTAGCAGATTTTCTACCTACCGTGAGGAGATGTTTTAAAGAATTGTTAATGTATTTTTTATATATATTTAATCTATATTTGAAATCGTAAATTCAATTTTAGATAAAAGTATATGTATAAATTTTTTTGTTTTAATAATGTCGTGTCGTAATATATTTTGTTTTTAATGTCGTATTTTTTTTAAATATACAAGGTTCATAATTAGTTTACATTATTTATTTTCCGACAAACTGACAAACCCGCACAAAACAGGATAGGTAACTTAGGACCCTAGTGCTAAGGAACTCCGTTCCCGTTTCCCAATTTCCGTCTATTTTGAGGCACTGCGTGTTGAGTGCTAGAAATGAAAACATTAAATATTTAATTCAAAAATAATAAATACGTATTTTTTTTTAATTTTACTCGAGCGGGGAAAGAACCCACAACCTGTCCGCGTTTACAGTCACACGCTTGTGCTCCTGCGCCTCTAGTTATTTTATAAATGATACTTTAACATTGTCGTTGGTAGCTATTTTTTTTTGCATTTAGCACTTAGTATAATTTTTATTACTAATAAACAAGTGTGAAAATAAATAGTTAATTTTAAAATGTCCCGCTGAATTTCTTGCCCGGTTTATCTCAGGTTACAAGAGTTTTACAATTTTGAATATATCAATTTTTTTATTTTAAAGTTAATAAGAAAAATATTACTTTAAAGTTATTACGCACATATTATTTTAAAGTTAGTAAGAAAAATATTACAAATTTTAGTAGGATATTACACTTAGCTTCAGGCTGTATCCCGCACATGGCTGGGTAGGCAGAGGGAACTTGGGAACCTAGTGTTAAGACGGAGTGTCTTAACACTAGGTTCCACTTCTGTTCCCCACTTTCGTGGCGGACTCACTTCACGTTTAGTGGCGGAACTCAACGCCGCATTTTGCCTTGTACCAGAGCGAAGAAATGAAAATAATAAAATATTCAAATTGAAAACATTAAATATTTCATTTCCTCGAGTGAGGATCGAACCGACAACCTGTTGTTTACAGTGACACGCTACTATATACCCTACTATATGTTATATATAGCGTGAATCCGGATTAAAAAAAAACAGATTTTCACTTCTCCTACGGAGTAGGGTAGGTTGTGGGAACCTAAAGTTGAATTACTTCCCCATTATAGTTTCCCAGAGACTTGCCTGATTTTCTCACTTTCTCACAGCCACACTTTGTCTCTGTCTTCCCTGAGCGGAATAATGAAATTAAGGAAATACCTCGAAATATTATAAATCAAATAAAAATAGCATAACCTATATAAATAAAAAATGGCCTCAATAATTAAATAAAAATGACAATTATTGATTAGAGCTTTTTTGCTTGTCTTGTTTTTTTTAATCATTTTTATTAAATAGTCTGAGAAATATAAAAATTTTGAATATATATTTCTTATAATTTATTTCCTAGTAAGTTACAGCCCAATTCAATGAATGTGTTGTCGCCAGTATCAAGTATTTCTTGTCCATGTACCATATACATATCTATGAAGCTTGTCGTGGCACAGTGGCACAAGCGCGACAGGTTGTGGGTTCGAACCCCACTCGAGGAAATAAAAAAATACAATTTTCATTTCTTCACTCTGATCACAAGGCAAAGTACAGTGTTCAATTACACAAATTAACCCACCGAAAACGGAACGGAATCTCTTAACAGAAGGTTCTCAAGCTACCTCTGCATATCTTACAGCAAAAAGAAATATTCATATCTTTATATTGGTTTCTAGGAAGTGTGAAACCCAAAACTGGATTGAGTGACCTACTGCATAAAATTACATATGATAAGTTTAAGCAAAAACTTTAGCCAGGAATTTCTTATACATCTCTGCTCTTTGTCCAGATTACTATAATAATAGAGTAGTTGTATTTCGCTTAAAAATATATACGTTACTGTATGAACCGACAATCAAATGATTCCCTGTCTGTTAAGGCCTCTTGTGGCACACTGACGCGCAGTGACAGTTGAAGAAAAGAGAAAAATAAGTGATATATATAGCTCCACACTGTATCCCGCAAATAGCAGAATTGACAAAGGGATCCACGTGTTAAGAAAAATAATTATTTAGAAAACGTATGATATATTTGAACGTAGCGAAATATGAACCTGCACCTCTCCCGCGGACGAAATTTGAGAGAATTTAAGATTTAATCTTTTTTAAAATCGGTTAAATATTGCTAATATTTTTACAGTAGCAAGTTACGTCCACTGGTGATGCTCATTTTGTAATCCGATAATAAATTATAATTTTCTCGATTCAGTAGCTGCACACTTGTGCCTCTGCACCATGACAGACCTTTTTTTATTAATGTAACCTTTGGTCTGTCAACGCACTACGATGAGAGTTCGATCTTCTCGATTTCTCGAGGAAATTAAATATTTAATATTTTGAGGCCTGTCGTAGCGCAGCGGCACAAGCGTGTGACTGAAACCGACATGTCGTGGGTTCGAAAAAATAAAATATTTAATAATTTTAATTTAAATATTTAATGATATAGTTTTAATTTCTACGCTCTGGTACAAGCCAAAACGAGGCGTTGAGTTCCGCCACTCATCTCGCAATGCCTCAAAGTCGGCGGAAAGTGGGGAACAAAAGTGGAACGGAGTGTCTTAACACTTGGTCCCCAAGTTCGCTCTGCCTACCCTGCCATGTGCGGGATACAGCGTGAAGCTGATTTTTTTTTGCTCTAGCAACAAGGCAAACGCGGCGATTAGTTCCACATAGATGCAGCGTGAAAAAAACCATTTTAATGAAATTTTCTTTTTTAAGTTTGAAATAACACTTTAATTAAGAGTAAAGATACATTTTAATGTTCTAAAATATTCATATTTAAATTATTAATAGAACTGATTACAAAACTTGAAAATGTATTTTCTTAGTAGCAAAAACTTAACACTGTTTGTGGAAGTTGACCGGTTTGTATACATACCAACGCTCTGAGCCATATATATATATCTATATATATATATATATATATATATATATATATATATATATATATTATATATATATATATATATATATATATATATATATATATATATATATATATATATATATATAATATATATATATATATATATATATATATATATATATATATATATATATATATATATATATATATATATATATATATATATATATATATATATATATATATATATATATATATATATATATATATATATATATATATATATATATATATATATATATATACATATATATATATATATATATATATATATATATATTATATATATATATATATATATATATATATATATATATACATATATATATATATATATATATATATATATATATATATATATATATATATATATATATATATATATATATATATATATATATATATATATATATATATATATATATATATATATAATGTTTTAATGTCATTGGGAATATAGTGTTAAGATAAACAAAACACTGTGTATTTAGTGGCGAAGCGTGAAAATAAAAATCCTTTATTCCCTAAAATGGGTGTCGAACCCACAAACATCACACTTACAATAATAAATATGAAAAAAAAAACTAAATAATATAAATAAAACAAATTTAACCGGATTTCTTAGTAACATTTGCGAAAATCAAAGATCTTATCACCTAAATATTTACCAATAACAATATTTCGAGACACAATTTAAATTTAATTAAATTAACACTTCGTAAAAAACTATTTTTAATATATACAAATATGTATGTGTACACGACCAGTTCGCGCCAGTATAATAATCAACTGATCGTGTATGTAGTAAATGCATGTCGAAGCTATCATTTAGTTAACTGTTCACTGAGCGTGCGATTTTGTAGATTTAAACGTTTATTAGTGTTTACTATATAGACTACTTGGAGAAGCCTTGTCTGTTAAGATAAGAAATAACTTTTATTCTGTACGTAAACTATATTAAGAAAATTCTCAAGATAATCAAAAACGTTCTTAAATTCTCAAATTAGGCGGAAATAGAGTATCTTAACACTAAATTTCCAAGTTCTTTCTGCCTACCCTGCCATGTGCGGGATACAGCGTGAAGCTAAGTTAAGTATATCAGGAGGTTCTTACAGTAAAATTGGGTATTATTTCTATCAGATGGTATAAAATGTACGAACATATAACGATAGCAACGATTCTAGCAGACAGTATTATTTCTTTTAAGGATTTTATCTTAGGAAAATATGAATGATGGTATATGGTATGGTTCTTTGCTTATGGCGTTCTGAGCGTGCTAGTTGAGCACTTAAATATGAATAATACGTTATAGTAGAATACGTTACATCGTGGTTGTCAGGAAAACCTTAAATTAATATATGACGTTTTTTAGCAATTGGTACGAAAAAAATTGTGAAAGCAATATAGAATCACGTGTGTGGCTGTCTGTGTGACTCTGTTATAATTTAATTTTCTTTGTCACAGCCAAAATTAACACGCAATGTTTCAAGAAACGGACAAAAGATGGAGAATAAAGTGTTATAACATTCAGGCTACTCTACCAAATGCGGGAAAAGGTGTGAAACTAAATAAATTAAAACACTTAGAGCAACTTGGTTTAATAACTAAGAGTTCAAGAGTTTTTATTAAACAAAGACATACTCATAGTCTTTGGAAATTGAGAGCAGTGTTTTACCACTTGCCTTCTCACTAACATTATTTTAATTTATCATAGTAAAAACAAGGCAAACTAGTTGTTGTGATCGCTTGCCATTGCGTTTACGTATTACTTTTGAAATTTATAAAAATGTAACAAACAAATATGCTTGTACAAAAGAATATAGAAAAAATCATGTGTATATATAAAAGAATAATATTAACATAATGAATGATGTGTTTAACATAACTTCTTCTTAGCCTTGATACCTTAAAACCGGTCTTTTGCTAGAAATATTTATATAAAAAAGGAATAATGTTATATCACTTTTATGGTGTAGTAGCTTGAGGTTGCAAATATACTTTTTCTTGTCATAAATTTTCTTATAAAGATTTTTTTCTTATCTTACTACAATTACAGTTTGTTAGTTTAATACGTTAATTTAATGCGATCAAAAATATACAAAAAGTATGAGGAAGTGCATAAATTAACAAAAAAAGGCATTAGTTGAGACTCTTCAGAAATTTTAATCAAATACAAGAATATTTGAGAAAAATGAGGAAAGAATTTCGATGATATACCAAAATATAGCGGGACGTGATATAAGTTTGTTCAGAACAGCTTCCTCGTATTTCGCACCAAGAAATTGTTTTTTTATGGAATAGACACGAACGAGGCAAACGAGCGTACAGGTCACTTCATGGTAAGTGATCACCGCCGCCCCGCGGCCCCGTGTAACACTACGGGAGCTATAGGTAGGTTACCGGCCTTGAAGGTGTAGGTAGACGCGCATTTTGAAGGTACCTATGTCATATTGACCTCGAAGTACTGCCGCGGGTCGGCGGTTCCAGAGATATGTGGCGCGTGTTTTTTTTCAGTGTCTACTGTCTAAACCAAGTTCTGTGGAGGCTAAATTGCTATATAAGTTTAAGTTTAATTAATGTACAGTATATTATAGAAAATATTAAGAATTTAATTTGATTGTTTTAGGTAAATAATGGGACTGACTTTTTTGTACTTTATTAACTTAGATAATCCCGAAATAAATAAAGATAGTATAAAATATAAATTAATGAAAGATATAAATATATATAACACTTATTTGAAGTGGTCTGGTCGGGATGCAATGCAATGCTTTAAGCATTGAAACCAACAATCAATAGCAGAACACACTCTTTCTACTGGAAAATTCTTCACTACCAGATCTGCCAAATACCATGAATCCAAATTATCATAGCATTTAGAGTAAGCTTTAAGAGCTCTCTTCTACATCAACACTAGTTGACAGCCAGTCTTCAGCTCTGAAAAAGTTCAAGAATTTGATACCCTTTTCTTTTTTTACTGTAAAGCAAGTTATACAAGTCTACGGTACACAGTGTAGTGATCACCACCGCCCACGGCCGCGTGTAACGAACAAAAGAAGAAGAAGAAGAAGAAGCTACAAGTGCTTTGCCAGCTTTTAAGCTGGAGATAGATGCGGTCTTAAAGGTGACCATGACGTATCGAAGTGGAAATAATGTTGCAGGTAGGCCGTTCCATAGATATGTAGCGCGTGGAAGGAAATTCCTACGAATCCGCACAGTAGTGGAGTGCCACTCCAGATGATGAGGTATGTTGGTATTTCAGTTTGTGAGGTACTAAGCGGTCAAAAAATTCGGCGGCAGGTACCCAGTCCAACAGTTTTCCGAAACACTCCCCATAATAACTGGCGCCACAACAAATTTATTTTTTTTTACTTGTTAACATGCAGACTACTGGGGGTTGAATTGAACCACGTTATATTCATGCTTCTTATGCGAAGACATTCTTGAGGGAGGAAGGCCTTAATGGAAGTCACAATTTGATTTCGACACTGTTCGACGGAAATTGGCATGGGACATTCAGTGGGCGAGCCCAATTAGCAGTTGATCGATTATATTACTTATTATTTTTTTCTTTTGTCCTTAGCAGAAGACTGATTTATTCTTTATATAATTACAATGAAGTGTTTGTTTGTCATTGAATGATATTACATTTAAGTACAAAGTATGAAGGAAGATATCTGTACATTCATAACATGAATAAATATTTTACACGATACTGCTATTAATTAATCATATTAGTATTGTATTCGCAAAAGGTGTTAAAGATTATTATTTCTATTGAGTGAATAAATATGAGTTTGTATATAATGAATTGAAATAAAAAAAATATATAAAAGGATTTGTTAAAGTTAGAGAAAGGACACACTTAAATTTTTGCCCAAATATGTTAGTATTTTTTTTTATTTAGTTGTTTTAATTGCTTACTTTTTTTATAAAAACAAACAATGAATATTTGTGTGAAGTCTCCTTCTTTGTGTGGGCTTTAATAGAATGAAAAATTTTTGGTTATTTCCCCATTAACGATGCAATATCAGAAATTCCGTTCCTAAATTTTTGGAGTTATTTTCCTGGTATCGTAGAAATTTAAAGATGTCCTTACTAAATTCTCTCCTACACTTACAAAAGAGTCTAGATGCTAAATTTCACATAAATCCAGTATTTACGCAAGAGTTTTTTTTTGAAAGATAAATAATATATTCTATATGTAATCATGAATCGTTATATATCATGTTTGTATATAAAATGTGGAAATTAATTACTAATTTGTCTAATTTAAAAAGTAAAAGATTATAGGTATTTTATACTCAAAATCGCATTTACATTATAAGTCGTATACATTTTTTATAAAAAAAAAATGATTCCACGCTGTATCGCACACAGCTAGATAAAGAAAGGAAACCTAGTGTTAAGGAAAACTTGTGTTCTAAGAATTGCGCTAAATTATCGAGACATTGCGGAACGTTTTGACCCAAAGCCACGCTACACTTCGTTACCAGAGCGAAGAAATGAAAATATTTACTATATATTTCATATCGCCGAGTGGATATCGAACATACAACCATCGCGTTACAACTTGACATGTGTGTCCTGCGCCAAGACGTCCTTAAATAGAGAAGAAAACAAGAAAATGAGGTTATATTCCCCACATATCTAGTAAGATTTCTTCTCAGGTGTTCAGTTGTTAAGAAAGTAAACAAAAATATTAATATTACCTCATGTGGAAATAAATTACATAATTATTGTTCTTAAACATTCTGGGATGATAACAATTAAGTGTAAATATTGTTTAAATATAGATGTTATATTAACCGAAAATAATAATTTGGTTCTAATAGTAAGTCTATAATTGTATGGGGAGAATTTAATGTAGATAATCTTCAGGCAACAACGCACAGTCTCCATTTTCTTAATTTGTTTTAAATAAATTGAGAAGACGCCGATTGTGTGTCATATAACTTAGGAATATTTTATCTGAACCTACTCGTATAACGAATATAGCAGCGACTTGCATTGATAATGTTTTCTGTCACTGCGAGATTTTTGAAAAAATAATCGTAAATAATCTGTGATCATTTTGGTCTAAAATTTTCATTAACTTTCAAAGAAGTAAATTAACGTAACGCTCTAACAATAAGATCATTTTACTAATAATTAGAGATTTATTAGTTTTTTTTTTTTTCAGATTCACGCTGTATCCCGCTCAGGGTAGACAGAGTAGTACCAGGCAGGGGTACCTTATGAACCTAGTGGTCTGAGTATACGTATCTATAATAGTATTTCGCAATGTATTATAAATTTGCCACTGGAGAACTTTAAAGTAAATGTTAAAGTAATATTAAATAGGAAAGCTTACTACACTGTCCAAGAATATCTCGACGATAAAATGTTAAATACATTTTTATCGTCGAGATATTATATTAAGATCATTTGAATTTCATGCAGGATAGTCACCAACAACAAATTGTTACCTCATTCAATATTAAAAAGAGCAACTGTTGAGTTTCTTGGCTTCCGGCTGTTCTCAGCAGCACCGCATTCCGAGCCGGTGGCAATTTTATGTACGGTCGACGAAAAGTGCTTGCAAAAGTCGATTTAAATAAAGAATATTTAGAATTTTATATTTTAATGCTAAAACACTCCGTTCAGTTCCTCAATTTCCGCAGAAATGACGGCAGAGTTGCGCGTAGAGTGGCAGTACTCAATGTTGCCTTTGCCTTGTTACCAAGGCGACACGCGATCGAAAACATTAAATAATTATCTAATTTGAAAATACTACACATTTTTTTTGGGGTAATCCCCGAGTGGGGATCGAACCCACATTCTTTCGCGTTTACAGTAACACGCTTGTGCCACTGCACCATGACAGGTTTTTATTTGACATTTTTTAATTTATAAAGCATAAAAAATATCCTTTTTTGTTCAAAATCAAATAACTTTTCCTGATTGTAAATATTTAAAATATAATGTAATTTTACCTCCAAATTAATAATATTCGATAAAAATGACGTAATACATGTATGTATATATGTTTGTTTGTAATCTATAATAAATCTGGAACTGACCACTGTCTGTACATGAAATATATATATATATAAAAAAATATATATTATACATTTTAAAACTTTAGGGATTTTAGGGACCAAAATGCCTAAAGGTTTAAATATTTTGTCTGTTTGTGTGTGCGTGTGTACGCACTTATCTCAGAAACGCTTAGTCAGATTTAAATGCCGTTCAGTTAAAGGTTAAAGTTGCATCAATTTAAAATATGAAGTTGCACTAAATCTATATTGAATAACAAAACAGTATATAGTGAAAGGGTAGAACAAAACTAAATACCAGTTCAGCTTGACGCTGTATCCTGCACATGGCAAAGTAAGCAGAGGGAACCCGGGAACCTAGTGTTAAGATACTCCGTTCCACTTCCGTTCCCCACTTTCCGCCGAAATTGAAGCATTGCGTGTTGAATGGCGGAATTTAACACGCGCTTTGCCTTATTACCCCAGAGCGAAGAAATGAAACATTAAATATTTATTTATTTATTTATTGATCCACCAACGCTTGTTTACATCACTTCATACAAAAAAATAGATAACAATACACAAAATTATATCTAGATGCAACAAACACTTATAGGCAGACACCATGCTCAAAAAAGACTAAAATAATACTAACCTACTAAGCGCCGCCAACAAGATACAAAATAAAAGTAAATAACTAACAAATGAAAAACAAAAACCAATCAACTTTAATATGTACCTACATGCTTAAGACGATCTGACTTTTGTCTTTAATATTGATTTAATTTTGCCGGTAGCATCTGCGTTAATGTCAAAAAGGTCACCGTACTCATTAACTAAATTAATTAAATTAATTAAGGAGAGTTCGATCCAAACACTGTTTTCCGGGGCGGTGGGTATTCTGCGTTCTTCCAACGAAAACATTTTGAAATATTGTAACTGCTTATCATAGGAAGGAATACTATTTTTTGAAATACCATTAGAAAATAATAAGTAACGCAAGAATCTTTTTTGTATGCGTTCTATAAGTAAAGAATGACTCGCATAATGAGGTCTCCATACCACTGAACAATATTCTAGGATGCTGCCAACAAGAGAGTTGTAGTAACTTTATTATCCCGCACCCCTTTAAGATTTCTAAGAACAAATCCTAGAAGTTTTGAAGCTCTGTTCGTTATTTCTTCAATGTGAGGTAAACATGTTAACTTTCTATCAAATAATATTCCCAGATCACGCATTTGCTCGAGTTCCTGGATGTTATTTTGAACGATATAATGAAATTTTAAGCACTTTTTTGTATTAAGATCCATTTTATTATGCAAACACCACTCGACGAGTGCATCAAGGTCTTTTTGAAGTAATATTGAATCTTGTATAGTATCTATTACTCTACAAATTTTTAAATCATCGGCATATATATAAGTTTTAGAAAATTGTATGGCATTAGGTATGTCATTAATAAATATGGTAAACAATACTGGACCAAGATGAGAGCCTTGTGGGACACCAGAAGTAATTTTCTGAGACTTAGAATGAAACCCATTGACCACTACAGAAAATGTACGATATTCCAAATAAGATTTGATCCATTTTAAGAAATTACCAAAAATACCATAAGCATATAATTTTTTTATCAATATATTATGTGGCAAACGGTCAAAAGCCTTACTAAAATCTGTATATATAACATCTACCTGCTTATGAGAATCCAGAGCCTCCGCTAAATTTTCTGTGAGATCAACTAAATTGGTACATGTTGACCGATAAGGTACAAAGCCATGTTGTTGAATGCATAAACTCTGCTTAAAGTGATATTGTAGAATAGGACAGATGAGTGATTCTAGTATCTTCGCAAGAGTAGATAAAATAGAAATGGGTCTGTAATTTAAAATAAGATCAACATTATTCGCTTTATAAATTGGAACTACTCTTGCTTTTTTCCATTCCGATGGAAATATACCCGTTCGTAAAGACATGTTGTATATTATTAATAAAGGTTCAACGAAATAAGTAGCACATTTCTTTATAAACACAGGCGGAATCCCATCAGGGCTGGCACCTTTCGTCTCATCAAGATTTTTTAGCCTTTTTAATAGAGTATCACAGTCTATTATAGGTAGTGTTAAAGAGAGACTCTTATTTTCAATATTTTCCAAGCAATCTCTGAAATCCGTATGTTTAGGGGTATTATTATTGTATACGGATGCAAAGTGCGACGCAAACATTTCACAAATTTGTTTACCGTCAGAAGTGGCCACAATTCCATCCGTCATACAAATTGGGTAAGAACTTGTGCCACCACGTTTCGCTTTAATGAATGTCCAGAAATAATTAGGGTTCCTTGAGATATTTTTTTCAGATTTACTAATGTATTTATTATAACAATCAATAGCCAACCGTGTACAACGTGAGTTTAGTAACTGAAATTCTAGCTCGTCCATAGGGTTTTGATATTTTTTAAAACGGCGTCTCAGTTTGTATTTTTCTTTTAAGCGTCGTTTCAGATGACTACTGAACCAAATTGAATATTGTGATTTTTTTAGTTTTTGTTTAGGTACAAATTTATCAATTATAACATTGATGGTATAATAAAACGTTGTAAGAACTTTGTTGACATTTTCGTCATCTCCAAATATC
Source organism: Eueides isabella (assembly GCA_019049475.1). NCBI lineage: Eukaryota > Metazoa > Arthropoda > Insecta > Lepidoptera > Nymphalidae > Eueides > Eueides isabella. The sequence continues at coordinate 4,247,399 of CM032410.1, read as the reverse complement.
TTTTCCCAGTTACATTTCTCAAGTTCCTTAAAAATTTTCATATAATAGGCTTTATGGAAGACTAATTTGAAAGTTTCATGGTTGAACGGCAGTTTGGGTTCCCTGACAAATGAAATATCTTCGTCTAGGGGAGGATGAAGTTGGTCAACAGTACTGAGAATTGAATGACTTGGACGGACTATGCAAGTTGGGATATTAGACAGCACCAAATCAAGTATTCTGTCGGATTTGTTAACTACAGTGTTATGCTGTTTAAGCTCATATACATTTACTAAATCTATCAAAGGTTGACATAAGCTTGTCGATTTAAAATCACTACAAGTATTTCTTAGTAAACTCCAATCTCTCCAACTCAACTCCAAGGAAATTAGAATATCAATAATGACCCAGAGGTCTTCTAGTTTAGATTCCCAACTTACCATACGTTTTGAATGTATTTGTCTCGAAATAGCTACAACAACCTCGCCGCCTTCATTTTTATGAATTAATTCAGTATTACTCCTATCTCTTCTATAAACCACATACCTTTCGTCGAAAAGATCAGAACTTAATACAGAGTCGTTTAACCAAGTTTCTGTGAGAACAATTATAGTGTTTTGGTTCTTAACCCGCGTGTATTTTGATAATATAATTTTAAAAAGTCGAATTTTAAAAAGATATTTGTCAATTACATACTAGCAATACCAAGATTCAGTAAAATAAGTAATAAAAAATACAAACTATTGAATGTTTTTTAACATATCTAAATGTTTCACTAGGATGAACTCAGTTTCATCACTTTTCCCCAAAAAGACTTTGCCATTCCGCATCCAGACAAATTTATAACCAATTTTCTTCGCCCTTATTCTAGCTGCTGCATGAAGAGCCTTGTTCATAGAGGAAAGATGTTCACAGATAAAAATAGGTGCGCTGGCTCCGGGTAATCCTAGCAATTCAGTATTTAATTTATTTTTGACTAATTTTCCCTTATTGTATTTAATAGACGCAGCAAGAAGCTCATCGCGTGGCCTTGGGGAAGACAATTGCACAATTATAGATCGTGGGCGTGGAGAGCTCCGATTTTGCTTGGCAGTACGTGTGCAGTGCAGTATATCACTCTCCTTCAATTGACAACCAATAATCCTTCCGAAATCACAAACTAACTTTATTAAGTTTTCATTTTTATTTTCCGGCAAACATTAAAGCTCAATGTTACTCTGTCGCATTTGTTGCTCTATTTGATTAATTCTCTGATTAAGAAGAATAACTGTGGAACTAAGCTCCTCTGTTTTGATTTCTGACTGAGATATTCTATATTTAAAAACTTCAGTGCTATTTTTCATGTCCTCATACTTCTCATCAGTGAAGTTTAAAAATTTTTTAATTTCAATTATTTCATCTTCTATAGGTTTCATTTTCTTATCAATAATTTTGCCAATAGAGTCTTCCATTTTGGAAAAAAAATCTTGCATTTTCTGATTCATAACTTCCGCTATTGCCTCTCGTAAATCATCCCTAGTTATGCTGCGATTATCTGAAGTAGGTGGTGACTGAAGTGCTGGTCTTTTACTTCCTCTCATATTAGATACATTGCGAACAGGAGTGTGATCCTTTTTTATATTCTTAGAGAGTTTACCAAAACATTCGGGGCAGTGCCAACCTGATCGTTTTTCCGTGCTGCTGGGAACGGAAGTGGAACGGAGTGTCTTAATACTAGGTTCCCGGGTTCCCTCCGACTACCCTGCCTCGTGCGCGATACAGCGTGAAGCTGAGCTGTTGAGTTTCTTGCTGGTTCTTCTCAGCAGAACCGCATTCTGAGCAGGTGGTAGTTTTATGTTTATTCGACGATTTAAAAGTGCTTGCAAAAGTCCACTTGAATTAAGTCCACATGTTGAATTACTTACATAATTATTTCATTGTATCCTAGATGTGTTTGTGCCAGATACACTTTGTACGGTAATTTGAATCTCAGATCGCATACTTCGTTTAAACTTCATTTATTTTTATAATTAACTTGTTTAACTGGTATTTGGTTTTGTTCAACCCTTTCACTGTGTACTTTTGTGTTAGTCAATATACGATTTTCTGCAACTTTATTTTTTAATTGATGTAACTTTAACTGAACAGCATTTAAATATGGTTAACTATTTCTGAGATTAGTGCGTACACACGCACACACAAACATACAAAGTATTTAAAAACCACTCGGTATACTAAACTTAAATTTAAAAAGCGTATAAAAATTTTGAACGAAGCAGGATTTGAACCCGCGCCTCTGGAATACCGTTCCAGAGGCGCGGGTTCAAATCCTGCTTCGTTCAAAATTTTTATACGCATTTTAAATTTAAGTTTAGTATTTTCTGTCCTAAGTGTGGAATAACACTTTAAAACATATTTAAAAACCAGTCGGTATTTGGTCTCTATAAAATTTATAAACTATAATATTTATTTTAATATATATTTCATGTACAGACAGTGTCGTAGTACATGTATGTACGTCATTTTGATTGATTTTCATTAATTTAGAGGTAAAATCACGTTATATTTTAAAAATGTACAATAAGGTAAAGTTATTTGATATCAATCGAAAATGGATATTTTTTAGGCTTTATAACTTCATAGCCTGTCATGGTGCAGTGGCACAAGGGTGTTACTGTAAACGCGACAGATTGTAGGTTCGATACCCACTCGGGGATTACCACGGAAAAAATGTTTAAAATTTCAAATTAAATTGTTAATGTTTTCGTTTTTAGCCCTGGTAACAAGGCAAAAGCGACGTTGAGTACTGCCACTGAACACGCAATTCTGCCATAATTTCTGCGGAAATTGGGGAACTGAACGGAGTGTCTTACCACCTACTACTCTACTCAGCTTCACGCTGTATCCCGCACGAGGCAGGGTAGGCAGAGGGAACCCGGGAAAGACACTCCGTTCCACTTCTGTTCCCCACTTTCCGCCGAATTTGAGGCATTGCGTGTTGAGTGGCGGAACTCAACGCCGCGCTTAGCCTTTTTACCAGAGCGAAGAAATGAAACATGAAATATTTAAATTCAAATTATTAAATATTAAATATTTCATTTCCTCGACTGGGGATCGAACCCAGAACCTGTCGGTTACAGTCACACTCTTGTACCATTGCGCCACGACAGGCCTCAAGTGTCTTACCACCCAAATTTAAAAAAACCAAAATATTCTTTATTCAAATGTACTCAAGCACTTTTGAATCGTCGAATGAACATAAAATTACCACCGGCTCGCAATGCGGTTCTGCTGAGAAGAGCCGGAAGCCAAGAAACTCAACATCTTCCTTTTAAATATTGAAAGAGGTTACAATTTTATTGTTTAATACAACGGTAATTATCTTGCGTTAAATTCAAATGATCTGAATTAAATACATTTTTATCGTTGAAATATTCTTGGACAGTATAGTAAGCTTTCCTATTTAACATTGCTTTAACATTCACTTTAAATTTATTCAGTGGCAAATTCACAATACATTGCGAAATACTATTACAGATACGTACATTCAGACTACTAGGTTCCCAAGGTACCTTACTACCCTGGCTACCCCGTGCGGCATACTGTGTGAATCTAAAAAAAATATGACCAAATATATACAGACGAATACAAAATTCAAGCGAACTTTTCCATAATATCAATGATTAGACATATATCACAGAGTACAAAAATGTCTATAGTTGGTTAAAAAACAGGTAATATATATTTTACGTCATATTTTTGAGCATTTTGTGATATATTTTTTTTTCTTCTTTTCAAATAATTAATATCTTGGTATTTGTAAAGTTATAGTGTTTGCTTTATAGGGTAAAAATATTAAAAGTTGCGGCGATAAGTTCCACCACTCAACACGCAATACCTCCATTCGGCGGAAACTAAGGAATTAACAAAACTTAACTCCACGTTCCCAGATTCTTCCTTGCTACATGATACGAGTATATATAGATTATAAGGCGTAGAAAGATTAATTTTAAGGTAATATATGTAGTATGTGAGTGAAGAGGACAACACAGACAGTTTAAAACTATGTATTTGTTTACGGAAGTAGAAACGACTTGTATTTTGACATTTTACCGTAAAAAATACAATAGAACATGCTTTAAAATAAAAATAAGTAAAAGTATAAAATTAGATACCAGGGTTCTATTAGGAGGTGGCTAGAATTTATGCGTCAACAAACGTCGTCCTTCACTGGCCTTTAAAGGTAGGCCTACCTTTAACTTAGTTCAAGACATCTTGCGGAACTCAACGCCGAATTTTATTTTGAATAACCTGTTGATACGGAGCGATCGGTAGAGGCTATTTAATACTATGCATGGGGTCCGATAACGATATATTATAGGTATCTTTAATAAGTAGAATGTCAGTGCAAAGATTACAAATTCCACGCAGACAAAAGTGTACGCACTACCTTATATAGCTTAAAGTATTTAAAGGTTAGCCACTTCAGTAAATATGTTAAGAAAATTACTGGTTATACAAGTTTTTTTGTGTATATTTATATGAGTAATTAGAATAAGGCTTTACCATATAGTTTTGTTAGTTACATGTTGTGACCTGAAAAATATTATTCTATATATATTAAAGTATCTTAAAGATGATATAGAAGTCATTTAAACAATGTTAGCTTATTATTTTTTCTTATTATTTTTTATAATATTATGCAACAAAGGCAAAAATTAAATACTTTTAAATGACAATGCTCATGATAATTGACATTGAAATAACTTGTCAATCGCAAGTCTATCAATAGTAGAGGTTCCGTATTAACTAACAAATAGATTATAAACTGTATGCACTGGTGTGTTATTCTGGAATAATGTGTTATTACGCTAGTGCATGCGTAGTACTGGTGCAATATAAGGTACGTGTAACCTAGTACTGATATGTTATAAGGTACGCGTGAAATAGTATTGTGGCTTTATTAGGTACGCGTGCATTAGTATTGGTGTGTTATTAGGTACGCGTGCACTAGTACTGGTATTTTATTAGGTCCGCATGTAAAGGGAATGGTGTGTTATTAGGTACACGTGCACTAGTACTGGTGTGTTATTAGGTACACATGCACTAGTACTAGTGTGTGTGTTAGTAAGTACGCGTGCACTATTACTGGTATTTTATTAGGTACGCATGCACTAGGAATGGTGTGTTATTAGGTACATGTGCACTAGTACTGGTGTGCTATCAGGTACGCATGTACTCTAGTACTCGCGCATTATAAGATACGAGTGCACTAGTACAGGTGCATTATTTGGTACACGTGTTAGTAGGTACGCGTGTACTAGTACTGGTGTATTATTAGGTGCGCATGCACAAAAACTGGTGTGTTATTAGGTACGCGGTTACCAGTACTGGTGTATTATTAGGTACGCTTGTACTAGTACTGGTGTATTAGTAGATACGCGTGCCTTATTACTGGTATTTTATTAGGTACGCAGGCACTAGGAATAGTGTGTTATTAGGTACACGTGCATTAGTACTGGTGTATTATTAGGTGCGCATGTGCATACGTACCTAATAACACAACAGTACTAGTGCATGTGTACCTAATAACACATCTGCGAGCTATGCGCGAGTACTAGTGCTAGTACTCGTGCATTATAAGGAACGAGTGCACTAGTACTGGTGTGTTATTAGGTACGCATGCACTTGAACTGGTGTGTTATTAGGTACGCGTGCACTAGTACAGGTGCATTATTTGGTAAGCATGCACTAGGAATGGTGTGTAATAACACACCATACACCTAATAACACACCAGTACTAATGCACGTGTACCTAATAAGGTACACGTGCATTAGTACTGGTGTGTTATTAGGTGCGCATGCGTTAGTACTCGCGCATTATAAGGTACGAGTGCACTAGTACTGATGTGTTATTAGGTACGGGTGCACTAGAATTGGTCTGTTATTAGGTACGCATGCACTAGAACTGGCATGGCACTAGTATTGGTCAGCATGGATCAGTTTATTTTTTTATGTTCCATCGCAAAGTGTGATTTGCGCCAGAAAACACAATACAAGGGCCGAACTTCGTCTTCTTTGGTATCAGGATTGTCTCAAGATGGTATAGGAAATTATCCCCAGAAGATTAAAAAATCAATAAGATGTATTTTATGCTATTCAAGAGTACGTTGGCAGTGTAAAATAATTTGTGTAGAAAAAAAATGCACTCAATTGTGTACGCCCCTGGACCTTTTTATTATTTTTTATATTTTTCATGAGTTTATGTTTATTTCATTTCTATATGATAGTTAAATAAAAGTTTAGCATAAAAAACCTTTAATGGTTTAATTTTGGCAGTTAATGGGTTAAGAATATTGCTGTTTAATGGCTCAACTAAGCGCCGTGTATCATACCGATGATTTAGAAGTAATTTAAACATTCTTCATTTAATTTATATATTTATTTAATTTATGATAAATGACAGTGAAATAACTTGTCAATCGCAAGACTATCAATAGTAGACGTTCCGTGTTAACTAACAAAAATATTATATATTGTATTTTACATATAACCAGTTTTCTTATCACTGTATCTTAATGATTAACTAATCGCGAAACTCAACGCCGCATTTTTTTTTACAAAAGCAAGAAAATAAAATTAAATCATTCAATCGATTTGAATTCAAATCTATAAGCGTTTATATAATACCAATTTCTCACTGGACCGAGGGGACTTTGGTCCTAGTGTTAAAACACTCCCTTCTCCTCCATTTGAAGTAGAAAAAAATATTTGATATATCATTTCATTGAGTGGGGCTCAAACTCAAATTGAGGCCTGTCGTGGCGCAGCGGCACAAACGTGTGATTGTAAACGACAGGTTGAGGGTTCGATCCTCACTCGAGGAAATGAAATATTTAATATTATCAAATTAAATATTTGATGTTTTCATTTATTCGCTCTGATTACAAGAGAAAGTGAGACTTTAAATTCCGCCACTCAACACGCAATGCCTCAAATTCGGCGGAACGTGGTCAACGGAAGTGGAATGGAGTGTTAAGACACCCCATTCTACATCCTAGTGTCTTAACACTAGGTTCCTATGTTCCCTCTGCCTACCCTGCTGTGTGCGGGGTACAGCGTGAAGCTGAGTGAGTTGGGATCAAAGTCATAACCTGTCGCATTTACACACGCTTGTATTCCTGTTCGCACACCCTAAGAAAGGAAAAGGACGTAGCTGTATCTAATAATTATTTTCAACTTCCCCTATTTGATATTATACAATTTCTGTTATGCAGGTTAAAGTGTAATCAGTAATAATTTAATTAAAATACATTTATTGGATAATCGTCTAACTCGCAATTTTAACTTCTTACGACTTGTAGAAGGCAAAATTTGGTCTTTCCTGTGACATAAAATTTTCAAGAAAATATCATTTAGTGCTTTATTTACATACCAAACTTCTCTCTCTCTTCTCTCTTTCTTCTTTTCAGTCCGTATGGATATAGTCTGAAAGAGATTTTAGTATATTATATTATATGTTATTTCCAATCGAACGGAACTCTAAAAAATTGAAACATATTTAAAATACTGCATACTTCTTTGAATCAGTTACTTTATATACTTAAATGTAAATATGTAATAACGAGTATTTCGTTTTTTTTACACTAAGAAACTTTCAATTAAATAGCGATATCGACATCTTTTTTAAAAGTGTAATATTTAAACTTAACAAATAATACAAACAGTACTACAATTATAGTAGACCCGATAAAGAAAAGATATTATTAAGATATTTGATGAAAAGTGTGCTATTTTTTAGTTACTATGGATAAAAGTTATTGAGACCATTGTGATATAGCGGCACAGCATTTGACAGTTTTGGGTTCGATTCCCACTCTATGTTTATTTCTTTGGTAAGGAAATTCTATATTTATTTCTTTGGTAAGAAGACAAAGGTTGAGTTTCGTCACTCAAATTCCAAAGCCTTTAAAAATAGAAGAAAAATAGGTAATGAAATATTTTTATGCTACGTCCTTTCTGCTTAACCTGCTACATGTGGGACACAGCTTCTTTTTTCTTAGCTTCTCGCTACATCCTGCACGTCCAAGGAAATTTGGAAAATCACCGTTCCGCTGCCCACTCACCGAATTCCAAGGCATTGCGTGTTAAGTGGCAGAATTTAACGCGCTTTGGCCTTGCTGCCAGAGTTATAAAATAAAAATATTCAATACTAATTTCAGTAGAAATCGAATCCACGACCTGTCGCATTTAAAGCCGTACACTCGTGCTCCTGCGTCACGACAGACCTTAAGTGATACAGCTTGATGCTAAAATATTTCATAAGTATTAAATATTTATTAAATATTCGTAATATTTATTAAATATTCGTAATATTTATTAAATATTCGTATTATTGATTAAATATTCGTAATATTTATTAAATATTCGTATTATTGATTAAATATTCGTAATATTTATTAAATATTCGTATTATTGATTAAATATTCGTAATATTTATTAAATATTCGTATTATTGATTAAATATTCGTAATATTTATTAAATATTCGTAATATACTCGGATATTTAATAAATATTAAATATTTATTAAATATCCGAAAGTTTAAAATTATATTCAGTTTTTACCCAACTTCAATAATTTCTTACAAACAAATGTTGTAAAAATTATTTAAATTTTGTGTAATGTTCGTGCGTGTAAGTCGACATGTGGCCTCGGTGTCAACCGAGACAAAAACATTACCTAGTAGATAACTATTACGAACAATGGCTAAAAATATGAATGGAGAAAAAACTGAAAGCCTCCCATGGTACAGAGGCACAAGCGTGCGTTTGAAACACAACTGGTTGAGGGATCAATCTCAACTGGACGAAGTAACATTTTTAATATTTTCTTTCCTTTCGTCTGCGAACAAAGTCAAGCGGGGTGTTGAGTTACGCCGCTCACATAGTGTCTCTAATTCGGTGAAACGTAGGAAACTGAGTGAATTTTTTTAACACTACGTTTCCAAATTTTCTTTGCCTTCCCTGCATTACATGGATACAGCGTGAAGCTAAGAAAAAAACGTTCAAGGGCAAGTTTCGCGTACAAAAGGTCTAAGGGCATCTTTGAAATGACAAAATAAAATATTGGTTTTTTGTGTTTATTGTTATAGAGACATGTGATACAGCCAGGTGACAGACGAATGAACAGGTATGGAATACAGACCGACGGACCGGTAATCTTAGTTAAAGAGCTCCGTTCTACCATTTAAGTACATTTACTCTTTAAGAAGATTGAGATCGTTTCGTATTTTGAATATAAGGTGAGGTGAGTTGAGGTGAATGAATGAAATGAAGGTGAATAATAGTATAATAATAATATAACTATCGATAATTTAATTAATTATTATTTAACTAATTGCTTTAAATTAGTTTTTTCTGTATTTTTTTTTTATAATATATACGTATTGCATATATATAGTCAATTATATTTTAAAATTATTTTATTAGAGGACAGATATGTTAGCGTTTTTGCACTTACGTCAATAATTATTCATTCGCGATATTTGTGATTTTACAAAGCTACATAAATTAATATTACTAACTAAGACAACTTAAGGCCGTGGCTCAGGGGCACAAGCATGCGACAGTAAACGCGACAGGTCGTGGTTCAAGAATCCCGAACCCAAATTTAATATTATCATCTTCTGGTAACAAGGCAAAGCGCGGTGGTCAGTTTCGCTATACCTTAAATTCGGTGGAAAGTGGTGAACGGAAGTGTTTTAATGAGAAGAGCCTCCAAGTTTCCTTGCCTATTCTACCATGTTTGAAATATAGTGAGAAGCTAGAAAAAGCATAAGATAGAATTGATCTCACACAGTGCCGGCGTTAGGTGGACGCGCGATGGGGTGACGGCCCGGGGCGCCAAAATTGGGGGTCGCTGAGGCCTCAGCTTTCTGCCTTCCGTGTTCCCCTTTTGTGTATCTGTGCTCTATGTGCCGTATTCACGGGGCATTTAACCAGTCGATGGTTAAACAACCGGCCCTGAACCCAAACTGGGCGTCTGACAGACCCGGGCCTCCAGATGTTGACGAGCCGAGCGGCGATGGTCTTCTCTAAAATCTTGACCATTCATACAATTGTTTTAGACTAAAGTAACTTTTTTTAAATTACCAAATGATTTGAAAAAAGAGACACTAAATTTTGAAGAGAAATATAATAATGAAAACTGTATTTAAATAAATCTGAACATAAACTATGTTCACATTGGTTTAGCAAAAAATGAATACTCGATATTGATTTCCTTAAGTGGGCGCCCAAATACTTTTGCCCGGGGTGTGAAGTAGCCCTAACGCCGCTGCTGATCGTACACATCGATACAAATAACGTGATACAGTTTCGACTAACAAATTGCAAATACAGAACATTTCTTTAAAAGAACCAGTAAAGTCATTCCTAAGCTTAGTGTATCCAACTAAAATAACTCTTCAGCTTATTATTATTAGTACCTATAGAAGTAGGTATTATTAACATAAATAATTCTTATTAATACCTCTTATCCTAATTTAAAAGAAAATAAAATATTTACTAGTTCTAAATGAAGGTTAAACACTAAAAACAGTTATTTAGAACTGAATATTTTAACATATCTATATTTTCTCTTCCATTTCTATCTTTTAATATAGTTATAACTAAATTGTCACAAAAATAACGGGTATTTTAAAACAACGACCATATTTATTAAAAAGTTATATTGATAAAATAACAAAAATATTCTTCTGTCTGAGACTCTTAAAAGATACAAGTTTACAACTGTCATTGCGACGGTTGTAGGTTCGATTCCAAGTCGGGAAAGTGAAATATGTAACTATTTATAAATTGATTATTTCGCCCTGGTAACGAGGCAGAGCGCGTCGTTGAGTTCCGCCGCTCAAATTGAAGAGATTTGATAATTGAGCTGAACGAAAATGTTTTAATAGGGAACGTAGTGTCTTAACACTAAGTTTTAAAGTATCTACATTTTAGCTACCCTGCTACGTATGGAACAATAAGAAATATTTCTGCCACTTGAGAATGTTTAATTTGAAACTAAAATCTAATATTTCCTAAATTGATACACTCTAGAAAATAGCAGTTATGAATTTAAAGGCGTCATTATTATTTTTCATCAGGCGCATTAAAACTAGAAAAATGAGAGCATCAATATATATATATATATATATATATATATATATATATATATATATATATATATATATATATATATATATATATATATATATATATATATATATATATATATATATATATATATATATATATATATATATATATATATATATATATATATATATATATATATATATATATATATATATATATATATATATATATATATATATATATATATATATATATATATATATATATATATATATATATATATATATATATATATATATATATATATATATATATATATATATATATATATATATATATATATATATATATATATATATATATATACAAAAAATAGAGGCCTGTCGTTTAGTCAACAAAATATTAAATATTTTCATAAATAATCTTATTTATTAACCAATTTCCTCGGCTAACAGTGCAAACAGCGGCGTTGAGTCCCGCCGTTCGACACGCCATGCCTCAAAAAAACTTGCATGTATATAATTCATGCATATTATGCTTACTCTAGGGAAGGGTTATTTTTTTTTTATTCTTTGTAGAAATGCCGTATGATACCGAAATAGAATAGGATCACCCGGTGGTAGAGTCACGTTGTCAGCTATGACAACATGCTTGGGCAGACTTGACCGGATTATTTCCACCCCCGGCATTTAAAACCGGCGTTAAGTAGTGACTTTGGCCACTGCGTTTCGCATTGGGTAATGCCGGGCTCCGGTGCCCGTCTACCCTAAAGATCAGCATCGCTTCTGCCTATCATGCCTGAGCGGGATACAACGTGAAGCGAAGAGTAAGTGAGTAGACGTATATACCACAATAAAATATAAGATATAAATTATATCAATATTTTTTAAATGTTGAAAACGGGCGAAGCCCCAAGTCTTAATTAGAATAAAATCAATAAAATTTACCATTCGCAAACTTGATATTGTAACAAATAATTTTTCCTAGGTTAATTTGCCAAAACGAGGAAATAATGAAACAGTAACGACAGTACTCTACGCGGGCGATAAGTAATTTCTGGTTTAAATTGGCCCGCGAAACCTGTTATAACCGTTATCTGTTACAAATATGTTTATATGGCTTTTTAATAATTTTGAATAAAATTTAAGACCCGTCGTGGCACAGCGGCACAGCCATGTGACTGTACACGATAGGTTGTCGGTTCGATCGCCGCTCGAGGAAATGAAATATTTAATATTTTCAAATTAAATATTTTATGTTTTCATTTCTTCGCTTTCGTAGCAAAGCAATTCGCGGCGTTGTGTTCCGCCACTCAACACACAATGCCTCAATTTCGGCGCAAAGTGAGGAACGGAAATAGAACGGAGTGTCTGCACACTAGGTTCTTAACTTCCCTCTACCTACCTTGCCGTGTGCTGAATACAGCTGAGTGAAGCTGAATACTATTTATATTTATGTTTCGTTAGTGTCATACGACAGCACTCTCCTTAGCTTCACCAACGTTGTTAAAAGAATTAACTAATAGATAAAACATGATGTCTTTACGTATTCAGTACAACAATGTGCTAAGGGAAGCCTCGGCATTGCAGTGCATCGACGATGTTTGCGGAGGCAGGAATAGATGATGTCTCTTCCATAATCAATAGATTCACAAGCAGTACCTACTAACACTCTCCTCAGCACATTGGCCTATAAAATGGAAAATCCCCTGTGGAGGCACTGGAATAATTTGCATTTAGTAAATAAATAAATAAACCGTGTACTAACATAGGTTAAGCATTGTTACTAACAAAAATTATATGGACTAAAAGTCTGAAATAAAGAATTATTATTATTATTATTATTATTTAATTCAAACTAGTTCCTGAGATACTTATCCACAGGATTTTTCCTACTTTGTAATATTATAGTACAGATACTAAATTATAATTTTAAAATATATACATATAACTTGGTAAGAACAATATAATGCAAAGAATTCATTAATATTAATACACTGGTCAACAAATTTCTCGCTTAGTCATGCCATTGTTATTTTTTTTCTGTGAGAATATATGTAATGTTTTTAATAGAAAAAAGCAGTGATTTTATGTTATATATGAATTTTCTTTTTTTGGGATGGTCTCTCTTTCAGTCTTCCAGTAGTAGCCCACCAACATTCTTGGGATCCATCTACCCTGAGAACGCAGTTCAATTTTCGAATTGTTCTAAAGGAACCTTCTTTGGGAAAAAATCTAAATGTGAGTGCAGGAATTTTAAGTGATTTATTACAATTCAAAGCTTTGTATGTCACTTTTATGATTCATTAAAAAAATCACAATTTGATTGATTCTTAAAGCATTGCTATGCTGATTTTTCCAAAGCGTTTAATTTTTCTTTAACTTTTCGATCTTTTAATAATTCCTCGATTTGAGGTCCTACAAAATTTTTCTTTTATTTTAGCAGCGCTTATTCTGGCAAATTTTACTTTTAAATACTAAATACTACTTACTATATAATATCCATTTTCATTTCGATCTTTAAATAAAAAATTACATAAGGTCTCATTTTCTATGGAGAAGCGGAAGAAATACTTTTAGAAGGCTTCACAAGTGCATCTTTTTCTGCTCAAGAACTAAAAATTCTCGCTTAGGCCATGCTTTTTGTTGTAATTATTTTTCTGTTCCTACTATCCCATTAGCACAATTAGCATCAGAATTCAGTACTTACCCAACTGCATTCCAATTAGAAGGGTAAATCATCGCAAATTTAAAAATTGTATGTATTGTACAAACAGTACAATACAAATTTGCGATGAAGTAATTTCAAGTACAATTTTCATGATTTCATAACTTTTTTTTTCATATTAGTACCGTGTGCTAGATGTAAATCACTACTTTTACCGGCTGTCAACCTGCTTTTATCACTATAATAAAAAACTTGACCTTATAACAACAAAACTGAGGGTGATTGAATTAAACTAAGTGCGTTTTCGTAATGAGGGTAGTTAGTCAAAACATGATTATCTACTAGGATTTGTGTGGCGTGACGACTGTTGACCAGTGTAATTACAGATTTTATTTTCATTCCATTATAAAAAATAATTTATCAACATTATTTTAAAAATATGTATATAATTTTATTATACATATTATACATATCCACTAGCAACCAGCCTGCGGCTTCGCCCGCATGAATAACGCCATTTTATTTACTTATCGCAATTAAACTATACTTTAAAAACTAACATTTAAACCAAATGAATACAAATACTGTAGCAATTTTGCCGAACACATATTTAAAATTCACATACCTTTTGTATTTAAAGTTCCCTATAAAATGTTTCTTGATAAATGTTCCATGGACAGACAATGATCAATTACAGATTTATCATAAGAATAGATTTAAGACGTTACATAAATTAGATTATTTATAATAGTGTTCGGACTGCCATCCATTAACACGATGATTGTGCCTTCAATACTGACTTGAAAGAATACTTTATATATTGCTTGAATAAAACGCAGCGTTGAGTTACGCCATCAGACCTGGAACACTTCGACTTAGGGCGGAAAACCTGCAGGATACATCGCGAACTTGAGAAAAATATATGAAAATAAACAACAACGGCGCAATTTCATTTATACATGAATAGCTTTTATTTTAATTCCTGTCAATTACGTTATTATGCTGTGACTTGTAAGTTCAGTGCCGTTAGTTAATTGACGATAAATAAGCTTTTATCAACCTTATTTTGTTGTATTATGGTTTATTTTTAAATACTCGTTGAACGGTCCGGTATACAGACCAAAGGTGCAACTTTCAAAATCAATAAAATTAAAAATTGAGCTTACTGACACGCGCACGTTCTTATAAATAATGAATAATAGAGTGTCTTAACACTACGTTGGGACTTACTTGGCGCAAAATATCTTAGCACTAGGTACCTAGGTTCCTTCCGCTTACTTTGCTACACATGTGATACCGCCGTGTGATTTCGGCTTAGAATAGAATCACCTAGGTACTGATGGTATCGTAAGAGGCGACTAAAGTACGTGTGGGAGAGTCACGGTGTCAGCAATGACAACACGTATGGGCAGACTCGTCCGGATTATTACCACCACTGGCATTTAAAACCGGCGTTAAGTAGTGGCTTCGGCCACTTCGTTTCCCGGCCCGGCATTACCCAACGCCGGGCCCCGGTGCCCATCCACCTTAAAGGCAACGCTTCTGTAGCTCCTCTGGAGTTACACAGGGCAGTGGGCGACGGTGATAACTTACCATCAGGTGACCCGTACACTCGTTTGCCGTGTTCTGTCCAAAAAAAACAGTTTAATTGTATAAAAACACTACGTACTTAATATGTGAAAAAAAAAACAGCCGTTATCGCGGCACAATTGGGTAATTAATAGTATAATTACGTTCTAAATGTTTATCGTTGTTATATTTTGTAGGGCACTTTCACGTTTTAATAAAAACCCCTAAGATCTTTCAATACATTTTTCATGTACAGATATCAATCAGTTAGGTATCTATTTATTATAAATACAGATAAGTACAGTCAAATTAATAACTGAAAGGTATGATTGGTATAAAATATCTTTCTTTTTTTTTCATCTTTCAGCTTCACGCTGTATCCCGCACGAAAGTAGGCAGAGGGAACCCGGGAACCTAGTGTTAAGACACTCCGTTCCACTTCCGTTCCAGACTTTCCGCCGAATTTGAGGTATTGCGTGTTGAGTGGCGGAACTCAACGCCGCGCTTTGCCTTATTACCAGAGCGAAGAAATGAAACATTAAATATTTAAATTGAAAATATTAAATATTTCATTTCTTTGACAGGGGATCGAACCCAGAACCTGTCGGTTACAGTCACACGCTTGTGCCGCTGCACCACGACAGGCCTCAAGTATAAAATATAGAAATATATATAAAATATACAATCAAAATAAATCATAATAATTATATATAAAATATAGAATCATAATAGCAATATTTTAATAATTTAAAAAAATTTTTACACAACAAAAATACTAAAAATAAAGCTGATAGTAAGTAGTTGTTAACAAAATATCAAAAAGGGTTTTGGTTCAACTTAATGTTAAGCTTTGTACCAAATTTTCGAGAACACCGCGCTTTGTCTTATTGCCAGAGCTGGGGGGATTCATTTCCTACAATGGGATTCAAACTCATAACCATCGATTTAAACGCTGCCGTGACGACTATCACTATCATAATTATTCAAAATAATTAAAGTTATACTTAGTACACTTTGACTTTAGAACAATTAATATACAATACGTCAGACTTGTCCAGTAATTTTCAATTGCATATCTACAAAGTAAATTAATCTCTATAAATAATACATTTAAGAATGATATTCAATTATCAGTTGCTATCATTTAATCTGTACCTTTCAGAACAAAACGACCAATAAATCTCTAGAGCATATTTTTTAAGCCTTTCTTAAATTAAATCAATTTTATTATTAAATTTCCTATATATATGAATATACTCTGCAATGTAAATATAACCAATATACTTCGAGCCCTAACTTCAGAAGTAAATTGAGGAATATTAAAATACTTGTAGGTCTTAGTAAAGTGGTTTTTAATACAGTATTCTGGTTGTAGGCAGTTGATTATGGTTGACAGCAGGGGACTGACGTGTTAAAGAACGAAAGTTTACAGTGAAAGTTTAAAAGGTATTAAGTGAAAATATTAGTATTTATATTGTTTTATTAAAATATTTAACATTTTTTTGGTTTGTATTTAGAAATATGTTATTTAACTATTTCTAAAATAGTGGGTTAAGTAGACCGTTTTGTGCGATCAGTCTTGAGATGTGAAGAGCAAATGTACCGTAATGCCGTTGTATGTCTGAAACTACTTGAGTGCCGGAAGTGATCTTAAAGAGGAAGTTACATTATATGAAAGGCTTGGTTAGCTTATTTAGAAAGAAATGAAAAAATGCTACAGTAGGTTGTGATAGTAAACTGTTATATTGAGGCTTGTTACGCGACTATATATGCGACAGGTCGTCGGTTCAATCCCCACTCAGGGGGATGAAATTTTAATTTAATATTTTAATTTTTTCGCTTTGGTAAGAAGGCAGAACTCTGCCGAAACACGCAATGCCTCAAATTTTGCGGAAAGTGCGGAACGGAACTGTTTATATGGAAACGGATTGTCTTCTGTATTCTGCCTACCTTGCCATGTGCAGGATATATTAATAATTAAAAAAAATCATTTTTTTTTTTCATTTTGTTTTATCTCCCGCATTAAGATAAAGACACACACTAATATCTACATAATATGTTTATATTTATCTTTTTTTAACCGTCATTGTGCAGTGGCATTGCATTTAAGTGTAAGTACGAATTCTATTATGGGATTATATGCATTTTTGTCTTCTGTTTTACCGTTACGAAGTGGGAAAACGCGGCGTTATGTACCGGTTATTGCTATTTATTTGATAACTAGACCAAGTACAACCGTTGAGTTCTTAGGTTCCCATGTTCCCTCTGCCTACTCAACTATGTGTATAGCATAAAAAAATCTAAAACTAGATATAAGTCTATAATTTAATAAAGTTATACTTGTATTTCAAAGATTCAGTGCAACAATGACGTATGTATATGTACTTTCAGATATTATTCAGGAGAGACAATAAAAGATTCCAAATATAGTGTTTCCTTATACATTACTTACGGAATAATTTCCTTAATTTTTGTATCAACATTTAAAAGGGTCAATTGGTTATTATGTTTACTACCGCATGTAGTAAACGATATGATATTTGTTGTGAAATGATTGTACTTTATCTATAAAATTATCGTCGAGTTGAGATAATATTATCATAATTCTTTACGATTTATTAACAATGTATTTTTTTGTATATACCTATCTATACTATTTTTTTTATTTTGATGCTCCAGCCTTCACATGGCAGGATTGACAGAGTGAATATGGAAACCTAGTGTTAAGACACTTCGTTCCGTTTCCCACATTGAGTGTTGAGAGGCGGAAATCAATGCTGCATTTTGCATGGTTACCAGAGCTAAGAAATGATAATATTAAATATTTTATTTTATCGAGCGGCGATCGAACCCACAACATGTCATATTTACAATCGCACAATTATGCGATTGAAACATACATACCGTTGTGTTCTGCCACTCAAAGCGTAACGCCTCAAATTCGACGGAAAGTGGAAAACGGAATATTCTGTTGAATTCTTTCGCTAACATTAACATTTATGCGTTTTCGAAATATATATATTTTTAAATATAAAAAGTTACGTTTCCCTTATATGCAGAAGCTTAAGGTTATGTTATAACTAGGTCGAGGAACTGTAAATGATTAAATCTCTCGAGTGAGCATCGAACCCACAACCATTGGATTTACTATGAGATGCTTCGCGCATTGCCGCTGTTATATGATGGCATGGAAATTGACATTTGCTCATGCTATTATATTTTTTGTCATAATTTGTTATTTTCTATTTAAATATTTAATATTTTAATTCTTCACTGTGGTAAAAAGGCAAAGCGCGGCGTTGAGTTCCGTAACTCAATCCGCAATGCCTTAAATTTGGCGTTACTCATACGCAATGCCTCTAAAATTCGGTGAAAAAGGGTGAACAGCATTGTCTTAATGAAATGGAGTGTCTTAACAATAGGTTCCCAGGTTCCTTATCCTAAAGTTAAGACAATATGATATCATAGTATAGCTTTGTGTACTGTAGTGTCTCCACTAGGTAGGTCTTGAACTAGTGACCTCTCCTTTTATTATTTTATGTTTTAATTATTCTATATCGTTTATTGTACGTAATAATAGTTTAATTTGAGCACGTGTTGGTTTGTTGTGGAATTCCTTTGACCCATGGACATTTACAAGATAATGATATATAATTATACTATATAATTGTACGTGTAATTTTTAATTACTTTGTTGTCGGAAGTCGTCCTAAACATATATATGTATGTGTATATATACATAAACACATATTTTCTACTTCCTCGCATTAATCTCGGCGTGCGGGGTCTACCTTCCTACATAACTTTTTCAACTTTGCATTTGACATCCTCAGAGGTTGGTTCTCATGTCCTGCATCATGATATACAACCAGCGCTTCCATGGGCCTCTCGGAGGTCTTACTTCAGGGACAAGGTCCTAGGCCGGCGCGCAATTGGGCCATTGTACCATACCATCTTAGGCGATGCTCTTGAAGTTTATACACAAAGTCACGGACACAAAGACAACTTCGAATAAATGTGTTACGGATGCGGTCAGACCTCGTTACGCCACACATTTAACTAAGCATCTTCATTTCCATGACGTGAAGATCCTGAGTGCGCCAACATAAAATAACCGGTCGAATGATGCTTTTGTATTTCAGCCCTAAAAACTTAAGGGACGTTTAGTCGGTATTTATGCGATCGCAGGCCACACCAGTGTCCTCCCACCACTTGGCCGGTGCACACTCATGCATAGCAGATCCGAGGTACCTGCACTGTTCCGGCTTAACAGATTTAGAACCTATATAAATAGTGTTCGAGTCCGGTCTCCCGGAAGCCATATACTCGGTTTTCGAAACATTTAGTTTTAGACCGCTATTCTTTAGCGTACAATTCACCATTCAAGAGGTTCACTTTACGCTCTAGCATCAGTTCGTCAATGATTGTATCCCGATGACATAGCTGTCATCGGGATACAACCACGAAGGCTGGTCTTGGATGTGAACTGAGACAGTATTTAGCACTACGTTGAATAAGATATGACTTAGACCAGAGTTCAAATGTAATCTGGTAGGGTCAAATGTCGCCAATAACAGTTGTAACCATAGAAGCGGATTTGTGATACATATATCTAATAATCTCAATATAGGAATTAGGGATTTCCTTTGAATCATAATGCCCACCTGATACACTGAGGAGGCACACAGTCAAAGGCCTTCTCCTTATTAAAAAAACCTCATGCAAAGCTCTCCTTTTTACCCTTTATACCTCCATCAAAGTTTTGAAAGAAAATATGGCATCCATAGTACCCAATCCTGGCTGCAATCCATATTAAGACTCAAAAATAGTACACTCTTGGTAGAGCCTGATGTGCATCAATCGCTCGAAGAGCTTCATGATGTGACGTATAAGCTTTATGTCCTTCTAACTACCAAAATCATGGACACTATCCCTTCTCTTGTAAATACAGGGAACGAAACTAAGCCACTACTGATGTGACATCTTTCCAGTGTTCAAGATGTGATTAAGAAAGTCGCAGTACGCTTACATCGGAATATCGTCAAATCCCACCGCTTTTCCGTCCTTCATGCATTGAAGGCAATTATGAATTTTGTCAAGGGTTATTGGTGTAATAAGTCCGAGGATAGACTGACTTTTTAGTAACTTCTGGAAGTAGCTTCTCCATCTCTCCTTTACAGAAGCATGATTAGAGAGCAGCGTGTCCTTGGAAATTGTGCGTGCAAATTGTGAATCGTGATGAATGTTTTAGAGTCAGGTAGTGCAGGGGAGCATAAAGATATAATTTCTCTAATAACCCAACGGGAACAGCATTTCTTTGCTTTAAGTATAATAAACACAATTGTATCATTCTTTATGTATTGTTTTCTTTTTCAGATGTCACAGACTAATTATCTTAGAATACTGGGGTATGCAGTAACAATAGTGATGCATGTCGGCAATGTAATATTTATGAATTTTTGCCTTAAAAGAGAATATGGTAACGATCCAGAGCTCAAAATGTTTAGTAAATTACAGCCAAGATACTTAACTTGTTGGACTTTTGTAAGTTTCTGATAATTCTTGTAATAAAATAAATTTAATAAATCTTCACGCTGTATCCCACATACCACAAGGTAGGCAAAGGAAACTCAGTGTTAAGACACTTCCCTACTTTTCACCTAATTTTTAAGGCTTGGAACTTTCGAATCTAAGCTCTTACCCCGATTGGGATTCGAACTCGCAGTCATCGCGTTACATTCAGAATATAGTTCTATAGTTATTTAAAGATTTGTATATTTATATATACAATTATTTATATATTATTTCAGTTTCTACAAATTGTTCACGCAGTTATAGGCTTAATTTGTGAATATCTTTTGATAGCCAATTCTAAAGACAAATTGTATAAGCTGCCTAAGCATTTGAAAGGATTAAAGCAGACACTTTTCAGTGCGGTGCTATGGCCTTCGACATGGGTGAGTTAAACTTTTTGTTTATTTTTTACATTCACGCTGATTCCTAGTGGGGTAGCCAGAGTCAAAGCCTCGTCATATCTCTTTCGCCTCTTACACTGTCATGAACCTCTTCATACACGCCCTGGGGGGGTCGTTGTGCGTTTTACAGAACCTTCCTTTATTATCGTGAACATTATGTTTTCGAAGGTACTCATTTTTCGTACAATTTTTTTGCCATTATTCCATGACTCAAACCACTCGTTCATCTTTATTCTCTTCGTGACATCCTCGGTAGTAACTGCCGTTCTATATATTTCTTAATTTAGCAACAAGCCATAGTATACCTGATACTAACCTACCTGATGGGTATTACTATGGGAAATTAATTTGTAACAAAAAACAAAATGCTGTCTTAAATCGAAGTGGCACAGGAGCACAAGTGTGAGACTGTAAACGCGGCGGGTAGGTCCGACTTCCACTCGGGGTAAATTTTTTTTTAACATTTTCTATTCCTCGCTCTTGTGAAGTGACAAGCCGTGGCGTTGAGTTACATCACTTAACACGCAATATCTCATTTAGTGGAAAATGGGGAAAGGAAACGAATTATATATGTATAGCTAATTTAGATTTTCGCATACAGTTTTACCCTAACTGACAATGATTTTCGATGATATATATACCTAGGTGACTTTTACTCATTTAAACGCTTAACACCTATTTTAGTCCATTGAGGTGATTTTCCCGATGAAAGCGCCATAATACGACGACTACAGTCGACCTTTAAATCGTTCAAAGTCCATATGTCATTTAAAAATTGGGGGGGGTAGTTTGAAAGAACCTACTTGGTCTTTGGCTTTTTAACGTTCGATCTCATATTTTTATGTGACAGATATACATGATTGGTCCAGAACTTAACCAGACGATAATGATAATTCTCTCATTGTTTCTCATCTTATAAGAATATTTTAACAGTCGAAGAACAAACCTGATTAGCACCTTAGTGCTCTCGACCTTTATAGTTTTTGAAAAACTTTACATTTTATATTTTAATTTCAATTCTACATTTGCCTAATATTATCACAATTATAAGTTATGATAATTTAACCACTTGGTGATAATTTGCACTCGACTGTAACACATAATTTTGATATATTTTATGTTAAGTTATATATTTATGTTAAAAATTGCTTTATTTTGCATAATGCGACATATACCTACTATAAAAACCTTAAAACAATGTAAAGTAATAAAATTAAAATTAATCGAAACATATTATTTAATTTAACCGGGCGTCGTCTGGTCATAGTAGTCAAGTTTACCTGTTCATAAATTACCACGTTTTTTATCTCGGTAGCCCAGCTCAATTTAAAAAAAACTGAATTATTGAATCTCTTCACAAACTACTATAATTATATCAAAGATGGAACAAACATGTCTGTATGTTTTTAAAACATATTGCCTAATAAGATCTTTGATTATACTAAACTTAAATTTAAAAAGCGTATAAAAATTTCGAACGCAGCAGGATTTGAACCCGCGCCTCTGGAAAACCGTTTCAGCGCTCTGACCCACTAAGCCATTCTTTCTCAATAATTTCGAACGAAGCAGGAAATTTAAGTTTAGTATTTTCTGTCCTAAGTGTCGAATTACACTTTAAAACATAGTAAAAATAAGATCTTTGATTATCGCGATGAGTAAACATTTGTATTTATTTATATTAAAACAAATTATATATATACATATACTTATAATTTTAATTATATAATGTTACTAGAAGAAAAAAGTATATACACAGTAGAACCTCGATTAACCGGACTAATTATTGTCGTTAGGCATCCGGATAATCGAATGTATGAAGAAAAGCGGTTTTGTGCATACATAATTATGTACATACAATGTTATTTATTAAAATCAACAAGTACATATCGACAAAAATCAATGTTTATTAAGAAATTATTAAGAGATACATATTCTTAGATTAGATACATACTAAAATAGTGCAGTCCTAATCATAAAATAATATATTTAGATACGTATGTGCGTACGTATAACTTGTTTGCAATATGTTTTTGGTAATGTGCATTCGGTAATCATGAAATAAAGAAATAAAGTAATAACATTAATTTGTATTAAAATATTTGGTAATTTTCATTTGACGTAAACCACCGCAAATTTTCGCCGTGTGATTTCAGCTTAGAATA
This sequence comes from Eueides isabella, assembly GCA_019049475.1. Taxonomy (NCBI): domain Eukaryota; kingdom Metazoa; phylum Arthropoda; class Insecta; order Lepidoptera; family Nymphalidae; genus Eueides; species Eueides isabella. Next base: position 4,223,925 of record CM032410.1, on the reverse strand, counting down.
GGATCATCCTGGTACGATTGAAAATAACCAATAAATGTTGAGGAACTGTTGCTAAAATATAATCGGAAAAACTGTGCTGAAATCTAAAAATTAAGTCTTTTCTAAGGTTAGCGCGTACAAACACAAGAAAAAACAAAAAGTAAAAAAAAACATGGCTGGGTGGGACCTATTAGATTAATAAACGTCCCCTGTAACACTTTTCTATATTTATCTTCCATGTACATATTTATAATAAGTATAGATAATATTTTTCTATTGCAGGTAGTGTTCACAGTATTCTGGTCTCTATTCTTATACGACAGAAAACTTATTTTCCCAAGTTTTGCCGATAAAGTTGTTACACCAATTTCTAACCATATAATGCACACAGCAATTATAGGTATGTAAAAAAATTAATTTTATAAATACAGTCTCTAGCTGCGCCTGACCATTTTCATTTCCTCTTTCATAATAGAAGCGGCGTTAAACCACGCAATGTTCACAATATTAGTCTTGAAATAAGAATGACAGTGTCTTAACACTAGGTAACTGTTCTTCTCTTCTGTTATGTGGGATACGTGAAGCTATACAAACACATGCTATAGTGAGGCCTGTCATGTTTAGTAATATAATTGTAAGCGTGTGACTGTAAACTCGACAGGTTGGGGGTTCCATCTCCACTCGAGGAAATTAAATACTTAATATTTTCAAATGTTTTTTTTTTAATATTTTAATTTCTTCGCTCGTGTAAGAAGGCAAAGCGCCGCGTTGAGTTTCGCCACTCAACGGAGAATGCCTCAAATTCCGTGAGAAGTGTGAAACGGACGGTGTATCTTAGTACACTAGGTTTCCGGGTTCCCTCTGTCTACCCTGCCATGTGCGGGAAACAGCGTGAAGCTGAGAGTAAGATTGTCCATTTTCTTTGCCTCAAACCATAATTTTGGCTAAGAGTGTAGAAAAAACTATCAATAATAATATACCTTATAACAGAGCATGTAAAGTTTAAACAAGAATCTCTAGATTTATTTTTTGTTTCGTTTTTAATTTCAGGTATAGTGCTTTGGGAGGTAATGTTTCTACCAAGAACAAGGCCACAGTCTCACAAGCGCAACCTCTTTCACTTAGCTTTCCATTTGGCGCTATATTTCTGCGTGTAAGTATATGCATTATATATTTTAAATTTAATTCATATATAATTATATAATTTAAATTTAATACGTATATTTAATACATATATAATTTAATACATTATATAATTTAAATTTAATACATATATTGGATATCAAAACATATTGTATGAATTACTCAAAAATGCGGCGTTTAGTTACGCCACTTATCACATAACGCTTACTCAAATTGGCGGAATGTGAGAATCAAGATGTCTTAATGAGAACCTAGTAACTAACACTAAGTTTCTACCATCTACCTTCCTTTCTAAAATGGAAACGAATGGGGTAAATGGGGACGAATGCAACTTATTTTATTTCTGGAGGGCAATTATGTTTGAATTATTTTTATTTAACTGATGTATTGAATAAAGCACGATGTTGAATACCATATAATGATGATGTAATATCTCTAATTCAGGCGTAAAGTGGGGAACGAATTGACTTTAACACTACTGTTTGATGTCTCTGCTGTATATGAAGCTTTTATTCAAGATATTGCTTATTGATCAGCGGAACTCAACGCTGCGTAGTTTTACTTCTAGCGTAACTAACTATTAGCGATGTAGAAAATTTAAATAACTCATAAGTCAGAGAGTGAATTGAACTTACAATCTTATTTATATATGTAAATAATGATAAAATCTTTATGCCACTATACAATGTCTTTAAACGACAAGAATAAAGTAATACCGCAAATGAAGCTACTATAAAATGCTTGAATTATAATTTTGAATTAATAATTCATATTAATAATTAATACTAATATTAATAATTAATATTAATTTTTATTCGGTTAATAATTAATATTAATTTATTATATGCTCACTTTTATGCTATATCCCTTATACGGCAGGGTAGGCAGAGGGAACATGGGAACGTAGTGTTAAGACACTCCGTTCCACTTCTATTCCCCACTTTTAGCTTGTTACCAGAGGGAAGAAATGAAAACATTAAATATTTATCTTAAAATATTAAATATTTCATTTCCTCATGTGGGGATCGAACCCATAACCTGCCGTTTACAGTCACACACTTATACCGCTGCGCCACGACAGGTATCGTGGATTCGTTAAATAAATTATTTAATTTGTTTTTTTATATTTTTTTTCAGTCTTGTTTACACGTTCATACAATATGGAATATGGATATATCCGATTTTTGGGCTACTCTATGGTACTATATACTTCCCTTTGCTACCTCTTATCATAGCATCTATGGCCTTTGGTTTTTACTACCTGCAATGGCCGCTGACTGACATATTTTGGAACAATAAAGAAAAAACTATGAAAATTAAATGATAATTATGTATTATGTATATTGTTGATTTTATTTTAGGTGATGTTAAAATATATTTATTTATTTCTTTGTTCTGTTTTTTTTTTATTTTAATTTTTAATAAAAAATATATCAAATGCAATATTATTAAATCTTAATTCTCATAAACTCATGCATAATAAACCTTATGGTTTTACTAATGATCGCTTTACTACCGATGTTAATATAGGCCCCTTAAAAAGTATTTATTAGTCATGGGAAAGATTGCAAGATGCTCTTGGCATAGTATGTAACTGGTTCAAGGCATTTGATTGCGTGCAACACTCAGCATCGATCATGAAGCTGCCGCATTACGACATAAGAGGACGTGCACTTAATCTTCGGATACAGAGGGTTGATGAGAATGGTAAGAAATCTCGTGGATCGTTAATCAGTATGGGGGTCCAACATGGATCTATTACTGGCCCTTTTCTCTTTTTAATATAAAAGAGCCATGAGATAGTGTTGTTTGCAGATGACATACCGTCCATTTTTAAAAAGAATAGGAGACAAAAAGTATATGTCGATCTATACAATGCTCATTCAAAAATAGTACTTAGTTTAGTGCTAATAACTTACATTTGAACAGAAAAAAAACTAAATTTGCGATATTCCGAACGCTTAACACAAAAATTGTGAAAGCTTGTAGTCTTGAAAGGTGAAGCCGTAGATCCTGTTGATTCTACGGTATTTTTCAGTATCACCATTGATTCTAAATTACAGTGGAGATCTCATATCGATGGATTGGCGAATAGGCTAACGAAACGGCTCGCCTCGTTTATTTTAGCTACAATCATAGTATTCACCCTACGGAATTTTACTCTGGGGTAATGTAGTCGATATTGAATCAATTTTTATCTTGCAGAAGCGAGCTATTCGCGCAATCTATAAATTAGGCCCCAAAAATTATTTAAGGGAAATTTTGAAAATATTATGGATGTTAAGAAAAATTTGAATGAATTTAGCAAAAATCGGGGATAAACATAATATTCATACTACTCAGCTTCATACTGTATCCCGCACATGGCAGGCTAGGCAGAATGAGCTAGGGATCCAGTGTTAAGACACTGCGTTCCACTTCCGTTCTCTACTTCCCCCGTTCCACATACAATATTAATACTAGAAATAAATTTAATCTTAGTGCACCTATAACTCGATTGCGTCGCGTCTGTAATTCTTTTATGGTACAGTGCGTACGCTATTGCAATAGGATCCCAGATAACGTCCGAAAATTTTATATTTCTCAATTTAAATAAGTTGTGAAAAATGCTTGTGTGTTAAAGGTTATATTACGAGTAATATGATGTAAAGTTTTGATAAAAAGAGACATATCCTACTGAATTTCTCTCCGGTTCTTCTCTGGTCTGAGACAGTAACTTTAGTGAATTGGTGGTAAATTGTTTCACGTTATAAAAACGAAGCTTGTAATTTCTTATTTTGAATTAAAATATTTAAATTTGAATTTGTCATATACTCTTGTGTTCTTTGTGTTTAACAACGTGGTGATAGGTAATAGTCACATTCTCTTTTTATTTACAAACTCTTCGTAAATAGGTATACGATTAGTGAAATATTTAATATTTAAACATATATTTTTTCTGGTAACAAGGCGTATGCTCTGTTAGTAGAGAAAACAGGCGGCGTTAAGTGCCCCCATTCAACATACAATGCCTATAATTTGGTAGAAAGTGGGGACCGAAATAGTATGTTTTAACATTAGGTTCCCAAGTAACCTAAGCCTGGCCATGTGCAGAATACATTGTGGAAAAACGTAAAAAGTAAAGAGAAGACTAATACTATTAATATGTTCTAATACAACTCGTAGCTTGCCTCAATATAAAGACTATCCAATATCAACAGTTCCTGAGATTAGCTTGTTCATCCAGAAAAGATCTTAGACTTAATATTTTTTTTTATTTTTATTTTATTTATAATTTATAAGAACCGTTTTAAAAAACTGTTTGGAGAGAAATAATTTATTTGTCCAAAATTTCACGCTGGATTTCTTATTGCTGTTGTCATTAATAGCAATAATATGGCAAAAAATATTTTTATGATATATTTGTGACAGGCGTTTCGTCTATCACAGATATCCTCAATATAATCTATCTTTTTAGCTTCACGCTTTACCTAGATTATAGGCATAGGAAGGAACCTGGGAACACAAAAGACACTGCTCTACCATTTTGAGACTTCCGTGAATTTTACATTTAGCAGAGGAAGCAGAAGATACCTCATATTAAGACACTTCGTTAACCACTTTTCACCTAATTTTTAAGACATTATGTGCCTCAAACTTATACCCATCGTGCTTATAGCCTGATGCTTTACCAATGTGGCATATCAGCTTCGACGAAAAATATAAATTGTAGAACAAATTTAACAACTGAAATGAAAGTAATAAGACCATATAGTGGCGTATGCGTGATTTGGGGGAATTTTAGTTAGCAAAATATTTAATTTTATTCTGTTTCCCTGTTTTACAATCTGCAGTGTTGAGTTCTACCAATCAACCTTCTTCTATTTTTTTATTATGGAAAGTCACGGCAAACGAGCGTACAGGTCACCTGATGGTAAGTGATCACCGTCGCCCACTACCCCGTGTAACACTAGAGGAGCTACGGGAGCGTTGCCGGTCTATAAGATGGATGGTGGTGCAGAGACACAAGCATGAGACTGTAAATGCAATTGTTTGTGGATTAAGGAAAATCGAAGAAATGAAATCTATATCATTTTATTTTTTTTCGCTCTAGTGAGGAACACAACAATACAACGCGGCGTTGAGTTCCGCCATAGAACCCACTGTGTCTTCAGAATTTGGACGTGTCTTAAAGGGAACGGAGAGATTTAAAAATAGGCCCCCTCTGTTTACCATAATAGGTTTAGAAAATTTTCCTTTGACTGTTTATCAATATTTAATAACAAATATTTTTTAATTAATATATAATCTTAAAGACCGGCAACGCACCTATAGCTCCCCTGGTGTTACACGGGGCCGTGGGCGACGGTGATCACTCACCATCAGGTGACCCGTACCCTCGTTTGCCTTGCCTTTTCCATAAAAAAAAAAAAAATAAAACCATCTTTTACGGTTCAAAAAAATGTTATGCGATAACGAAAAGCCTACTTTCTTATGCTAATTTATTAAATTTTACATAAAAAAAATCTGACCTTGTTTTACTTTATATAACCACCTTTTCTTAATTATGATTCATTTTTTTTTTAAAAATAAATAGTATTTTTCTTTTGGTTCAATATTTTAGAATCCGGCTTAGACTTAGAATGGGATGACCCTGGTACTGATGGTGTCATAAGAGGCGACTAAAGTACGTGTGGGAGAGTCACGTTGTCAGCAATGGCTAGACCCATGGGCAGACTGGACCGGATTGTCATTATCCCTGGCATTTAAAATCGGCGTTAAGTAGCGGCTTCGGCCACTGCGTTTCGCATTGGGTTCTTGTCCATAAAAAAAGGAAGAAAATGTCCTTTAACATTTCATTATTATGCAGAATAAACAGTGTAAGGGACATCACGCAGCTTTAGGGTACACCAGCGTTCACGGGCATGTATTTAGGGCAGAAGCCATCGATAGCGACCTTAATGCTGAGCCCAGTAAGAAAAGTAGCGATCCACTTGCATAAATTCACGGGAAGCCCGTAAGATCATTTTCGTGATCAGGTTTTAAACGCTTTTATAATTTATAAACTATATTTATGATTATAGCGGCCCGCTTTATTAATATATAGGGCAAATAAGTATTCTAAATATGTAACACTTTCATTTAATAATTTAAATTACTAAAATAAAGTGACAGTAAATAATATAATTCACAACTTATGTGTTTATTGAAAAAAAAATATATATTTGTCAGTTTTGTAGCACAGAGATCTTTGAAGTCAGTGAAATCAAGTAACTTATTGTACTAACTAGAGGCCACCACAGCTTAGCGGTAGAGCGTCAGAATGTAAACACTAAGTCGTGAGATTGATTCCCATTTGAAAAAAGATATTCTGCATTTTCTCGTTTTGACATCAAAATACATTACGTACGGATTATGTTCCGCCACTAAACACATATTTTCTTAAAAAGTGTACTTAAATCGAGAACCGTAAATTATGACACATATCTATAGAAATGAATTTCATTAGACATCCAAAATAAATTAACAAACCGGCAAAACTAGACATAATTTGGAGCGTAGCACACATTTTTTATGAATGATCCACCATAGACTAACGTAACTTTCGAAAAAAGGAGTAAAACTGCCAGTAACCAGTCAAAAAGACCCGTCATACCGTTACTAATAGTTATAACTGCCTTACTATTCTACTTTGATAGAGATCTTCTTACAATTGTCGGTCGATCATTCGTAGATGTTATTTAGATTAAATATGAATAATAAAACAAAGCAATAAGGTTCATTTTTAAGTGTTAACTTAAAGCAAAATAGAAATTGGTTTTTTTTTACTAAGTTATATCTGGATCCATCTAATGCATTCCACTTTACAGTTTACGGTCAAGCGCATGGGAGTGTTGCCAGTGAATTCTGATTACCCTTGATATAAGTAAATTTACAATATTAAATATATGTTTAATACGAGGTTTCCAAGTGTCCTCTGGTACAGCGTGAAGCTGGTAATGTGTTCGTTTTTAAGATGTTTCTTTTTTATTTGCATCTGAAATATATTATATTGTATGCTCATTATTCATACTATTTATTTATAATTTATAATTTTATTTATTTAAAATATACGAAAAAAAAAATAAAAAAAATACGATCTAGCTATATAGTGAATTAATGCTTTAATTTATAATTTTAATTTCATGTTACATAAATATTATTAGCACTATTATTATATCACTTTAGTAAAAATTGGATAAAATAATAATTTTATAAATTTATTTAATACCATTTAAACATATTTATTTTAACAAAATAAAATAAATCAATAACCACACTTCCACTCTACTAACTCACGACAAAAACAGACCACGGCAACACTGACATACATCCCAAACATTCGTCAACGGCATGGCCTTGGCGTTGCACGTATAGATCGAAAAAAAAAAAAACAAACAAACTGTCAAATGGCATTATTTTCGCGCGTTTTTCGGCGCGCTTCGCCATTTTTCCAAAAACGTTTCGAATCTACAGCGAGTTTGACGAAAGATGAAATCTTATTGTTATTAAGACCGCCGTTTTCACATTGGAGTAATATAATACGTGAAGCGGAGAAAGTTGTTGGATATCCGACGTCTTTCATGAACCTGAGATGCCTTTTGAGTGATGAATTCGCTAACTTAGCCATGTATTTAAGGAAAGTGGTGAGTTTTTTAAATTGTTATAAATCTATACTTATAATTAGCTAATATTGATTGAGGCCTGTCGTGGCGCAGCGGCACGGGTGTGTGACTGTAACCGACAGGTTTTGGATTTGATCCCCGGTCGAGGAAATGAAATATTTAATATTTTAAATTAAAATATTTAATGTTTCATTTCTTCGCTCTGGTAATAAGGCAAAGCGCGGCGTTGAGTTCCGCCACTCAACACGCAATGCCTCAAATTTGGCGGAAAGTGGGGAACGGAAGTGGAACGGAGTGTCTTGACACTGGGTTCCCGGGTTCCCTCTGCCTACTCTGCCTCGAGCGGGTTGATACAGCATGAAGCTAAAAAAAAGCTGATATTAGTTTTCGATGTCTGTTTTGGCGTAGAGGGTGTAACTGTAAATGTTTATATATTATATTTTTCATTTCCTCCCTCGGAACTTAGGAATTAAAATTTCGTAATTGAGATGTTGTGTTTTAGCTCTAAGGTCTTTAGTTCCTACTCTCTATCCTAAAATGTGAAGCTGAAGCTTAAAAAACTAACTAATTATCGCTCGTAAATTGCTCGAATTCAGTTTTTTTTTTTTATTTTTAAAATGTGTAATAACAGCGAAACTCAGAGATTTTATTCAATTAAATACCTTGTATTTTCCTGTGCTTATAGGTATTTTAAAATTTGGAAATTCTCTCTTAGTGTTCTCCTACGCTCCCTAAATGCCAAAATAAATTTTATATATAGATACTAAATCTGCTAGTCTCGTATTTCGATATTCCCCCTGTTAGTATCCAGAAAACATTATAAGTAACTTTTATAAAAACCATAGCAGAAAAGTCAGAAAAAGAAGTTAGTGTTAAGATACTGTGCTTTATTTTATTATCAGAACCAGGAAAAGAAAATAACGAAACCCAAATTCCCAGTGGAAATGGAAACACCACAAAAACTACAAAAATAGTAAATAATTTCACCATAAAAAATCCGTGAACAAATTTTCAATTGTATTTTAATATTTTCCTTATTAATTAATACCTAATTTATTATTCAATGCGCCTTACGGTACGAACACGAAGTGTAACTGAAAGTAAAAGATCGTCGGTTCAATTCCTGCTTGGAGGAATTTAACTTATTTTGTCACACTGAAATACAATGAAAGCACCGTGTTAAGCAACGCATCATTTATTTTTCCAAAATTCAGCAGAGATAGAGTCCGAACACTAAATTCCCTCTATCTTTCCTACTTTAAGTGGCATATCTGTAGTATATAAAATGTATAATTTGAGTATCTTAACACTCTCTGGGTTCACAATGCCTTGCCACTTGCCAGAAGAAAACAGCGCGAAGCGAAATTTAATTTTGGGTAGTTACGTGCAATAGTGTTTGCGCAACTGAGCAACATAAATAATTCGTAATATCTAAACAAATTTTCATAATTTAATTAGAAATATAAAGTAATTTTGTTTCAAAATGTCAATTTCGAAACGGTCGGCCGTTCTTTTTTGCTTTCACATATTACAAGTGACTTTGTACAATTATAAGGTGGACATTTGATTATCTAATCCATTGGGTATAGGTTCTATTTCTTCTTGAATAAATTATGGTGACTATTTATACAGTTTTTCGTACTGCTTTTCTATTTTCCAGACATTGCGTGTCGAGTAGTGTTTAACAACGCTTGTTGTCTTTTTCACCAAACAGAATAAATAATTGAGGCCTATCTCTGGTACAAGCGTGTGACTGTAACAGACAGGTTCTGGGTTCGATCCTCAGTCGAGGAAATGAAATATTTAATATTTTCTTCTGAATGAACTTTTCAATTTAAATATTTAATGTTTAATTTCTTCGCTCTGGAAATAAGGCAAAGCGCGGCGTTGAGTTCCGCCACTCAACACGCAATGCCTCAAATTCGGCGGAATGTGGGAAACGGAAGCGGAACGGAGTGTCTTAACACTAGGTTCCCGGGTTCCCTCTGCCTACCCTGCGTCGTGTGGGATACAGCGTGAAGCTGAGAGAGAGAGAGAGAATAAATAAAACAATACATTCCCAGTAGTACAGTCGCCATCTCCTTTACAATCAATGTGCATCAGACAGCCTCAGTTGTGTTGCTTAATAAGTAAAGTCTTGAAATTTACTAAAATACGTTAATATCGAGTCACATCTATCAGATTTACATATTTCAATGAAATAGCTATAACAATATTATATGGTAGTCAGCTTCACGCTTTCTCTAAGATCTTGTAGCGTAGGCAGACAGAGAGCCTTAGTTAAAATAACTCCGCGAATCGGAACTCAACGCCGCTGCTTGTCTTGGTAAAGCAGGAAATTCCTCAAGCATTGCGTTTACAGTAGAATGCTGTCTCATCACAAAAAAATAATTTCTTTGCTCTAGTAATAAAGTAAAAGCATCGAGTTTCTCACTATGCAATGTCTCAAATTCGGCAGAAAGTGTGGAACGGAATGTCTCTAGATTCCCAGGTTCCCACTAATCTACTTTAGGCGACGTAACGTAGATCCAAAAAATAAATAAGTTAAGTAGGAAAACAGAACCATTACCAAAATCACTGGTTCAAAACACACTACCTGACTAAAATGTAAAATTAATATAAATAATAGGATTATAAGTTTTTATAAATATTTTACATTGACTTATTAGTATTTTACAAGTAAAAATATGTAAATGACCTAAAATACGTAAATATAACTTGTTTTAAACAAACTTTTATATGCTCATATTGACGCTGTAGAGTTAAGACACTCCCATCTGTTTCTTATTTTCCGCCCAATTTGAGGCATTGTATATTGAGTGGCGGAACTAAACGCCGCGCTTCGCCTTGTCACCAGAGCCAAGAAATTAAAATATTTCACTTCTTTGAGTGTGAATCAAACCCACAACCTGTCGTTTGTGCTCCTTCGCCACAACTTCAATACCAGCTAATGATATATAATTTATTATTATAAATGCAAATAGCTGTTTACCGTAAACCTATTTATGATCAAGTGGAAACTATGTCAATAACAGTTTAGCTTCTATGAGCAAGTAGTTTTTATAGCACTATAGTTATGTTTTTTAGCTTCACGCTGTATACCGCACGTAGGAAGGTAGGCAAAGTTGTTCCCATTAAAACACTTCCGTTCCCAACTATTCACCGAATTCTGGAGGCACTGTGTGGTAATTGGCGAAACTGAACGCCGCGCTTTGCCTTGTCATGAGTGTAAGGAATAAATATTTATATTAAATATTTAATTTCCTCGAGTGAACGGGGAATCCACAATTAGGTTTACAGTTTATTTTTTCTTTAATTTTAATTATTTTTTTTGTTTGAAATTTCCAATAAATATAAAAGATTATATAAAATGAGTCTGTTTAATTTTTTGTTTGATAAGCGATATAGAATATCCTGTTTTTCATATAAATTAGAGAAATACTTCCTGTTGTGTACATGAGCGCGGTGATGAAAATAAGGAGTGAAGGGTAGACAGAGAGAACTTGGGAACCCAGTGTGAAGACACTGATCTGTTCCCCACTTTCCGCCGAATTTGAAGCACTGTGTGGTAATTGGCGAAACTCAACGTCACGCTTTACCTTGTTACCAGAGCGAAGAAATGAAAATATTACATATTTAAATAGAATATACTTAGACTTACACTTAATTACATTTCGCGTGTAAGGTCACGCGGTTGTGCCTCAAATGTGGTGTGTTTAACCCCGCTCCAATAACTAACCTGTACCTCTAGAAGGGTTTCTTAGAGGAGGTTTTAAATCTCGCTACATAAAAAAAATGTCTTAATACTTAAAATTTATTATGTATTTCAGGTTGGGAGTAACAATATTGTTATGCAAACTGCAAAAAATGTGCTGTACGGTGATTCCAAAAATCTACAGCCATGGGGCCTGATGATATTACTTTTGGCAAAATCCGTCAAGACTGCTGAATCTAAAGTACCCCAGAAACAAAAAAACTTAGCTGAACTAACCGAAATGATGAGAACTGGCTATCTAATTCATAGAGGAATAGTCAATGTGCCATTCGCGAAACGTTCCAAAGCCACGGAATCGGTGATTTTCGGTAACAAAATCGCTATATTACTTGGTGATTACATTTTAGTTTCAGCAAATGCCATGTTGGCTGAGTTGCAGGAGCCCGATGTCCTTTACATAATATCATCGGCTTCCAAAGATTTGTCTGAGAGTGAATTTTTCGGGGATCGTGATGAACAGAATATGCCTTTGCCTGGTAAACCAAATTTTATGAAGGACGATCTGGACATAACTTTTGACACATCTATTATAGAGCAAAATGATGTGTTGGGAAAACCTAAAAAAGAATGGACGGCGAGAACAGTATTCAATGGAGTCAGTTTATTAGGGAAAGGATGCCAAAGTGCTATGTTAATGGATGGACAAAGTCGAGAAATCCAAAGCAATGCTTATCATTTTGGCTGCCATGTAGGCCTGGCATGGCAAGCCGCTGCGGAAATTAAAAAAATCACGGAAAAAGATCAGTTCTGTCTTACAAGTGCTCCCGTATTATTTGCTCTCGAAGACAACCCTGAACTCTACAAATTCATAGTTAGAGCCAAAACTGATGTCAAAGATATTGATTATGAAGATTTAAAATTTAATGTTCTTAAGACGGATGCCATTGAAAAAACTGAAATGCTAAGAGACGAGCATGCTAGAAAGGCAACCATGTACATAGATAGTATTGGAAAAAACGAATCTGTAGACATGATTAAAAAATTAATAAATACATTCTAATATACTATCTTATTTAAAAAATTTTATTTAAAGGAGAAGCGCTTCTCTTCTTGTGAAAGCAAAATTATATTATATATTCCAAGATCAAAGATTAATATCTAACTGATATCAGAACAAAAAAAATGGCATCACATTTTAATTTTAACTTTTTAAGGGCAATTTTTAAACCCCGTTAATAATTACTAAAGATTTAAATTAAATATTAATGAGGCTATACATGTAAAGTAGCGAGTAGCAGCTAGTCATGGTATCACAGAATATTAGAAAAATGCTTTTATTATTTTGGACCAACTATGAAATAGATCAAATATTTAAAAATAAAAAGAAGATCAACAAATAACTGGTTATACAAGAAAGAGGAAAGGTGGCCTTCACAATAGGTTTGTATTTGCCTCTCAGTAACATAGAGGTAACGATGGTGAGAAGTATAGTTGTATTGAGGAGATATAGGTAAAATGGTCTTTTCATGTAATAAATAATAAAATAAAAATGTATTTTTTTTTTCATGTATTTTTTAAATATAATCAAAAGAATACGCACACTTAATAATTACATTTAGTTATTTTCATTTAAAAAAAAATAATGAAATGGATCATTTTATTTAATGTTAATCTTATAGTTGTTACAAAGAGGTTTTTAATATATTTAACTTTATTTATTTAATTAATAAAATAAATGTTAATATAAAGTGTTTTATTTAGTCATTGACTTATTTAGTAACTTCTATTTATTGTTTAAAAAATATTAAATAAAAATCATTTAAGTTGTTTTATTTACCTTTCCTCTTCATTTAGTAAATAGTCACAATTTAAATAAAGCAGTTGGTATTTATGAAAAAATATTTTATTATTACATAATACGCATTTAAAAAAGTGGGGAACGGAATTAAATGTCTTAACACTAGGTTCCCAAGTTCCCTCTGTCTTCCCAGCTGTGGGTGGGATACAGTGTGAAGCTGAGTAGAGTAGAGTTATACAAATTATTTAATACTATCATAGCGCATTGGATTGTTAAGTATTCGATGAATAAAAATTTGTTTGTATCTCAATTTCAATTAATTTAAAATTAAAATACTAAACGACACCTTATGCTCAGTAACTAAATAAATATTAGTGGATTCAATTACTTTTCAGATTAATATATCGAGGAAACGAAATTCCTCGATCTGACTAGACAAACTTTGGTACTACTTTATTTGCTACTTACGAGCAATTTTAATGATGATATCTATACTGTATTGTTATCGTAAGTAATTTTAGTAATTAACTCAATAAAAAATCTTTATTTAGATAATTGTATAAAAGTAATAAAAGTATAAAAAGTTGTAAGTATAGATAAAGTGACAGATAAATAAAAAAGTACCTTTTTGGTTTACCAGTACTGTTCTAATATAAAAAATCATTCGAAATTTTCTACATGTACTGTTTATACTATTTTTTCTACATGTATAGATATGCCACTTGAAATGAAAAGCTAGTAAGGGTAGTAAGAATTCGATTAATCTAGCTAATATTTAGCAATAGACGTGAAATGGTGATATGATGATAATATTTTTTTTACATATTGCTTTTTAAATTATAAATCATTCTTAGTGAGATTATTTCGATAAGTGGTACGCAGACACCGTAGCAGCGTTTGGTGCTCCGTTCTCTCTGCCTACCCCGCTAGGGATATAGCGTGAAGCTATGTACTACTGTACATAGCTCGGATTGTAATCAATTATTATTATATATTTAATTTATTATATAAAATATATTGCCGTCATATGTAAATATATATTTCAGATTCAGAATTATCTGATAAGATACATGGGTCAAAGTTTAACCGTAAATTTTATCCCACGCTACAAAAAGTAGTTCATTTAAGTAAAATAACGAGGCCTAACGTGGCGTGCGGTACAAGCGTGTGGCTGTAACCGACAGGTTGTGGGTTCGATCCCTACCTAAGGAAAAGAAAAATTGAACGGATGGATCACGTATATCTATTTTTATTTTTTTTTCCGATTACTTTGGAATAATCCTGTTAAATTTGTTTCATTTGAACCATTTTCAATATCAAGTGGGTATTAAATGTTTTTACGAAAATAAGTAAGTAGTAGGGTAATAAAAAATTGTAATAGAACATGACAAACGTGCCGTGTGATCCCGGCTTAGAATAGGATTACCCTGGTACTTATGGTGTCGTAAGAGGCGGATAAAGTGCGTGTGGTAGAGTCACGTTGCCAGTAATAGCAACACGCATGGGCAGACTCGACCGGATTGTTACCACCCCCGGCATTTAAAACCGGCGTTAAGTAGTGGCTTTGCCCACTGCGTTTCGGATTAGGTAATGCCGGGCCCCGGTGCCCATCCACCGTAAAAGACGGTAACGCTCCTGTAGCTCTTCTGGAGTTAAACGGGGCCGTGGGCGACGGTGATCACTTACCATCAGGTGACCCGTACGCTCGTTTGCCGTCTCTTCCATAAAAAAAAACATAAGCAACGCATCCTACTCAAAGGAGGAAGCGCTGCCGTATTGTGATCATTTTTGTGCGTATCAAGATTTGTAATTAGTACAACTTTTGACTCGGAGGCGTCAAAATCTATATGAAATCTGCTCTTGGCAGAGTATACACAGTGTATCCTTATAGTGTGGAATGATAATATTTGATCGTGTACAAGTACGAGTACGTTGTTCGAGAACTAACTACTTTTTCCGTTTTAAAAACAATTCATCGATGCCTGTCGTCGCCCAGCGGCACAAGAGTGTGACTGTAACTGACAGGTTCTGGGTTCGATCCCTACTCGAAGAAATGAAATTTAATAATTTCAATTTTACAATATTTATGTTTTCATTTCTTTGTTTTGGTATCAAACGTGTCGTTGAGGTCCGCTACTCTACACGCAATGTTTCAATATGCGGAAAGTGAGAAACGGAAGTGGAACGGAGTCTCCTAACACTAGGTTTCTAAGTTCTCTTTGTCTACCCTGACATATGCGCGATACAACGTGAACCTGAAACAAAAAACTATTGAAATAAAAGCAGGATTTGAACCTGCGCCTCTTTACAACTCATAAGAATTATCGATTGGGAAGAGAGATTACATTTTAAATGAAACACTTTTAAACGGATTAATCGCGTATATTGAATGGTAAACATTTTTGGGAAACCCGACGTTTCGAACACTGTACAGTAGTCCGTGGTCACGGGTAGATTACAATTTATTTATTTTTTTTACTATCTTTTAAAATGTCACTCCACACTTAGGACAGAAAATACTAAACTTAAATTTAAAAAACGTATAAAAATTTTGAACGATGCAGGATTTGAACCCTCGCCTCTTGAAAACCGTTCAAGCGCTCTGACCAACTAAGCCATTCGTTCTCACCAAACTTTGTGGAAATTCTTACACGCTTATTACAACTTGTTTATGTTGTTAGCATCTCTGTAGGAGATTTATACAAATTTCTGCCACCCAATGATATATAGATGGTAAGAATTATCATTTGGCAAGAGAGAATACTAATAATAGAAGAATATTTTACTTAAGTGAACTATTTTCTGTAGCGTCGGATATAAATTTTATATCTTTAGATATTTTTCATTATTTGATTTTTTCATTACTTCATTGTAAATTTTTTTAACTACACGGGAAGTATCCTAAAGTGAATTTAATACAAAAATCAACAGAAACATTGCAAAAATGCTCGTACTCTTTGATTGCACTCATTCTGAAATTTATCTTTTCCTGTGGTCCGAGGAGTGGCATATTTAATACATATTAATTTTAGCTATTTTTTTTTTAATATTACGATAAACTTACAAAGTTTTTTCCACGTAATTGTAAAATTAACGGCCGTGACACATTTCCGTTTGTAAAAATAGCAAACTGATCCTGTTAGATGTCAATTTTGTTGATACGGAACCCTAAAAAGGATTTACTAAAATAAATGTGAAAAAAAAAGACATCATAACAAAATATTTTAAATATATAATTAAGGCTATTCAATAAACTATAATTATAATATTAAAAGTCAAATGCCATGATCAATAGTCTGGGTGTAAAGTAAAAACACGTGGATAACAACGTGTCTCAGAAATAATGCGAAACATATGAAAATAATAATATTCAGTAAGGGCCCAAGTAATATAAGATTTTTATTACTAATATATAAAATATATAAAGTCACAAAACTCAATTTATCAAGCTAATAACCAAGGCAACTACTTAATTATTCAAGACAAAACTATTTTTAAGGTTTAAAAGAACTGTCTTTGATCACTTGTGTTTGTCGGTTACTGGTGGCATTATCCAATATGAAATTGTGCTACGTAGCTTAATCAATGTCTCTGTTTATAAGATCGTATTCTTACCTTTTTTTATCTTCTATCTGCTCATGTAGTAACTAGAGCGAAAATATTTAGTAACTAATTTAATAAAACATTACGTATTAGGTTGTAGCCTGTCGTGGCGCAGTCGTTGACTTATTTCATATTTTCAATTTAAATATTTAATGTTTTCATTTCTTCGCCCCGGTACAAGGCAAAACACGTAATGTTTCAAATTCGGCGGAAAGTGGGGAATGGAAGTGAAACGGAGTGTTTTATCACTAAGTTCCCATGTTCCCTCTGCCTACCCTGCCATGCCATGCGGGATACAGCGTGAAGCGGAGAGTTTTAGGTTGTGCAATCAACGCCATATTTATTTTTACCAAAGCAGATTGTAAAATGAAAATAATTTATATTTAATTAAGTTAAATCTTTACTTAGATTAATCAGGTTAAGACGTAATGTGGTAATTTGTAAAGAAATAACATTTGCTCAATTCATCAGCCATGTTTACAATCATATTTTTTTTATTAAAATACTAATATTAATTATACAATATTAAAATATACTATAGTGCCAACAAAGAGTGCACGAAACCGTTGCAATACAATGTAGGCTGCTGCTTATCACCAATTATTTTCAATATAGTTAGTTAACAATATATTAATAGATAAATAACACATTAGAAAAATAGTTATGCTTTACAGACGAGTTTGCAATACTGACACGAAATCCACAACAATTCAATGAAGTCAGAAACTATTAAATGAAGAAGACTTGTTTTGTACATGGACTAACATACTAAGAGCAAAACCAAGTAAAAGCCAATTGCCAGCCAAAGCCAAAAACCTTTGCGTGGACAAAGTGTAACCACCATTACCGAAGTAGTATCTATCAAATGTATTGGTACAAATACAAAGGTATATTAAAAAGGGTGTGGACCAGTTGTCGACAATTATCAAAATTATCTCAATAAAATAGATCAACAACCTATAGGTAACATTAAAAAGGTTTGGATATCACGCCTAACTTGACCATATTTGTAGATTATATCAGCAAAATTAGATGCTAGTGTTGTAAAGACATTTAAGTTATGCCATAAGGATCACGCTAACTTTGGTATGAAACTATAGAAACCTTTCAGATCTTTGTAAAAACCTTGGAGTTACAAAAAGCATGTGTTGGAGAAATCGAAGGATCACTTCGTAAAGATAAGTATATCAAGGAGTCTGAATCAACACTACAATTCCATAAACAATTTATGGCAGGTAAACATAGCTTTAGCAGTAGTAAAAATAGCTTTAAGATTAAGTTCCAAAAAGGCAAATGGAGACAAAATATTTTAAAATCTTTCCTTTCTTTCAAGAAGATTAAAAGTAGAGGTGTGAGTGGTTGAAATTAGGCGACATCTGTATCCCGTTAACTTTGAAATGGTACACCTTACTGTACTATTGGTCACCTGATGTTTTGCAATTCTACCGTAATATCTTCCAGATGACTTCTACCAGATTGTTTTACTTGTGGTGAGGCCATCGGTACAGCCAGGCACTTATGGCGTATAAAGTGGTTGTAAGTTTGAAAAGCACTACAAAATCCAAAAATACAAACTTACACAAAGACCACACAATTGAATTAAAAAAATATTATTATTTAGTAAGTACACTGACCAAAAATAGCAATAATTTATATGCAGTAGAAATGAGTACTTGAGGTATATCAGCATAAAATCTTTAGAACCTACTAAAAGATGTAGGCCTGTCAAGAACTGCAGAAAAATATATATTAGGACGAGTATCTAAGGCTGCATTAGCATGCTTCTAAGATATAAAAAAAAATGGCTAAGCATGGCGAGAAACACGAGGAGTAAAGGTGAGTATTGACGTACATCACAAAGGGGCTTTAGAACCCTACACCTGAAATCACAAATCCCGGGGCTACTCAGGGCTACTTTCACTGCCACAGTATGGACCCAGCATAATCCATGGAATTCTAAGAAGTTTGTCTCTCGAAAACCAAATCAGTTTAAATTGATTAATCAATGGTAATCAGTTTAGATGTCTTCTAAATACAATTATGAAGTTAATGTTAGTGAACTTAGATGTTAGTGAAATTAGTAATCATTTAGGTAGTCTTAACTGTGTCACAGAGGTGTTATCTAAATCGTTAAATCAATTTAATTGCGACTGTAACCGGCAGGTTGTGGGTTCGATCCTCACTCGAGAAAAGAAAAGTATTTAATATTTTCAATTTAAATATTTAATGTTTTCATTTCTTCACTCTGGTACAAGGCGAAACACAGCGTTGAGTTCCGCTCAACGCGGAATGCCTCAAATTCGGCGGATAGTGGGGAAAGTGTAACAGAGTATCTTAACACTGGGTTCCCAAGTGCCCTCTGCCTACCCAGCCGTGTGCGGGATACAGCGTGAAGCTGAGTTAAATTAAATGACAGTACAAATTTACAACTTCATATTACAAATGTTGGCCTAAAATTAAAAATTGTTTACGGATGGAACGTACGGTCACAAAATATAGATTGTCATCAAGATTATTATCTACATACATATTATTTATAATAAATTATTAATATCATATTAATTTTTGATGTGTTTTGTTTTTTATTATTAAGCGTCTAATTAAAGAGTTAATTAACATCATCTTTTGTTTGATAACTGTCTATAAGGAAGATACAGCTTTGACTTATTCAATTTTCAGTAGGGAATAATTTCTATTAAATTGTAAATCGTTCGGAAATAAACAACGGAGAATCTCAGTAAGTCTTATAAAAAATATTTATTTTTGACACTTGTATGAGGCAACTTAGAGTTAAAACTCTCCGTTCTCATTAAGAAATTTCCGTTTCCCACTTTTTGTAAATTACTGTCAAGACTCAATGCTACTCTTTTAGATTAGTTACCAAAGCAAAAAAATAAAAAAAATATTTTTCTATTTCTAGATTGCGGATCAAACTTCGACTTATTATTTACAAAGGTACACATGTGCCCTTGCGCCTGCTCTCATTGAGTTTTTAATATTTTATTGCAATTATTTACTATCAGGCATAATATGAGACGTAGTTAACAATAACAATATTTTTAAGTATATTCATGATAGCTTACTTTAATTACACAAATAAAAAAAGAAGGTTATCGTGACACAGGAACACAAACATATGACTATAAAAGTCACTGTTGGCGGTGCGATCCCATTTATTATTTTCAAATGAAATATTTTTTTCATCGTTCTGGTAACATGGCAAAGCGCGGCGTTGAGTGTGGAAAGTAAGGAAAAAAAGAGTGTCTTAACACTAAATTCCCAAATTCTCTCAGCCATGCCATGTCTTGGATACAGCCGGAACTGGAAAACAATGATTAAATATGAAGAAAAATGTCATCAGCAGCATAGTTAAAAAATATATATTAAATTGCGTATCTGGTCTGTGAGCTATGAATATTGTATACGAACAGATTATTTAAAAAATCAAGGATTATTTTGTATAAAAAAAAATCCAGTCAACTTTTTTTACAAAATCATTATTATATAATGATATAGTTCTCAATAATGAAAAAGATAATGTGGCAGTAATTTCTCCTAGCTCCCCTAACTCGTTATTAATGTACCTACGGTTTACAAATACTATGTTTTAGCTTCACGATCGTGTTCCTCCCGAGTAATAAAATAGTCTGAATTTGCCCAATATTGCGTGTTGAGTGGTTGAGTTTAACGGCGTTCTTTATCTAGCCAGAACGAGGAAATAATCTTTACTTTCATAATTTGTTTTAAGTTAACGACGACTTTTAAGTGACACATCACAATTACGTAGTGTCTTAACACTCTGTTCCCAAGTTCCCTCTTACTGAATATAGCTTGAGGATGAGAAAAGTAAAAAAAAATATCTCTACCCAGAGCTACCTCTTTTTCAATGCTAAGAATTCCCGAGCTATGCGGATGAAGACTAATTGACATTATACAAACCATACAAAGTCGTCATAACACGTTATCTGTTATCTAAAGATACATATCAAATTTAGTAATAAAATTATGATTTAGTTAAGAGCGTCGTAATTTGTATGTAAAACAACATTAAAACAAATTTTCGCCTGTTTTGGTCGAAAAACCAACTTTTCATTTGCACTTAAATGAAAATTGTGATATTATTCGATGTGCTTATTTTCATTGGAAATCACGGTAAGTACAGATAACTTAGTGTTAAATCTCTCCGTTCTCCGCTTAATGCTTATTCTTATAGACATTGTGCGTTGAGTATTTGAACTAAACCCCGAACTTCGTTTAGAGAGAGGACAGATACATAAAAATCACAGGCCTCTTAGCACAGCTGCACAGATTTTGACTAAGAGCTTTGTAGTATGAATTCGATTGCCACTTGGGACAATGAAATATTTAATATTTTCATCTTTTTACTCTGATAACAGGGTAAAATGCGGCGTTGAGTTCCGCAACTCAACATGCAGTTTCTTAATTTCAGTGAATCTCAAATGGGGAATGAAAATGTCAAATTGGAAACGGAATGTCTTAATTCTAGGTTCCTACAATACCATGTGCTGGAAACAGTGTGACCTTATTATTTCAATGGATTTAATCAAAAAATTTTTCATTCTTTTAGTTTTTTATTTGAATTAAAGAATCTTTAACCTCTGAAAGTCTATTTTTAAATTTTGATCTATCATGATGGTAATTAAGTGTCCAATGTTTTTCATTTCATTCCCACTGTAATGTAGATCTTACAGTATTATGCTAAAATTTTGTAAATAACAATATATTTAAAATTGAAAAAAAAAAACATAAAATATTCAAAAATGGTGGTCTGTCTTAACATAGGAAAAAAAAGAATTGTCTTTTAGAGTAGTGAAGGTTTTGAAAAATCATGAGGACCTTTATTATGAACGAGGAGCTGGTTGACCGGGAACAAGGCGAAAACTATATTAAATGTTTTTTCTTTAGCTAAATCTGATGCTCTGTATGGCAGGCAGAAGGACCCTAGTTACCTTGTTCCCTAGTTTACTTGGACCCTAGTTTAGTACCCTGTTATGACATTCCATTCTCCATTTTCTGTTCAAATTTGAGACATTGCCTAATCAGTGATGGAATATAATGAAACGCCATACTTTGTTTCACTTAAGATTTGGTAATATTTTATATATAACAACACTGTCTCAAATATTATTTTATATTTTTTTCTGTAAATCGAAATACCTTGTTGGTAACACGGTAATCTCAACAGACACTTGAATTGACAAATTATTAAAATCCGTTGAATAAAATAATTTATAAGTTATATTACATAACACGTTATGACTAGAGGTGGGCCTGAGGCAGGGGCACAAGTGAGTAACTGAAACATGATGGTTGTGGGTTTGACTTTTGTTCATGGAAACTAATTATTATATGTTTACGTTTTGTCACTTTCGTATCAATGCAAAGCGCGGCGTTAAAATCCATCACCTAACCTAATAATGCCTCTTTTGGGGAAAAGTGGGGAACGGAGTATCTTACACTAGATTCTCTTAGTCTACTTGCGGGATACAGGGTGAAGCTAAAAAAACAAGAATATTAATTACGTTTCAGTGTTATGTAGAGTTGCTTTAGAGTAATTTTGGGCACACTACTGCGTTACTTTTAGTTTGCAATTAAATGTATACTTTACATACATTTACTTGCTAACGAAAAGAAACGCACAAGGACTAAATATATAAGCATATATACAAGCTTCTTCTGCTACTAGGTCGAGTAGCAGAAGAAGCAGATCTAAATTTCTATACGAAATGTTTTAAAGTTTGGGAGGAAAGTGAAGTGAAAACACTGTGTTCCTTACACCTCCTCTTCTATGTTGGATAAAACGAGATTTTTTTTAAATGCTTCTTTGCTATATTTAGTTAAATACCATATAATTAAAAGTCAGTCAGTAGAAAAAATGTAAATGACCCACAAATGATTTTCATGTTTCTTAAGATCTTAATTTGTTTTTTTCTATTTTGTATTTGCTGTGTTCATTGTCACTGTTTAAAAAAAAAGAACTTTAGGGTCGTCATAGTGTAGTGATAAATATAAATTATTTAGCCTTCTGGTAACAGAATAAGCCGCGGCGTTGAGTTCTGCAACTCAACATGTAATCTTTAAAAAATTATGCGTGGAAAACAGGAAACGGACATATTTTTTAACATTATGCTATGCGGTAAAATTCATACTATACCTTATCAAAACAGTAATCTTTGAAACCAAGATCTTTAACTTACTTTGTATTAGCTTCAAGCTGTATACCGCACATGGCTGGATAGGCAGAGAAGACTTGGGAACCTAGTGTTAAGACACTCCGTATCATTCTCCAACTTCTGCCAAATATGAGGCATTGTGTATTGAGTGGCGGAAACTAACGCCGTGCTTTGACTTGTTACCAGAGCGGGTAAACGAAAATATTGAATCTTCATTTAAAGACGTACGTATATATGAGCCCCTGCGCCACGACAGGCCTCAATTTACTTCGTAGTTGTTAAAATTACTTATTACCATTTATATATATTTTATTATAAAATAATATTGTATATAAATTTTAATTTACAATAAAATAGTTAACTGTAAAAAATAACTGTAAACGTGTTTTATTTCTATATTAAAAAAATATTTTTAATATTATAACAAGATATGGGTCAAATAAGAAAATAATTATAGAATCATATTTTGTATATAAAAATATTATGAAATAGATAACGATCGCTTAAACTTTAGCCGGAAAATCTATTAAAAGTATTTACTGCTTTATTGTGTCCTCTAGATGTTGAGGATGTAAGGCATAAGCGGAGCGTTTTTCTAGTAGCTTCGTTACTTAAAAATATATGCACATTTAAATTTAAATTTATTTATTATATATTATTTTTTAAAACAAAGTAAGTCAGTTGTACTGTAGAAAAGTATAAATGTGTAAGGACAAAATTTAAATTGAAATTTTAAATTATCTCACTATTAGACATAAAACATTACAGTACGTTGCGTGAATGTACTGAGGTACTCTATATATCAAATTATTGCTAGTATGTAAATATGTAAATAGAATGAAAAATATATGAAGGCAAACATAAAAATAAACTGACAGATATTTTTTTTAATAACTACACCAAATATAAGAAGGCTTTTATTTTCAAGTTTTCACCTAGCAACAAAGTTATCCACAAATGAATTGTACAACAGTTAATTACAAAATGGTTGCCCTCCTAAAGCCAAAAACCTGCCAACTCTAAAACACTATTTATACTCGTACAAGTAAAATTAGTAAGTTATAGTAACAATTAATGATTATAAAATCTATATAATTTATTTAATGTTATCGCTTATTTCTATAATGTGGACCTAATCAATTTAGTCGGACAACTTGTCTATCGACGCGTTGACTACGTTTCTCACCCCCTATAAAAGCCTTACAATGCCTTTGCAATGGTCAGTGTTACACAGACAGACGTTCAATTTTAAACATTAATATAAATATATATATAAATTTACATAATATATTGTGTTTTGTTTCATAAAAGGTGAGTGAATGTGTTTATTTAGTTTATATGTTTTTTTTTATATTAAATAAAATGCGATTATATTTTTTAAACAATTTAAATTTTATAGATTCATTCATTTAAAATATAAACTTTTTTAATTTAAATTATATTTAATAATAAGTATATAATAAATAATACTAAACTGCTAGAAAATGGGAAAGTTTATGTTTTTTTTGTAAATTATATTGTAAATTCATACACACGAAGATTTTTAATTATATATTTTATCTTTAAATATTAAAACTTTTTAAGTATATTTTTAAATTAATATATAAACTTTTATATATTTTTTAAAGTTTTTATTTCATACTAATAAATAATGATAATAAAACTTAACTTTACTTGAAGTAACCGATTTTATTTTTTTAAGTAAAATTGTCTTGTCGTATATTGTTAGTTGCCTATACCTGTGTATTTTACATGATAAACCATTAATGTTAGGCTGTGGGTTCGATCCCCACTCGAAGAAGTGAAATATTAAATATTTTCTATTTCGTAATTAATGTAGTAATTTCTTTGCTCTGGTAACAAGGCAAAGCGCGGCGTTGAGTTCCGCCAACACACAATGCCTCAAATTCGGAAATGTGAGGAACAGAACGGGGTGTTTTAACAGTAGGTTCCCAAGTTCCCACTATTTATTCTGCCATACAGCGTGAAGCTGAAATAAAAAGAAAAAAATATACTTTTACCTGTGATAAATATTAAAATGTCTTCAGCGTACAGATTTTATTTTTTTCTCTATTTAAACTATATTCTTATTTTTTTATCGTAGTATGATAAAAAATAGTTACGGCAGTAATGTGGGGTTAAGTCCCAAATTTAGGTTAGGTTAGCAATTAGGTTCCTTCTGACTTTGGGGGAAGAAAAGTTTTTTTTTTTTAATACAATGCAAGGGTCAATTAAAACTTTTTTTTCTTTCTTCTATTTTATCAATGATTTTCCCATATTGAAATTATAGGCATATTATCATTTCATTAGTAGTTCGGGTATGTAATATTCGATGAAAAGCGTGGCGTTGAGTACTGCGACTCAACACGTAATACCTCAAGAGCGTAACGAAATGGAACTATCTATATGGGGACGATGTACCCTAGCACTGGGTCCATTAGTCTTCTGCGGGATACAGCTTAAAGATAAAAAAAAAATAGCAACATATTAAGGGCGATTTTAGACTAATATTACATTACATTTACTGATAAGTACTAAACTGCTAGAGCACGTCCGTAACCATATGTATAATCAAAGAACAGAACAGAACGAATTAATATTTTCAATTTAAAATATTTGATGATTTCATTCTGGAAATAAGGCAAAGCACGGCGTTGAGTTCCAACACTCAATGCCTTGAAACTTGCGAAAAGTGGGAAACGGAACTAAATATCCTAACACTAGATACTTAAGTTGCCTCTACCTACTCTACTATATGTGGAATTCAGGGAGAAGCAGAGTGAGTGAGTAAGAATGAGATACTACTAATGTTTACTAGTTTATTTTGACATGTCCACAATGAGTATTGAGTATTGGTTTAACACTTTTCGTAACTATTTAGATGTGAAATTCTTTGATATAATCAGCTAAGAAGTGTTTTTTTTTTTTGCTTTGCCCTTAATCCACAATGTAGGGTAGGTAGACAAAAACTGTTCAGATAATTTGTTTCCCAATATTTTTTTCAGCTTAAAAAACATATATTGCATTTATTAGGGTAGGCAGAGAAAAACACTTATCTTCCCCATTTTAGGCCGAAGCCTTTTCCAGAGGCATTGCGTATTTTGCCAGAATTCAAAGCCGCGATTGTTGAAGTGAGAGAATATGAATATGTTAATCATTTCATTTGGAGAACCCACAACATGTAACATTTACAGTCACACGCTAGCGTCACTGCGCCTTGACACACTCTAAATCTATTTTCGTGGTATTCCATGTACATAGTACAAGCTCAGTGTTGTCTTGTTAATATAATGAAAAAGTTAAAGTAAATTACTTCCCCTCGTGGAAATCGAACCCATCTTCTCCAAATACAGCGCGATATTACTTGGTAAGAGCTATCGACTGTTTAAAATGATTGTCTGAATTAGTTGGAAAACACTTGAACAATAAGGTGAAGTGTAGTCTTCTCCGCTATCGTTTGCGTTCTTTTCGTTTCTTTATATACATAGAAATACAGTACAGCGACTGGAAACGCTTTGATCGTCGGTTTTCTATATATGTAAAAAAATTATATATGCAAAAAAATATATATTTTTCTCCATTGATAGACATTTAATGTTTCAAAAATAGGGAATGAAGTGTCTTAACATTATGTTCTTTGCCTTGCAGTGATAACGTCAAATAAATGGATATATATATATATATATATATATATATATATATATATATATATATATATATATATATATATATATATATATATATATATATATATATATATATATATATATATATATATATATATATATATATATATATATATATATATATATATATATATATATATATATATATATATATATATATATATATTTCAGTTAAAATTTATTATTAAACTCGGTAACTTTTTCTTTCTTCTTTAAGAAATAACATAGAAATAATTATTATTTGTTTAGTTGTCGTTATTTCTTTTTATATTTAACGCAAAATTTTTTCTAAATATTACTTTTTTATTTCATAAAATATGGACTATATACGAGTAGGTACGTGTTCTTAAAATATAGCTTATACATTACATTTACACCTTTATTTCAGCATAGTAGGTATTTTTTTACTTATGGAAATATTCACTTGCGGAACTCAACGCCGTACATTGTCTCATTAACAGAGCGAGAAAGTATAAAAGAAAATTCCATAATTACTAATAGGTCCTATACATAACCTTGCAGTTTACCGCCGCAATAAGTTCAATTAAAAACAATATTTTAAAGAAAATATAATTCCTTATCCATTTATAACTAAAGTACATAAAAGTGCAATACACATTGTACGGCGATACATCACAATCTGTCACACGACTTTATTAAATTGAATGTTGATTCAAGTTATATTCTTGCTACTAAATGTTTATATACTGATTTCTTTCGTTGATACAGAAATAAAAAATATTTTAAGGCTGACTTTAAATTAAATTCTTGTGGACTTAAACTTGAGGAAAAAGAAATGTCTAATATTTTCATTTCTTTTTGCTCTGGTAACGCCCAATGCCAATTACAATTCATCGAAAATTGGAGAACGGGGTACAGAGTGATTTGACATTAGGTTCCCATGTTCCCTCTGAAGCATATCATATTTAATAGTTAGGCTCTGTTCCAGCAATTAAATATATTTAACGCATTAAAATTTGAACGCAACATTCAAATTTTGAAACCGTACCTCTTGAAACTTTTGCATATACATATATGTATGTATATATGTATATTTTTTTCTGGTTTTGATTCATTAGCTTAATCATAATATCCATTTAGTAACTTCATGCTAAATAAAGCATATTTATTTAATTTTAAATGAATGTATTATAAAATGATTATTATTTCATTGAAATAATTCCTTACTTACTTAGTTTCGCCGTAGCCGCACATAGCAGGGTAGGCAGAGGAAACTTTTCGAACCTTTTAACGGAGTGTCCGTTCCACTTCCGTTCCCCATGCTTCCGTTTCCGCCAAATTTGAGGCATTGCCTTATACCAGAGTGAAGAAATGAAAACAGTTAATATTTAATTTGAAAATATTAAATATTTCATTTCCTAGAGTGAGGATCGAACCCACAACCTGTCGGTTACAGTCAAACGCTTGTGCCGCTGCGCCACGACAGGCCACCGAATTTGAAAATTAAATAATTCGCCGAATCCACATTTATCATGATGAAGTATAGATGGTACTTCATTTGTAAAGTTAATTGTAACATTAGATAGTATTTCGACATTTAACGTATATTGTATTCAATCAATACTTATTTAGTACAAGCTTCTCCTGGCAGCTCTATGGCTTCATAGTCTGGGGATTATTGTTATGTGAATACTATTGCAACCAAAAATATCGTATTCTGTTTTCAGCTTCACGCTGTATCCCGCATATAGCGGGATAGGCAGAGGGATCTTGGGAACCTAGTATGACTCCTCATATTAGGTTCCCAAGTTCCCCTTAATAGATTCAGTCCCCCATTTTTCTCTGAATTTGAAGAATTGCGTGTTGGGTGGCGGTATTCAAAGTCGTTCTTTGTCTTGTTGTCAGAGCATAGAAATTAAACTATTAACCACTAGCGACCCGCCCGCGGCTTTGCCCGCTTTTATTACATTATCTAATTTACTAATTTTACCCATTTCTTGTTCTTATAACATTATCACTTTTAAGACAACAACTGTACATTGAAAACTAAAATTTTAGCAAAATTAATAAGAATTTTGTAGCAAGTTTGTCGCACTTAATATTTTAAATTGACGTATTTTTTTTATTTCTTAAGTAATTTAAACAAAAGAAACACTAAATGTTAAAGTAAATTTGGAAAAAAAAAAAAAAAAGGAAAACTGCGTTTAAATCTTCAACCGTTGCTGAGATTAGCTCATGCTAACTCACAGACAATCAGACAAATAGATAAAAATAGAAAATAAATAAATAAAACTAATTTGGGCCCACAATTACATTAATAATAAAAGATGTTATTTTATGTTTGATATCTTCCATGTACAGACAGAGATCAGTTACAGATTCGTTATAAGTACAGTAGTATAAGTAATTTCATTTATTCGATTAGAAATAGACCTCCAGTCAAGGAAATGAAATTTTTAATTTTTTTAAATTTAAATATTAACTGTTTCATTTCTTCGCTTTGGTAATAAGGCAAAGCGCGGCGTTGAGCTCCGCCACTCAAAACGCAATGCCTCAAATTCGGCGGAAAGTGGAGAACGGAGTGTCTTAACAATAGGTTCCCGGGTTCCCTCTGCCTACCCTGCCTAGTGCGGGATACAGCGTGAAAAAAAAAAGAGTATAGACCTCACAACCTATTGTCCGTGTGGCTGGATAGGCCTCATTGTAAGTAATATAAAATAAAAGTCGTGTTCAGTAGATAGGATTTGCTTGTAAATTTGTAAATGTTTGTAAGTATGACCACCACTCCATACTGAATAGACAATCTGCGGCGTTAACATCCGCCACTTAACATAATCTCTCATAACGTTACTAGATTTCCTCCATTTCTACGATACGGTGCAGTAGAGCTGAAATGAAAGTTGATTTTTAATGCATTTATTTGTACAGGCTTTACTTTTAAATTGATTATAATTTATAGGTTCAGTATTCTTTTGCTTATATTATATAAGCTAGGCGCCACGATGGCCTTGATAAATGAATTATACCCGGGTAAATGTTTTTTTTTTTAATTATTTTCAAATCAACTGTTTAATATTATATTCATTTCTCTTTAAAGGTACAATTTTTAAGAAGACAATGGATCACAACGAGTTTCGTGTAAAAGGTATGTAATAAAGGCAACCCTCCCCTCAACATTTAGTGTTACTTACAAATATGGAGTTCGACAATATCGCTATATTTTTTTTATTTACTTAGCTAAAATTTTCAATGTAATGATATTATGTTGAGAGTGATAAAATGTTATAAGAACGAGAAATAAGGTGAAATTAATAAATAAAATAGCGTCATTTAAGCGGACGAAGCCGCGGGAAGATCGCTAGTATTGAACACATTTTGCTTGTTATAGTTAAATTACTTTTCGCGTTGAGTTACGCCAGTTAACAGATAATGTCTCTAGTATTCAGTGGAGTGTCTAAACTCCTTCTGGTAACCGTCCTATATGGGTATCGGGATACAGCGTGAAACTACTTATAGCTATGGCCCATCGAACTTAAAATCACGATCACAATCAGATAAAGGGTCGTGCCTTCACCGCGGCCATTTTTACAGTTCAGTTTCACGCTCTATCCTGCACATAGCACGGTAGACAGAGCGAACTTGAGAACCTAGTGTTAAGTCACTCCGTCCGTTACCAAATTTGTGCCGAAATTGAAGCATTGCGTGTGGAGTAAAATTTATGAGGCGCAGCGGCACAAGCGTGTGACTGTAAACGACAGGTTGAGGATCCCCACACGAGGAAATGAAATAATTAATATTTTCAAATGAAATATTTAATGTTTTCATTTCTTCACTCTGGTTAGAAAGCAAAGCGCGGCGTTGAGTTCCGCCACTCAACACGCAATGCCTCAAATTCACCAGAAAGTGGGGAATGAAAGTGGAACGGAGTGTCTTATCACTAGGTTCCCAAGATCCCTCTTCTGCCTACCCTGCCGTGTGCAGGATACAGCGTGAAGCTGAGTAAGTATGAGTGAGTGACGAGTTACGGAACACTGTCGTTTACCTTGCTACCAGATCAAAGAAATGAACATAATTAAATATTTCACTTATTCGAGCGTGGATTGAACCCACAACCTGCCGTTTACTGTCACATGCTTGTGCCGCTGCGCCATGACAGACCATAAAGGCCTGGCCACAGTGACATTGATAAATCAATTACAACCATAATAGCAAGATCGACTGTCCAATAATTAAAATAATAACATATATTGATAGTACGTTCGTACATTTCCAGAATATTAATGAATTTTGTTACTAGATCAAGGAAAAGGTTGAAAAGGTTATAGCAAGGGTGAACAGCATTTAATGTTAAAGTTCCGTATATAAAAGGGCCATTAGTGGCGTGGGGGCAAAAGAGTGTGACTGTAAATGCGATAAGTAGTGGGTTCCGCCGTTCTACAGACAATGCCTCTAATTCTACCGAAAATGGGTAACGGAACGGAGTGTCTTAATATTAGGTTCCCAAGTTCCCACTGCCTACACTGCGGGATATAGCGTGAAATGAAGGTAGTTCTAGATTTCCATGTAAGAAACGTGTTAGATAAAATTTTTTTTTTGATACTGAGCTAAAAAAACCAGTCGAATGTATTTTTTATTCCTTATTAACGACTATAATTGAATTTAAACATATTATATCTTTCAGTGTTATATATATTTTGTAAATGCCGTCCTGGCTTTAAGGAAATACATGTGATTGTATCAAAATAAATGTATAGGTATTGATTTTTATTCATTAATTCTCAAATTCCAACTTTAGTAGGACAAAGCGCAGCGTTGAGTTCCGCTATTCAACAAGCAATGTCTCGAATATGCAATATCTTAAAATAAAAGTTATGTATTCTATATCTACATTAACCATTTTTTTGTCCCTAGAGCTTTATCACTCTGCCTTACTTTAAAGCTTTTAAAAGCTAAGCTAAATTTATAAAGCAATACGAACAGATCTACAAAGACATATTATATCGATATAAAACGTATGTAAGTCGTTATTGCTATCATCAAACGTATTCTACAACATATGAAGTAATAAATAAGGAATCAAAGAGTATAATAAAATTTGCACCCGATAAATTGGCTTACAGGATAAACTATAACGATACGTGATGGGAAGTCAATACTGTCTTATTTGTATATTAGGCTTTGTTTTAAGGCATATCGTAGCGTGGAGACCAGCATGTGATTGTAAATCGCAGGTTGTGGGTTCGATCCTTACTCGAAGAAATTAAGATTTGTTCAGCTTCACGCTGTATCCCGCACATGGCAGGATAGGCAGAGGGAACTTGGGAACCTATTGTTGAGATACTTCGTTCCACTTCCGATCCCCACTTAATTTGAGGAATTGCGTGTTGAGTGGCGGGCCTCAACGTCGCGTTGTGTCTTGTACCAGAGCGAAGAAATGAAAACTTTAAATATTTAAATTGAATTTAATTCAGATTAAGATTTAATATTTTCATTTCTTCGTTTTAGTTACAATGCATTGAGTTCCGCCACTTAACACGCAATGTTTCAAATTCGGCGATAAGCGGGGAAATACCGGAGTGTCTTACACTAGGTTCCCAAGTTCCCTTAGTTTACCTCCCATATGCGGGATACAGTTAATAAAAAAAAATCGTATATTAAATATCAAAAAAATGTTTGGAAGGAACAATTTCGTTTTTGGATCGTTACTCTATATTTAACTTCAATTCGAAGACAGAGAAAGGAAATAGGGGAAAGGAAATATTTGTCTATGTATGTATAAACATAGATAAAGTACAGTACAATAGTTTGTGTTTTTATAAAAATGTACTGAATAATTAATAAAAAAAGATCACTGTTGAAAAAAACACTGTTGAGTTTCCTTGCCTATGTCAATGTACATTTTAAATTATTTCAATAAAGAAAATTTTGATTACAATTTAATAAAAACATTTTTAATATCATCTGTCTTCATCTATTGTAGGACAAAAACATCTTCAATGGAACTAGTTCGATGTTTACTTCTTCGCTTCTAATCGTATTAACAATACAGAGGCCTTCTTCGCGCAGCGACATAGGGTTTCATTATAAATGGAAAGGTTGTGAATTCGAATTCCACATAAGATTCTTTTCAATTGCACCACTTTGGGAACAACATTTTTGTGTAGTTACCAAAGTGAAGAATTTGAAGAAGTTGCCTCGTTGACTTCTGAAATTCAACATGCCATATGTCGAAAAAAGGAGTGTTTTAACATTAGGTTTCCTGAAGTTATACAGGTTAATGCGTGATACAGCGTGAAACAATTATTTTTAAATTAAATAAAGCTATAACATTTTTTTTTTCAATTCAACCAATTTACCACTTCTTCATAAAAAGTAAAGAAATGTACAGTTTAATTAGAATGGTTAAATGTGTTTTATTACTTCTATGTGCTTTCTCTTTGTATCCATGCCATTAGAATGCCTCTGTGGCAAGATAGTCAGATGTGTAGTTACTTGATTAAATTTATAATAGGAACTGGTATCCAATTGGAGGTTTTGGAAATGTGTCTTTTTAATTTTTGAAATTAGGCCTCAAAAAATTATTACCTAAATTATACTTTGTGGTATTATTTTTTTTAACGTGATATTTATAATGTAGTATAAATATTAGTATAAATATTTAATTCTATGATTACGATTACGATTCTAATTAGCATATTTCACTTTAGTAACAAGGTTTTTTTTTCAAATTTGGCGGATTCGGGGAAATGGAACGGAGTGATACTTAGTTTCCACGTTCTCTCTTCCTTGTTTGGGATACAGTGTGAAGCTGAAGATATATGTACAGTACATGGAAGATATTTCAGAAATTGTATTATTGGGTACATTTATAAATGTAACAGAACATTTTTTTGTCCCTTTATTCCAGACAAAGATACAAATCATTCATCCACGCTTATCTCAAAAATGGTATATCAATTTTAATGCAGTTTTCACTATTGCATTTAAGCAAAGTTCTCTTAACATTTAGAGCTTGTTTTATTTAAGTGCGGTTGACTAATAAAAAAATTAAAATATAATGGTGAAAAAAAATGTTGTATTATTACTGTTTTATTGAATTGGCTGAAAATTTAATTTTCAATGTTTATTTTTTGTCTTTAAAACAAAAAAAAATGTGATTAGTAAATAAATTATATTGAGGCCTGTCGTGGCGCAGCGGCACAAGAGTGTGACTGTAACCGACAGGTTCTGGGTTCGATCCCCAGTCGAGGAAATGAAATATTTAATATTTTCAATTTAAATATTTAATGTTTCATTTCTTCGCTCTAGTAATAAGGCAAAGCGCGGCGTTGAGTTCCGCCACTCAACACGCAATGCCTCAAATTCGGCGGAAAGTGGGGAACGGAAGTGGAACGGAGTGTCATAACACTAGGTTTCACTTCCGTTCCCTCTGCCTACCCTGCCTAGTGCGGGATACAGCGTGAAGCTGAAAAAAAAAAAATATTACATTCAAGCGGGCGAAGCCGCGAGAGAGTCCATAGTTAATAACATGTTTATACAAAAAAAATGTAATCAAATATTTTCAAATTCCCTTAGCCAAGGAGTTAGTGGACTACATAGCTGATTATTTGGAGAATATCCGTGACCACCGCGTGTACCCTGGGGTACAGCCGGGGTACTTACACAAGAGGTTACCCACAGAAGCGCCAACGTTGCCTGAGAAATGGGATGACATCTTCAAAGATGTGGAAGATCATATCATGCCTGGAGTAAGTATCTTGGGCTAGTTACTTTTAAGGTTCCTTAAAAGAATACTATAGAGGAATTCTAATAGATATTTATTAATTATTGTGTAGTCTGAGCGTTGTCTGAACAGTTTCTGAGCGTTTGATCGTAAAGGCGACGGTTGCAGGTTCCTTTCCCATTTAGGGGATTATAATCTGGCAACATAAATTTGTAGACATGATAACACAAAACTCTAAAAGTCTCCCATTTGTAAAAGAGTACGACGAATGCGTCTAAGAAGGTAGGTCAATCGACCTATTTTGGTGAGAACGTATGGCTTAGTGATCAGTGCGCTTGGACGACTACCAAGAGGCGCGGGTTCATATCACGTTACGTCCAAATTTTTATGCATCTTTCTTTCCTAAATGTGAATTAACAGTTTAAAAATAAGGAAAACATGTTTTTTTTTTACCTTAACGTCTACTATTTAAAATGCAATGCCGTTAACACCAGGGCGGCATAAAGGGAACGAAATATAAACACTAGAATAGGCAAAGGTGGTCTCTCCTTTGCCAATTCTACTTAAATGCAGGATGGAGCGCGTAGGTGAGGCACGATATATTGAAATAACAATGATGTTGCTAACATAATCGATCTTACTATGTTATGTTATGAAAAAAGAATTTTTTTTTTTATTTAATTTTATTTTTCGTTTATATATTATTTTCGTAAATTTAATAATTACTTATAAATCTTCTCCGTCGGAAAGAACTTAACACTAGGTTCCCAAATTGCCATTATCTACCCTGCCATGTGCCGGATACAGCGTAAGTAAGTAAATATATTCTAAATTACATATCTTTACCAGATCGTGCACTGGCAAAGTCCACACATGCACGCCTACTTCCCGGCGCTCACTTCCTACCCTTCTATAATGGGAGAAATGCTGTCAAGTGCTTTAAACGTACTGTGTTTTACGTGGGTAAGTACATATATTTGAAGTTTACATTATATTACAATATATTTTTTTACGTTTTTTTTATATTTAAGCATACTTTAGGCATGTCGTGGCGCAGCGGCACAAGAGTGTGACTGTAACCGACAGGTTCTGGGCTCGATCCCCAGTCGAGGAAATGAAATATTTAATATTTTCAATTTAAATATTTAATGTTTCATTTCTTCGCACTGGTAATAAGGCAAAGCGCGGCGTTGAGTTCCGCCACTCAACACGCAATGCCTCAAGTTCGGCGGAAAGTGGGGAACGGAAGTGGAACGGAGTGTCATAACACTAGGTTTCACTTCCGTTCCCTCTGCCTACCCTGCCTAGTGCGGGATACAGCGTGAAGCTAAGAAAAAAAAAAATATACTTTATATGGTTGGTATATGGTTTTGGTCAATATTTTTTACATTTTTTGTCTTTATTCTTATGGTGTCCTACTTATGTTTTGGTCTATAATTGTACTCCAAGTTTTCTTCTACTCCTCAAAACTGTGAATTTGATCCTATAAATTCTTATAAGTAATATTCAGTCGAATATTGTATAATTTATTATATAATCATCTTACATACTTGTTGGCTCACTCAGGACTGAAATGACTGAATTTTTTAATTCAAAATTTTCTTGCAATGTTGCTAAAAATTGAATTTCCGAGTGTCTTATTATGACTGAACCCCTTTGTCTCATCTGCTACATGCGAGATATTAATGAACCTCAAATAATAATAAACTAAATAACTAATATCTTTAGGCGTCTTCACCCGCCGGCACTGAATTGGAGACCATCGCGATGAACTGGCTCGGTAAACTTCTGGGCCTTCCGGAATGTTTCCTTAACGAAAAAAACGACAGTCCCGGTGGTGGCGTCATACAAGTAAGCATTCTTTGAAATTAGCAACAACTTTTTATCCCAATAAATAAGGAGATATGTACCTTGCCTAGGGTTTGATTCCCACTCGAGATAATTAATTATTACAGTTAAACTAAAAAAAGCGCGGCGTTGAGTTCCGCAAATCAACACATGATATCTAAAAAAAAAATAAAAAATAAGGTACATCATCTTAACACAAGGTTCCCTCTGGAGTAAAGCGTGAAACATTTTTTGATATAATAATAAATATTTTTTTAACCCTCTACTACTAGACAACAGCGAGCGAGGCGACCCTCGTAAGTCTTTTAGCGGCACGTACCAGAGCGTTAATGGAACTTTCAAGCCTGAATCCCGACATGCAGTCTTCTGAGCTTTTGGGTCATCTGATCTGTTATTGTTCTGACCAAGCTCACTCTTCCGTAGAGAAAGCTGGTTTAATTGGTAAGTAACGTACACTTATAATAAATTTTGTAATCATTTTGGGATCACTGTCTATAAATGGAAGATATATAGAGGCCTGTCGTGGCGCAGCGGAACAAGAGTGTGACTGTAACCGACAGGTTCGATTCCCAGTCAAGGAAATAAAATATTTAATATTTTCAATTTAAATATTTAATGTTTCATTTTTTCGCTCTGGTAATAAGGCAAAGAGCGGCGTTGAGTTCCGCCACTCAACACGCAATGCCTCAAATTCGGCAGAAAGTGGGGAATGGAAGTGGAACGGAGTGTCTTAACACTAGGTTCCCGGGTTCCCTCTG
Organism: Eueides isabella; assembly: GCA_019049475.1. Lineage (NCBI taxonomy): Eukaryota > Metazoa > Arthropoda > Insecta > Lepidoptera > Nymphalidae > Eueides > Eueides isabella. The sequence goes on along the minus strand of CM032410.1, from coordinate 4,186,873 downwards.
CCTACTCTGCCTCGTGCGGGATACAGGGTGAAGCTAAAAAAAAACAAAGAAAAAAATATATATAAAAAATTTTTTAGGGGACATTTATTACAGTAATGGGGTCTAAAAAGGTGATTTTAATTTTTTTTTGTCTGTTTGATTGTTTCTCAGTGCGTTAGTACGTGGTTATCTCAAAAAACGGCTAACCAAACTTAAATGAAGTTTTCACTGTTATATTTTAGCAACCTTTATTATATATAACCTTTGTAAACATTTAGTGTTTATTTTATTTAAATCAGTTGAAAAAAATCAAATTGATTATTTAAGTTAGATAAAATTGTTATACATTTTTTTATCGTTTTCTATGTAGGTATAGATATTGTCTCGTTGCTAGAATAATAAAAAAGTTAAAATTTGTAAATAAAATATGGTAATTCAAGCGGGTGAAGCCGCGGGCAAGTCGCTTGTATATAAATAAGAATTAATTATAGAGGAAAGTGACCAAATATGGAATACCATTTTGTTTTTTGAATATAATTTGCACAAATTTTAGAATTAAAAATCATTTAGTATTTAATAATAATAATCATATATTTGCGCTTTATTTTGTAACAAGTTTTGATTACAGTGACTAATTTTAATCAAAATAAAATAAAAAAAACTAAATAATCATAAAGGTATCTAAATATGGAATAGGTGCCCATATATGGAATACCATAAACACTATGAAAATTTAACCTTTATTTAAAAGAGATTCTTTGGTAACTTTGGTATAACAGAGAAATTGGAACAAATTATTTGCAAAAAACACAAATCCAGGCATCAGACTCTGGTTCTACGCAATCATTATGTGCCCAGAGCCCACACATAAGGCACTTGCCCCACGTTTCTAAATGGGTATCATTTGAATACAGCATAACACAGAAAATACACTCTGAATCTTCAGAGTCTGGATCTGTATTTCCTATCAAGGTATCGGGCTCACTGTATCAAAAAGCATCATCATCAGCATCATCTGACTTAGGGTTAATCTTTTCTCTTGGCTTTTTTCCTTTTGATTTCTTCTCGTTTTGTTTTTTCTTTAGTCCATTTATAGTCTTTTTCTTCTTTCTTCTTACTTTTTTCTATGAGACCGTTCTTATAATCCATAACAGATGCTTTTCGTCCTCTATTAGGTTCCCTATTCTTTTTTGGTAATGTACTGATGTCATATGGAAAAACCAATCTTAAACTACTGCGAGAAAAATAGAAAAATACATTTAATTTATAATTAACAAAATAATCAAATCAGTTGATGCTTAAAAGAACCAATTATGGAATATTCCATAATTGGATACTATGATTTGTCCATATTTGGATTTTCCAACGGATTCAAACTGAAATTTATATGATTATATTTGATAAGGTAAAACAATCAAATACTGTTAAAACCCACAAAATAACATATAAACTATATCTAGAAGCTATAACAACAATACTGTGTATACTTTTTGAACGAAAAAAATGTTATTACGCTATTGAAGAAGAAATTAATTTGTTTATGTATTAACTTCTACTTTAGTCACTGTCGATCGTGGTACAAATGTGCGACTGTAAACGCGACAGGTTCTGGGTTCGATTCCTATTGGAGGAGAAGAAATACTTATTCTCACTCAATTAGCTTCACGCTGTATGCCGTCGCACGCCGCACATGGCAGGTTAGGCAAAGGGAACCTGGGAACCTAGTGTTAATACACTCCGTTCCACTTCCGTTCTCCATTTCCCACCGAATTTTGAGGCATAGCGTGTTAAGTAGCGGAACTCAACGCCGCGTTTTGCCTTGTACCAGAGCAAAGAAATGAAAACATTAAATATTTAAATTGAAAATATTTTTTTTTTAAAGAAATGTAAAATATAAATTTCTATATACGGTAAAGAGGCTAAGCACTGTTAATGGTACGTTAGTAACGAGGCAAAGCACGGTGTTGAGTTCCGCCACTCAACACGAAATATTTCTAGAATTTGGTGGAAAGTGATAATAAACATATCACTAGGTTCCCTTATTGTACCCTCTTATAGCTAAAAATGTTTTTATTTTCTTAAGTATAGGTATATAATTTATTTTTACTTTTTCATAAAAAAAAATATACAAATAATATTTCTATGTGTAGGCTTAGTAAGGATGCGTTACATCGAGTCAGATGAAAACCAGTGTATGCGGGGAGCTAAATTGGAAGAGGCCATATTGAATGACAAGGCGAAGGGGTTGGTTCCTTTTTGGGTAAGTTCATGTTCATGTCATTGAATTCCGATTTTTTAATTGAATTCTCAATTTCATTTATTTTGAATAAATAATTCAAATATCTTAGAAAACAGTCATTTACCAGCAAGCAATTATTCTTATTTTTTTAAAGATCACCTTATAATTAAGTAACTTAACAATACAAAATATATAAATACTTTGCTCTTTATTTTTTTAACTCCATACTGTATACAACTGACTGAACACCACACAAGGCTGAGTAGGCAGAGGGAACTGGGAACCTAATATACCACCCACTTTACGTCAAATCCGAGGCATTGCGCGTTGTTTGTCGGGACTCAACACCGCGCTTTGCCTTGTCACAGATAAAAAAATTAAAGTAATAAATATTTAATTTCTCTTCGACTAGGGAATAAACCCACAACCAGTTCTCAGCTCTCTACGTTCCCCTGCGCTACAATAGGCCATTTATTGTACTCTTTATTTATTATTTCAAATTCGTCCCATGGGTTTTGTGAGGCAAATACTGTTTCATTATAATGATGTTGTAAATTCGCTATTTTTAAAAGCAGCTGAGGCGCACTCTGGGACCAATTATATTAAGATTAAAACGGCAAGAAGCTTAGTACTTTGTACGACACTGATTGCTTGTGTTTTAGAAATTAAATCGCTGCGGTAGAGTGGGACAGCGGGATTAAACAATGATTTTGGGTTCAACTCCCACTCGGGAAATTCGGAATAACTACAAATATTATTTTTTTTCTCTTGCGTTTGATCCCTAGTTGATTAGCCAGTGACATTGGTATGATAAACGCTTCTGCAAGCCTCTTTCACCTCCACCACTTTGGCACTATCATTACCACTACCACAGTGGAAGAGGTGCTTTCATACTCATGCTTTCATACTTTCGTGTATGAAGAGGTAGATGATATTGAAAGAGGCTTTATGCTTTTTACATGATTTTTCTGTAGTATCGTCGATACTGTGGTCTAGACAATAACAGGTTATTATATTAACTAGGTTTAAAATAATGAGTTAATAGTAAAACAATTTAATCTTAGTTCACTGACTATATCACCTTGGAGTAGGAAATGGACGTACTCGTAGGTTCAAATTCTACAAAAATCCACAAGAAAGTTAGACTTTTAGGGCATTATTTGGTCATATTAGAGTCTGTATGGAAACGTGATGGTCTTGAATTTTACTTTTCCACCTTGACAATGTGCTCAATTAATTGTTTCCAGATATTATGTCCGGTAAAAGCGTAGTTTTAATTTTTTTTTAAGTAAAAACGCGGTATTCTTATTCTTTCATTAAAAACGAAAAAAAAAGAGAATTTAATTTATTATTTATCTATTTATTTGAGTTCTAATGGTGATAGATAGCAATATAAGGATTTTTAAAAAATATAAGAACTTAATCGAAATAAGTTCTCTATAATTAAACCATAAATGTTTTGGTTTACACAGTATGACAGTTAAGTCTTCAGTCTTAAATTATGTATAGCCCCACATCATTTACAAATATATTTATTAATTTTTATTTATTTTTTGTTTTTTTTTTGTTTTTTTTTTCAGCTTCACGCTGTATTCCGCTCTTGGCAGGGTAGGCAGAGGGAACGGAAGTGAAACCTAGTGTTAAGATATACTCCGTTCCACTTCCGTTCCCCACTTTCCGCCGAATTTGAGGCATTGCGTGTTGAGTGGCGGAACTCAACGCCGCGCTTTGACTTATTACCAGAGTGAAGAAATGAAACATTAAATATTTAAATTGAAAATATTAAATATTTCATTTACTCAACTGGGGATCGAACCCAGAACCTGTATATATTTATTTTTATTTCTATGAAATCATTAGTAAGTAATTAAAAAAATGAATAATTACAAAAATATTTTCACGTCACGTAAGATAATTGAGATCTACAGTGGCGCTTAGGCGGAAGGGTGCAACTTTAAGCTCTACAGGTTGTGGGTTCGATCGTCACTCGAAGAAATGTAATATTACATATTTTCAATTTAAATATTTAATGTTGTCATTTGCGGGATAGAGCCTCAAGCTGAGGCGCTTTTATTTATCACCCTTAAAGAAGCACTCGATATTAGACAAAATTAGACAAAAAAGACATTAGACAAAAAAGGGTCATACAAACTATAAGTATATTAAGCATCGAAGGTTTGCTTAGAAATTGATTCAAATACTTTACTAATAAAACAAAGATCGATTTTGTATTTTATTACACTTTCGATTGGTATAGAAATATACAAGTACATAAGTAACGATGATAAACGGATTTAGCAGGTTTGCTCCTTAAGTAACGATTTTTTTTTAAAAACAAAAATTTCATCATTTTTTTTAATAAAGATGTTCAAGATCTTGACTAACGCAATTATTGGTATAATAAGAGAATTTGAGGCCTGTCGTGGCGCAGCGGCACAAGCGTGTGACTATAACAGACAGGTTCTGGGTTCGATTCACAGTCTAGGAAATAAAATATTTAATATTTTCAATTTAAATATTTAATGTTTCATTTCTTCGCTCTGGTAATAAGGCAAAGCGCGGCGTTGAGTCCGCCACTTAACACGCAATGCCTCAAATTTGGCAGAAAGTGGAAAACGGAAGTGTAACGGAGTGTCTTGACACTAGGTTCCCGGGTTCCCTATGCCTACCCTGCCCCGCGCGGGATACAGCGTGAGGCTAAAAAAAAACGATGGTTTCCACTGTAACAATAACACGTACGTAAATGAGAAGTTACGGTGCCACAGGGAGACACACAAGTTAATCTCATAACCCCTTTTTCGCGTCGTAGGTTAAAACATAAATAATTAACAGCTTTGAACGTTCGCATCATTATTTGATACTCCATTATCTTCAATATATTGAAGCTGTTTGCATCGTATTAACCCGCTAAGTAGGCTCGACATAATGAGACTTGCGATGGTCGCATTAAAAACGTGTTAAGTTATACAATTTTTAAAGTAATTATCTAGTACTAAGAGGTAAATCTAAGGTCTAAGAGGTATATGGCGCAGAAGTACAAGCGTGTGACTGTAAACGCGACAGGCTGCTGGTTCGATCGTACTAGACGAAATGAAATATATATATATATATATAATATATATATATAATATATATATATAATATATATATATATATATATATATATATATATATATATATATATATATATTATATATATATATATATATAATATATATATATATATATATATATAGTATATAATATATATATATATTATATATATATATATATATATATATATATATATATATATATATATATATATATATGATATATATATATATATATATATATATATATATATATATATATATATATATATATATATATATATATATATATATATATATATATAATATATATATATATATATATATATATATATATATATATATATATAATATATATATATATATTTACATTTCTTCGCTCTGGTAATAAGGCCAAAACGCAACGCCTCAAATTTGGCGTAAGTAGGGAACGTAGCACTAGGGTCCTAAGTTCCGTCTGCCTACCCCCATCCCGGACGCAAAGAGAGGGGTGTTGTCAGTTTATCCTGTTTGTGTGTTTGTGGCACCGTAGCTCGTTAATGAATGAATTAATATGAATTCTGTTTTATCAATCATAAGCCTTTTAATGGCGGTGGTGTTTAGCTATGATTTATGAAAATCAAATTATTATTTTAAAAGTTACTAGGACTTTGAGATAAGGTAGTGATTGTTAGGCGCTGGGGTGTTTTTTTTTATTTTGTTTCGATTTTTCTTTCTCATCATTAATTTGGTCTGACTTTGGGGAAACGAAGTATTCAGAAGAATGATTTGCAAATACTTCTACATATACTTTTTTCATATCTACGAGTATATAGAAGATGTAATGATAATCAGATTTTGATGTTTTTACGTCTCCGTAATTTAAAATATAATAAAAGATACCTTTACAGGATCAAATTTTTGTGTGACTGTCTGCTAATATCACTTATTTTAAGATTACGTGAAGATATCAAGCATATAAAGGATATTTATCCATCGTTTTTCCCCGCATTTTGTATAAAACTGCTACTATAGGGTATGTCCCTTGTGCAGAAAATTTTTTTTTTAATTAAATCATTATCACCAAATATTCATTAGCTCATTTTAGCAGTGCTTGCTTTAACTGCTAATCAGATTTTCATGAAACATATCATAAGAATTATTGCAATAAAAAAAAAAGCAGACTTAAATCAGTCCGTTCATTCAATGCGACAGATAAAAACGCAGAGAAGTCAAGCTATATACATTCTTCTTTTTACAGCAGGAGAAAAAAATAAAAAAATGTATATAAATAATAGTGTAGGAGACCAAAGAAGATCTAGTGGTCAAGACACTCTATTTTTAAGTAACGCTTCACTATAGTTAACATGTTTACTTCGTTACAGGTCTGTGCCACGTTAGGCACAACAGGTTCAGTGGCATTCGATAATCTAAGGGAAGTAGGCGAGGTGTGTGAGAAGCACTCAGCCTGGCTCCACGTAGACGCTGCGTATGCTGGTAGGCGCCTTCATCTGTCCTGAATATAGGTTATGTTTTGCTATTTTAAATTAAATATTTAATATATTAATTTCTTAACAATAGGTTCCGGGTTCCCTCTGACTACCCTGCCTCGGGCGGGATTCAGCGTGAAGCTAAGATAGATAGATAGATAGATATATTCATTTCTTCGCTCTGGTAACAAGGCAAAGCGGGGCGTTGAGTGGGACCACTCAAAACACATTGCCTTAATAATTCAGTGGAGAGTGGGCAACGAAAGTATCTAAATGGGAAGTGTGATATATATTGTAGCTGAGAAAAATATTGTGAAGTTTATTGGCGGAACTTAACGCTACGCTTTTGTACGTCTACGTTTTGTAATGAAGTCTTATATTTAGATGTAATTTACAATAGATTATATGTATATTTTTATAGACATTGGCTAGATGGAGTTGAGTTAGCTGATTCTTTTGCGTTCAATCCTTCTAGTGGCTGATGGTGAACTTCGATTGGTACTGCTATGTGGTAAGTATCTTTTCTATATTTTGTATTACACTTTAGACACTTCCTTTATTTTTTATCTTATTATTATATATAGTGATTGGCATATGCACAGACAAACAGACAAAAAAAAAAACTTAATTATAACTATAACCATTTTTTTAAATATATCTATCATGTGTTTTCATGTTATTTATTACATGTAGGTACTTTCATATACTGTACATACAGCGATCTGTACAGTTTTATTATAGGTATATATTACCGGGCGTTGAGTTCCACCATACAACGGCAATAAATCAAATTCGGCGGAAAAAGTGAAAACCGAAACGGAGTGTCTTAACACCTAGGTTCCCAAGTTCCTCTTGCCTTCCCTGCCATGCACCAGACCACAGCTAATAATAAAGAAATATATCGAATATTTCTCATAATACATGACATAATGTTATGTTTCAGGGTCAAAGGACAGTACTGCCCTACATAGGACGTTCAACGTTAATCCGATTTACTTGCGACACGAAAACTCCGGTAATACTCAACTTATTAATTTAAATTATAGCCATATAAGGAAAATGTTTACAAAAATAATAACACGTCAACTCTGTTCTATTTAATTATCGAATGGTGAAAAAGTGAAAGAATTATTTGAACAAGCGTGTGACTGTAACCGACAGGTTCTGGGTTCGATCCCCGGACGAGGAAATGAACATATTTAATATTTTCATTTAAATATTTAATGATTTCATTGCTTCGCTCTGGTACAAGGTAAAACACTGCGTTGAGTTCCGCCACATCACCACGCCATTCCTCAAATTCGGCGGAAAGTGGGGGAACGGAGATGGAATGAAGTGTCATTAACACTAGGTCACAAGGTCCCTCTGCCTACCCTGCCACGGCGGGATACAGCGTGAAGCTGAGTGAATTATTGTACTCCTTACTTAAATTTTTTCTAAGATATTATCAGCTAATGTTAAAAAGGATTAACTTGCGACTGTAAAGCGACGTGTTTGTGGTTTCGATTCCCACTCGAGAAATGAAATGTTTAATAAATAGTCAATATTCATATTTTAGAGGCCAGTAAGTAGTGCAGCGGCTCAAGCGGGTGATCTCCACTCGATAAAATGAAATACTTCATATTTTCAATTTAATTATTTTAATGTTTCTTTTCTTACACGCCGCTTTCTTTTACTTTCACAATTAAAAATTTAAAGAGAATTAAAAACTACAAATGAAGAAATAAAGATAAACAGTATAGAATAAAAATATTTAATATTATATATCATCAGCATCGAACCCACAAACGTTACGTTTAAAAGACATGACATGACGTGGCCTGAGCCATTATGGTTTACTGAACGTTTGACTACAAACGGGACGGCCACGGGATTTGTCCCCTACAGAAAGTTAACTTTTTTATTTGTCCCGCTCTGGTAACAAGGAATTCAACATAATAAAAAAAATATAAACAGTAATATTCTCTTTTTCACAGGAAAAGCTATTGATTATATGGGTAAGCAAAATATTATCTTTATTTTATACTTACATCTTATTCTATTTTACACAAAATATATTAGTTTCCGAAAAAAGTATCTAGCGTCTCTTGTGGTTCATATTAATTAACTATTTTAATTTTGTACTTTTACTTATTTGAATTGAAACTGATAAAGTTGTCTCAAAAAATTCATATTTTTCAATAAGTGATTTAAAAAGAAGTTGGTTGTAATATTGACTGGTCTGTCTGCCTGGCGATAACACCTTCAGATGTTATCGCAGATTATACCGTTCACGATCTGATGATCTGATGATTATTGTCCATCTCGGTGGTTCTAAGTTACGTTTTGTCAAATCTAAGTAGTAGCTTAAAAGCTAAACTAGGGAAGGAAATTTTGTATTATTCAAATTGTTTGGACCACTTCCATTCTTCACTTTCCGCCATATGTGAGGCATTGCGTGTTGAGTGGCGGAATTCAACGCCGCGCTTTGCCTAGTTATCAGAGCGAAGAAACTGAATAACATAAAAATATTTAATGTAAAAAAATTAAATGGTTTCATTTCCTCGAGTGGGGATCGAACCCACAACTTATCGTTTACAGTCACATACTTGTGCCCGCTGCGCCACGACAGGCTTCATCACTTTACGAACTTAATATTTCTAACAATTAATAATAGAAAATCATAATTAAAAACAATTAGGTCGTTTCTCAAGATGCCAATACCAAAAAACAAAATAGATATAGACCTTAAGCGTACTGACATAAGTACTGATGGCACGGACATCGCTGACAAGCGTACTGACAGCGTGTCAACCAACGACGAAGGATATCCAACAAGTGAGGATTTAGATGATGAAAGCGATGAAGACATAAAACTGCATGGCTACAATGCAATGTCATCTGGTTGCAATGAGAAAATACAGTTAGAAAATCCTGATAAGAAGGAACCTCTTGTATGATTTTTTTGTTTAGGTGATGGGTTTTTGGTGGTGGTGGTGGTGAAGGGTCTATGTAACAAGAGTTATTTTTTTTTATTATTTAAAATCTTCACCCTTACAATACAATGCCATCTGGTTGTAATGAGAAAATACAGTTAGAAATCCTGATGAGAA
>CM032410.1:4084209-4176902 GCA_019049475.1 Eueides isabella | reverse complement strand
AGTACTTGAGCCATAGATTTATATAGCTTGTATCGTTTCCTCATAGGCAGCGACACCGAATTTTGTGCCGTCTCAAAACAAGGCGAACGAGCGTACGGGTCATCTGATGGCGAGTGTTTACCGCCGCCCACGGCCTCGTGTAACACCAGGGGAGCTACAGGTGCGTTGTCGACCTTTAAGGTGGAAGTAGATGCTCTTTATGCTTACATATGCCCAAATATTCGCAATGATGTGTCAAAGTTAACCCGGACTTCCGATTATTTATTTGCCAGCCACGGTTCTCCAAGTGCCGCACAGTTTCCGCAACTTGCAGGCATAACTTGGACTGGTCATGATAGACCAGAAGGAAGTCGTCTAGATACACTAGAACTCGACATTCCTTATCTACGCAAAGTCTCCGCGACCTCGCATGTTACAGAAATAAAAAGGGGATACGGCGCTGAAGCCAGGTCGAATGGAAGACATGTCATTTCGTATCGTAAAGCAGGAGCTGGTAACAGACTCTCAGAAAAGGTCCGTGAGACCTCACAAGTGCTAGGTAGAAATATACCGACAAAGTGTCTAGTTTTTGTTGTAATAGTAAACACTCAATGTATATTATAGTTTTTCTGAACGTTACTTTAGTTATAGATCGGTTGGAAATGTTTATCACTGTCATAATTACTGGACGAAAATCACTTAATTATTCAACGCACAATTCCCCAAATTCGGCGAAAAGTGGGAAACGGTACGGAGTATCTCAACATCAGAACTCCCAAGCGCCCCCCTGCCATGCGCAAGATACAGTGTGAAGCTGGGATAATCGAACGCATTGAGCCTACACTTTTCTTCCGTAGAAAAGCTTTTAATTTCCAGTAAACCATCAAGGTTACTTAATAGCTCTTTTATTATTTGACATTGCAGGGGAAGAGTTGACATTACAGGGGAAGAGTTAGTTAAATACTGTCTCGTGATTTTCTTTTCATTAGAATTTGGTAAGTAAATGTAAATTTGTTATGCTGAATTTATGTAATTATTCGCACCCCAACGCTTGCCAATGGCTATTAAAGCTAAGAAAAATTTAAATACACGACCCTCCGTTGAAACGTGCTGGATAGCAAATTTCTTTATTTAAAAAGGAAAATTATTTTGTCTGCTAAAACTATTAATTTATTTATTGTGATTGTGAGGGTATAGCCAAAAGACATACGCTTGGTCTGACCAGGTAAAAAATTCTTCACTAGGAGGAATATTGTCAAGAACACTGAGTTTTTTTTTTTTTTTTTTTTTTGCCAACTTGTGATACTTTCGATTGTGCCTTTTTCCCGCACATTTAAAGATTGCCCTAATTTATATTACGGAGATAAATTATCGGAAGTCAGTCGGTCAGCTTTTGAATAAATTAATTGGATTTAAGCAACATATCTCGTCGTTAGCTTTTAAGTTACCTAAACAACCAGGAAAGCAAGCCTATCTTTCAGGCTTTAAAATAACGGATATGAGATATAAGCCTCATAGTAGGCTTTAAAATACCGGATATGTGGGCAATTTAAATGGTTGTAATTTGTTGAATTAAATTCGATGAAAAAAAAAATTATTTCCTCTTGGGGGGGTACTTCAATAATATTCATGTTTCCGCATTATATTATATAATGCATTTAGAGCGCATTGCTGGTGCATTTAAGAATAAGTAAAGAAACTGACCTTTTTATATAACATGTTGATCCGAGGATCAACGGTTACCTGCTAGATTGTCGTCCCTCTCGACCGACGGCGTCCGCGATGTAGTCGAAAGACAGACTACTGAAGCCTCTGGGGCTCCATAGGTCTCACCGACGTCTTCACTAGGAGCAAAATTCGTCGCGAAAATAACCACGACGCACGAATAGATTACGAGGATTAATTATTAAAATTGTTAATGCAGTTCACTACTGACAACTAAAAACTTAGTAAAATAAAATACAACCGCTACTGGCGAAAGTACAAAACGCTATGATTTGAAAAATGTGTTCGTTTCCCACATCACCTTGCTGGTATAGAAACAGGCACCATCTATAGGTGTAAATTGTAACTATTTACTCTATAATCTATGCATACAATCGCATGTCTATGGCTAGGTACATACTGCTTCTTCATAACAATGCTGTATGTTTTCCGGAGGCACATTAATTCCTCGATTTGAGGTCCTACAAAATTTTTCTTTTATTTTAGCAGCGCTTATTCTGGCAAATTTTACTTTTAAATACTAAATACTACTTACTATATAATATCCATTTTCATTTCGATCTTTTGCCTTAAATAAAAAATTACATAAGGTCTCATTTTCTATGGAGAAGCGGAAGAAATACTTTTAGAAGGCTTCACAAGTGCATCTTTTTCTGCTCAAGAACTAAAAATTCTCGCTTAGGCCATACTTTTGTTGTAATTATTTTTCTGTCCTACTATCCCATTAGCACAATTAGCATCAGAATTCAGTACTTACCCAACTGCATTCCAATTAGAAGGGTAAATGATCGCAAATTTGAAAATTGTATGTATTGTATGTACTGTTTCTTTTCAAGTACAATTTTCATAATTTCATGCCTTTTTTTATATTAGTACCGTGTGCTAGAGGAACAGAAGCAAATATATTATCGTTATGGAGTAATACTGCCTTGAGACTCGTTTTGGATGTGCCGATAAACAAACACATTTGAGAGAGATCAAAAGCTATTTCCAAAATCTTCATAACTGAAATTATGTCGTTACAAGACACAAAGTCACCATTTTGAGAAAAAAAAAGTTTTAAAATGTTCATCACGATTTAGAAAATGGCATATTAGTTTGACGATCTAAAAAAATCCATCCTTTCAATTGAGATCCTAACAATTCTGACTATATTTTGACAAATTTAAATTGGCGGAAAGTGAGAGAGAGTGTCTTAACACTAGGTTGGTATATTATTGTTTATTATTATTTTTTTGTTTGTTTTTGTTTGTTTTTACACTTACTTCAATGGAATATCTAGATAATTCCGCCTTTGTTCTTTGAAAGTCAATTCACCACATTGTTACAAAAAGACTTAGTATTGTTAATACACTTTCTTGACATTCTTGGAGAAATCTAATAATAAATTGACTAATACCAGCTTAATTTTAGTTAGTAATGAAAATAAATATATAAATCACTAATTTTACCGGCTGTTAACCTGCTTTTATAACTATAACAAAAAACTTGACCTTATTACAACAAAACTGAGGGTGATTGAATTAAACTAAGTGCGTTTTCGTAATGAGGGTAGTTAGTCAAAATACGATTATCTACTAGGATTTGCCAGGCGTGACGAATTTCGTTCCATTATAAAAGTTATTTATCAACATTATTTTATAAATGTATATAATTTTATTATACATATTATACATATCCACTAGCAACCAGCCTGCGGCTTCGCCCGCATGAATAACGCCATTTTATTTACTTATCGCAATTAAACTATACTTTAAAAATTAACATTTAAACCAAATGAATATACATACTGTAGCAATTTTGCCGAACACATATTTAAATTGACATAACTTTTTTATTTAAAGGTCCCTATAAGATGTTTCTTGATAAATGTTCCATGGACAGACAATGATCAATTACAGATTTATCATAAGAATAGATTTAAGACGTTACATAAATTAATTATTTATAAGAGTGTTTGGACTGCCATCCATTAACACGATGATTGTGCCTTCAATACTGACTTGAGAGAATACTTTATATATTGCTTAAATAAAACGCAGCGTTGAGTTACGCCATCAGACCCGGAACACTTTGACTTAGGGCGGAAAACCTGCAGGATACATCGCGAACTTGAGAAAAATATATGAAAATAAACAACAACATGAATTGCTTTTATTTTAATTCCTGTCAATTACGTTATTATGCTGTGACTTGTAAGTTCAGTGCGTTAGTTAATTGACGAGAAATAAGCTTTTATCAACCTTATTTTGTTGTATTATGGTTTATTTTTAAATACTCGTTGAACGGTCCGGTATACAGACCAAAGGTGCTAACTTTCAAAATCAATAAAATTAAAAATTGACCTCACTGACACGCGCACGTTCTTATAAATAATGGATAAAAGAGTGTCTCAACACTACGTTGGGACTTACTTGGCGCAAAATATCTTAGCACTAGATACCTAGGTTCCTTCCGCTTACTTTGCTACACATGTGATACCGATACCGCCGTGTGATTTCTGCTTCGAATAGAATCACCTTGGTACTGATAGTATCGTAAGAGGCGACTAAAGTACGTGCGGGAGAGTCACGTTGTCAGCAATGACAACACGCATGGGTAGACTCGTCCGGATTATTACCACCACTGGCATTTAAAACCGGCGTTAAGTAGTGGCTTCGGCCACTTCGTTTCCTTAAAGGCAACGCTTCTGTAGCTCCTCTGGAGTTACACAGGGCCGTGGGGGACGGTGATCACTTACCACCAGGTGACCCGTACGCTCGTTTGCCGTCTTCTGTCCAAAAAAAAAACAGTTTAATTGTATAAAAAACACTACGTACTTAATATGTGAAAAAAAAACAGCCGTTATCGAGGCACAATTGGGTAATTAATAGTATAATTACGTTCTAAATGTTTATCGTTGTTATATTTGTAGAGTACTTTCACGTTTACCTACATGTGACTTAGAATTATGATAAAATTGAAGCGAAGCGTTGTATATAATCATTTTAATTCTATTTTTTTTTTCAATAGAATAGAAATAAATATATTTAGTAATGAAAATTGAGTGGAAACAAGGCAACGGATTATCTGTAAGTAGTGTATTTTTATACTAAATTACTTTCTAGTTTTTTTAGACAATAAAGTGTTTATTATTAGACAATACCAATACATTGAAAAACTAAAATTGATGTAACTTTTATATTTATAACTGATTTAAATAAACCTAATACTAAATGTTGAAGGAAGGTGTCTAAATAGTATACATAAGACTATATCTAAATCTGGTTTAAGCGTTTTTAAGATCAGCGCGTACAAATGCAGAGGTATACAAATAAAAAAAATATAAAATCTTAATTTTTTGCCTCACTTTAATAAAACCCCTATAAACTATCTTTCAATATATTTCTCATGTACAGATAGTAATCAGTTAGGTATCGATTATAAATACATATATAAGTACAGTCAAGTTAGTAATGAAGGGAATGATTGGTATAAAATATAGAAATATATATAAAATACAGAATATAAAATATAGAATCATAATAAATCATAATAATTATATAAAAATATAGAATCATAATAGCAATATATTAATAATACTTTTAATGTGTTACACAACAAAAAACACTAAAAAAAAGCTAGTAGTAGTTGTTAATAAAATACCAAAAGGATTTTGGATCAATTTTTATGAATCAAAATTATAAATTTTGTCTCATATACTGTATTTACTAAAAATCATTATATAATACCATATTATAGCAAGTAATCAAAATATTATTTGTATTCCACGCTATTTATATCCAGTAGCAGCGTAGTCGTGATAACTTAATGTTAAGCTTCAGCTTCAAATAATTTAAGTTATACTTAGTACACTTTGACTTTAGAACAATTAATATACAATACGTCAGACTTGTCCAGTAATTTTCAATTGCATATCTACAAAGTAAATTAATCTCTATAAATAATACATTTAAGAATGATATTCAATTATCAGTTGCTATCATTTAATCTGTACCTTTCAGAACAAAACGACCAATAAATCTCTAGAGCATATTTTTTAAGCCTTTCTTAAATTAAATCAATTTTATTATTAATTTCCTATATATATGAATATACTCTGCAATGTAAATATAACCAATATACTTCGAGCCCTAACCTTCAGAAGTAAATTGAGGATATTAAAATACTTGTAGGTCTTAGTAAAGTGGTTTTTAATACAGTATTCTGGTTGTAGGCAGTTATTATGGTTGACAGCAGGGGACTGACGTGTTAAAGAACGAAAGTTTACAGTGAAAGTTTAAAAGGTATTAAGTGAAAATATTACCTACTATTTAAATTGTTTTATTAAGATTCTTAACTAATTTTTGGTTTTTATTTAGAAATATGTTATTTAACTATTTCTAAAATAGTGGGTTAAGTACCGTTTTGTGCGATCAGTCTTGAGATGTGAAGAGCAAATGTACCGTAATGACGTTTTGTGTGTCTGAAACTACTTGCCGGAAGTGATCTTAAAGAGGAAGTTACATTATATGAAAGGCTTGGTTAGCTTATTTAGAAAGAAATGAAAAAATGCTACAGTAGGTTGTGACAGTAAAACTGTTTTATTGAGGCTTGATACGCGACTACATATGCGACAGGTCGTTGTTCAATCCCCACTCAGGGGGATGAAATTTTTAATTAATATTTTAATTTTTTCGCTTTGGTAAGAAGGCAGAACTCTGCCGAAACACGCAATGCCTCAAATTTTGCGGATAGTGGGTAACGGAACTGTTTATATGGAATCGGAGTGTCTTCTGTATTCTGCCTACCTTGCCATGTGCAAGATATGTTGATAATTTAAAAAAATCTTTTTTTTTCATTTTGTTTTATCTCCCGCATTAAGATAAAGACACACACTAATATCTACATAATATGTTTATATTTATCTTTTTTTAACCGTCATTGTGCAGTGGCATTGCATTTAAGTGTAAGTACGAATTCTATTATGGGATTATATGCATTTTTGTCTTCTGTTTTACCGTTACGAAGTGGGAAAACGCGGCGTTATGTACCGGTTATTGCTATTTATTTGGTAACTAGGCCAAATACAATCGTTGAGTTCTAAGGTTCCCATGTTCCCTCTGCCTACTCAACTATGTGTATAGCATAAAAAAATATAAAACTAGATATAAGTCTATAATTTAATAAAGTTATACTTGTATTTCAAAGATTCAGTGCAACAATGACGTATGTATATGTACTTTCAGATATTATTCAGAAGAGACAATAAAAGATTCCAAATATAGCGTTTCCGTGTATATTGGACATTAAAATTGTTTTTAAAAGTGTACTTACGTCGATTACTTACGGAATAATTTCCTTAATTTTTGTATCAACATTTAAAAGGGTCAATTGGTTATTATGTTTACTACCGCATGTAGTAAACGATATGATATTTGTTGTGAAATGATTGTACTTATCTATAAAATTATCGTCGAGTTGAGATATATTATCATAATTCTTTACGATTTATTAACAATGTATTTTTTTGTATATACCTATCTATACTATTTTTTTTTAGTTTCATGTTCCAGCCTTCACATGGCAGGATTGACAGAGTGAATATGGAAACCTAGTGTTAAGATATTTCGTTCCGTTTCCCACATTGAGTGTTGAGTGGCGGAAATCAATGTTGCATTTTGCATCGTTACCAGAGCTAAGAAATGATAATATTAAATATTTATTTTATCGAGCGGCGATCGAACCCACAACATGTCATATTTACAATCGCACAATTATGCGATTGAAACATACATACCGTTGAGTTCAGCCACTCAAAGCGTAACGCCCTCAAATTCGACGGAAAGTGGAAAACGGAATATTCTGTTGAATTCTTTCGCTAACATTAACATTTATGCGTTTTCGAAAAATATATATTTTTAAATATAAAAAGTTACGTTTCCCCTATATGCAGAAGCTTAAGGTTATGTTATAACTAGGGCGAGGAACTGTAAATGATTAAATCTCTTGAGTGAGCATCGAACCCACAACCGTTGGATTTACTATGAGATGCTTCGCGCAGTGCCGCTGCTATATGATGAGATGAAAGTTGAATTTTTGCTCATATTATTATATTATTATCATAATTTATTAATTTCTATTTAAATATTTAATATTTTCATTCTTCGCTGTAGTAAAAAGGCAAAGCGCGGCGTTGAGTTCCGTAACTCAATCCGCAATGCCTTAAATTTGGCGTACTCATACGCAATGCCTCTAAAATTCTGTGAAAAAGGGGGAACAGCATTGTCTTAATGAAATGGAGTGTCTTAACAATAGGTTCCCAGGTTCCTTATCTTGAAGTTAAGACAATATGATATCATAGTATAGCTTTGTGTACTGTAGTGTCTCCACTAGGTAGGTCTTGAACTAGTGACCTCTCCTTTTATTATTTTATGTTTTAATTATTCTATATCGTTTATTGTACGTAATAATAGTTTAATTTGAGCACGTGTTGGTTTGTTGTGGAATTCCTTTGACCTATGGACATTTACAAGATAATGATATATAATTATACTATATAATTGTACGTGTAATTTTTAATTACTTTGTTGTCGGCCGTCGTCCTAAACATATATATGTATGTGTATATATACATAAACACATATTTTCTACTTACTCGCATTAATCTCGGCGTGCGGGGTCTACCTTCCTACATAACTTTTTCAACTTTGCATTTGACATCCTCATAGGTTGGTTCTCATGTCCTGCATCATGATATACAACCAGCGCTTCCATGGGCCTCTCGGAGGTCTTACTTCAGGAACAAGGTCCTAGGCCGGCGCGCAATTAGGCCATTGTACCATACCATCTCAGACGACGCTCTTTAAGTTTATACACTAAGTCACGGACATAAAGACAACTTCGAATAAATGTGTTACGGATGCGGTCCGACCTCGTTACGCCACACATTTAACTAAGCATCTTCATTTCCATGACGTGAAGATCCTGAGTGCGCCAACATAAAATAACCGGTCGAATGATGCTTTTGTATTTCAGCCCTAAAAACTTAAGGGACGTTTAGTCGGTATTATGCGATCGCAGGCCACACCAGTGTCCTCCCACCACTTGGCCGGTGCACACTCATGCATAGCAGATCCGAGGTACCTGCACTGTTCCGGCTTAACAAATTTAGAACCTATATAAATAGTGTTCGAGTCCGGTCTCCCGGAAGCCATATACTCGGTTTTCGAAACATTTAGTTTAAGACCGCTATTCTTTAGCGTACAATTCCAGAGGTTCACTTTACGCTCTAGCATCAGTTCGTCAATGAGTGCTATGTCATCGGAATACAACCACGAAGGCTGGTCTTAGTGAACGAGACAGTATCTAGCACTACGTTGAATAAGAGATGACTTAGATCAGAGTTCAAATGTAATCTGGAAGGGTCAAATGTCGCCAATAACAGTTGTAACCATAGAAGCGGATTTGTGATAAATATCTCTAATAATCTCAATATAGGAATTAGGGATTTACTTTGGATCACAGTGCCCACCTGATACACTGAGGAGGCACACAGTCAAAGGCCTTCTCCTTATTAAAAAAACCTCATGCAGAGCTCTCCTTTTTACCCTTTATACCTCCATCAAAGTTCTGAAAGGAAAAATGGCATCCATAGTACCCAATCCTGGCTGCAATAAATATTAAGACTCAAAAATAGTACACTCTCGGTAGAGCCTGATGTGGAACAAGCGCTCGAAGAGCTTCATGGTGTGACGTATAAGCTTTATGCCCCTCTAACTACCAAAATCATGGACACTATCCCTTCTCTTGTAAATACAGGGAACGAAACTAAGCCACTACTGATGTGACATCTTTCCAGTGTTCAAGATGTGATTAAGAAAGTCGCAGTACGCTTAGATCGGAATATCGTCAAATCCCACCGCTTTTCCGTCCTTCATGCATTGAAGGCAATTATGAATTTTGTCAAGGGTTATTGGTGTAATAAGTCCGAGGATAGACTGACTGTTTAGTAACTTCTGGAAGTAGCTTCTCCATCTCTCCTTTACAGAAGCATGATTAGAGAGCAGCGTGTCCTTGGAAATTGTGCGTGCAAATTGTGAATCGTGATGAATGTTTTAGAGTCAGGTAGTGCAGGGGAGCATTAAGATATAATTTCTCTAATAACCCAACGGGAACAGCATTTCTTTGCTTTAAGTATAATAAACACAATTGTATCATTCTTTATGTATTGTTTTCTTTTTCAGATGTCACAGACTAATTATCTTAGAATACTGGGGTATGCAGTAACAATAGTGATGCATGTCGGCAATATAATATTTATGAATTTTTGCCTTAAAAGAGAATATGGTAACGATCCAGAGCTCAAAATGTTTAGTAAATTACAGCCAAGATACTTAACTTGTTGGACTTTTGTAAGTTTTTGATAGTTCTTGTAATAAAATAAATTTAATAAATCTTCACGCTGTATCCCACATACCACAAGGTAGGCAAATGAAACTCAGTGTCAATACACTTCCCTACTTTCCGCCTAATTATTAAGGCTTGTTACTTTCGAATCTAAGCTCTTTCCCCGATTGGGATTCGAACTCGCAGTCATCGCGTTACATTCAGAATATAGTCCTATAGTTATTTAAAGATTTGTATATTTATATATACAATTATTTATATATTATTTCAGTTTCTACAAATTGTGCACGCAGTTATAGGCTTAATTTGTGAATATCTCCTGATAGCCAATTCTAAAGACAAATTGTATAAGCTGCCTAAGCATTTGAAAGGATTAAAGCAGACACTTTTCAGTGCGGTGCTATGGCCTTCGACATGGGTGAGTTAAACTTTTTGTTTATTTTTTACATTCACGCTGATTCCTAGTGGGGTAGCCAGAGTCAAAGCCTCGTCATATCTCTTTCGCCTCTTACACTGTCATAAACTTCTTCATACACGCCCTCCGGGGGGTCATTGTGCGTTTTACAGAACCTTCCTTTATTATCGTGAACATTATGTTTTCGAAGGTACTCATTTTTCGTACAAATCTTTTTGCCATTAATCCATGACTCAAACCACTCGTTCATCTTTATTCTCATCGTGACATCCTCGGTAGTAACTGCCGTTCTATATATTCCTTAATTTCGCAAGAAGCCATAGTATACCTGATACTAACCTACCCGATGGGTATTACTATGGGAAATTAATTTGTAACAAAAAACAAAATGCTGTCTTAAATCGAAGTGGCACAGGAGCACAAGTGTGAGACTGTAAACGCGGCGGGTAGGTCCGACTTCCACTCGGGGTAATTTTTTTTTAACATTTTCTATTCCTCGCTCTTGTAAAGTGACAAGCCGTGGCGTTGAGTTACATCACTTAACACGCAATATCTCATTTAGTGGAAAATGGGGAAAGGAAACGAATTATATATGTATAATTAAATTAGATTTTCGCATACTGTTTTACCCTAACTGACAATGATTTTCGATGATATATATACCTCGGTGACTTTTACTCATTTAAAGTCTTAACACCTATTTTAGTCCATTGAAGTGATTTTCCCGATGAAAGCGCCATAATACGACCACGACAGTCGGCCTTTAAATCGATCAAAGTCCATATATCATTTAAAAATGAAGGGGGGTAGTTTGAAAGAACTTACTTGGTCTTTGGCTTTTTAACGTTCGATCTCATATTTTTATGTGATAGATATACATGATTGGTCCAGAACTTAACCAGACGATAATGATAAGATAGACGCTCTCATTGTTTCTCATCTTATAAGAATATTTTAACAGTCGAAGAACAAACCTGATTAGCACCTTAGTGCTCTCGACCTTTATAGTTTTTGAAAAACTTTACATTTTATATTTTAATTTCAATTCTACATTTGTCTAATATTATCACAATTATAAGTTATGGTTATTTAACCACTTGGTGATAATTTGCACTCGACTGTAACACATAATTTTGATATATTTTATGTTAAGTTATATATTTATGTTAAAAATTGCTTTATTTTGCATAATGCAACATATACCTACTATAAAAACCTTTTAACAATTTAAAGTAATTAAATTAAAATTAATCGAAACATATTATTTAATTTAACCGGGCGTCGTCTGGGTTGGGTCATAGTAGTCAAGTTTACCTGTTCATAAATTAACACGTTTTTTATCTCGGTAGCTCCAGCTCAATTTAAAAATAACTGAATTATTGAATCTCTTCATAAACTACTATAATTATATCAAAGACAACAAACATGTCTGTATGTTTTTAAAACATATTGCCTTATAAGATCTTTGATTATACTAAACTTAAATTAAAAAAGCGTATAAAAATTGCGAACGAAGCAGGATTTGAACCCGCGCCTCTGGAAAACCGTTTCAGCGCTCTGACCCACTAAGCCATTCTTTCTCAATAATTTCGAACGAAGCAGGAAATTTAAGTTTAGTATTTTCTGTCCTAAGTGTGGAATTACACTTTAAAACATAGTAAAAATAAGATCTTTGATTATCGCGATGAGTAAACATTTGTATT
The DNA here is from genome assembly GCA_019049475.1 of Eueides isabella. Lineage (NCBI taxonomy): Eukaryota > Metazoa > Arthropoda > Insecta > Lepidoptera > Nymphalidae > Eueides > Eueides isabella. The sequence goes on along the minus strand of CM032410.1, from coordinate 4,164,692 downwards.
TATTTATATTAAAACAAATTATATATATACATATACTTATAATTTTAATTATATAATGTTACTAGAAGAAGAAAGTATATACACAGTAGAACCTCGATTAACCGGACTAATTATTGTCGTTAGGCATCCGGATAATCGAATGTATGAAGAAAAGCGATTTTGTGCATACATAATTATGTACATACAATGTTATTTATTAAAATCAACAAGTACATATCGACAAAAATCAATGTTTATTAAGAAATTATTAAGAGATACATATTCTTAGATTAGATACATACTAAAATAGTGCAGTCCTAATCATAAAATAATATATTTAGATACGTATGTGCGTACGTATAACTTGTTTGCAATATGTTTTTGGTAATGTGCATTCGGTAATCATGAAATAAAGAAATAAAGTAATAACATTAATTTGTATTAAAATATTTGGTAATTTTCATTTGACGTAAACCACCGCAAATTTTCGCCGTGTGATTCCGGCTTAGAATAGGATCATCCTGGTACGATTGAAAATAACCAATAAATGTTGAGGAACGGTTGCTAAAATATAATCGGAAAAAACTGTGCTGAAATCTAAAAATTAAGTCTTTTCTAAGGTTAGCGCGTACAAACACAAGAAAAAACAAAAAGTAAAAAAAAACATGGCTGGGTGGGACCTATTAGATTAATAAACGTCCCCTGTAACACTTTTCTATATTTATCTTCCATGTACATATTTATGATAAGTATAGATAATATTTTTCTATTGCAGGTAGTGTTCACAGTATTCTGGTCTCTATTCTTATACGACAGAAAACTTATTTTCCCAAGTTTTGCCGATAAAGTTGTTACACCAATTTCTAACCATATAATGCACACAGCAATTATAGGTATGTAAAAAATTTAATTTTATAAATACAGTCTCTAGCTGCGCCTGACCATTTTCATTTCCTCTTTCATAATAGAAGCGGCGTTAAACCACGCAATGTTCACAATATTGGTCTTGAAATAAGAATTACAGTGTCTTAACACTAGGCAACTTTTGTCTTCTCTTCTGTATGTGGAATACGTGAAGCTATACAAACACATGGTATAGTGAGGCCTGTCATGTTTATCAATATAATTGTAAGAGTGTGACTGTAAACTTGACAGGTTGGGGGTTCGATCTCCACTCGAGGAAATTAAATACTTAATATTTTCAAATGTTTTTTTTTATATTTTAATTTCTTCGCTATTGTAAGAAGGCAAAGCGCCGCGTTGAGTTTCGCCACTCAACGGAGAATGCCTCAAATTCCGTGAGAAGTGTGAAACGAACGGTGTATCTTAGTACACTAGGTTCCTGGATTCCCTCTGTCTACCCTGCCATGTGCGGGAAACAGCGTGAAGCTGAGAGTAAGATTGTCCATTTCCTTTGCCTCAGACCATAATTTTGGCTAAGAGTGTAGAAAAAACTATCAATAATAATATATACCTTATAACAGAGCATGTAAAGTTTAAACAAGAATCTCTAGATTTATTTTTTGTTTCGTTTTTAATTTCAGGTATAGTGCTTTGGGAGGTAATGTTTCTACCAAGAACAAGGCCACAGTCTCACAAGCGCAACCTCTTTCACTTAGCTTTCCATTTGGCGCTATATTTCTGCGTGTAAGTATATCTATTATAATTTAAATTTAATACATATATTGGATATCAAAACATATTGTATGAATTACATAAAAATGTGGCGTTTAGTTACGCCACTTATGACATAACGCTTACTCAAATTGGCGGAATGTGACAGTCAAGATGTCTTAATGAGAACTTAGTAACTAACACTAAGTTTCTTCCATCTATCTTCCCTTCTAAAATGGAAACGAATGGGGTAAATGGGGACGAATGCAACTAGTTATTTTATTTCTGGAGGACAAATTATGTTTGAATTATTTTTATTTAACCGATGCATCGAATAAAGCACGATGTTGAATACCGCAAGTCATCGCGTAATATCTCTAATTCAGGCGTAAAGTGGGGAACGAATTGACTGTAACACTACTGTTTGATTTCTCTGGTGTATATGAAGCATTTATTCAAAATATTTTTTGCTTTTTGATTGGCAGAACTCAACGCTGCCCAGTTTTGCTACTAGCGTAACTAACTATTAGCGATGTAGAAAATTAAAATAACTCATAAGTCAGAGAGTGAATTGAACTTACAATCTCATATATGTATGTAAATAATGATAAAATCTTTATGCCACAATACAATGTCTTTAAACGACGATAATAAAGTAATACCGGAAATGAAGCTAATATAAAATACTTGAATTATAATTTTGAATTAATAATTCAGATTAATAATTAATATTAATTTTTATTCTGTTAATAATTAATATTAATTTATTATATGCTCACGTTTATGCTATATCCCTCATACGGCAGGGTAGGCAGAGGGAACATGGGAACCTACTGTTAAGACACTCCGTTCCACTTCTATTCAGCCGAATTTGAGTTGATTACTTGTTACCAGAGGGAAGAAATGAAAACATTAAATATTTATTTTAAAATATTAAATATTTCATTTCCTCGTGTGGGGATCGCACCCATAACCTGCCGTTTACAATCACACACTTATACCACTGCGCCACGACAGCTATCGTGGATTCGTAAATAAATTATTTAATTTGTTTTTTTATATTTTTTTTCAGTCTTGTTTACACGTTCATACAATATGGAATATGGATATATCCGATTTTTGGGCTACTCTATGGTACTATATACTTCCCTTTACTACCTCTTATCATAGCATCTATGGCCTTTGGTTTTTACTACCTGCAATGGCCCCTGACTGACATATTTTGGAACAATAAAGAAAAAACTATGAAAATTAAATGATAATTATGTATATTGTTAATTTTATATTAGGTGATGTTAAAATATATTTATTTATTTCTGTGTTCTGATTTTTTTGTTTTTACTTTTAATAAAAAATATATGAAATAAAATATTACTGCATCTTAATTCTCATAAAGTAATGCATAATAAACCGTATTTACTAATGATCGCTCTACTACCGATGTTAGTATAGATCTCTTTAAAGAGTATTTATTAGTCATGGGAAGGATTGTAAGATGCTCTTGGCATATTATGTAACTGGTCCAAGGCATTTGGTTGCGTGCAGCACTCAACATTGATCATGAAGCTGCCGCATTACGACATAGGAGGATGTGCACTTAATCTTCTGACCTCTTATTTAACTAATAGGACACAGAGAGTTGATGGGAATGGTAAGAAATCTCGTGGATCGTTAATCAGTATGGGGTCCAACATGGATCTATTACTGGCCCTTTTCTCTTTTTAATATAAAAGAGTCATGAGATAGTATTGTTTGCGGATGACATACTGTCAATTTTTAAAATGAAAAGGAGACAAAAAGTATATGTCGATCTATACAATGCTCTTTCAAAAATAGTACTTAGTTTAGTGCTAATAACTTACATTTGAACAGAAAAAAAACTAAATTTGCGATATTCCGAACGCTTAACACAAAAATTGTGAAAGCTTGTAGTCTTGAAAGGTGAAGCCGTAGATCCTGTTGATTCTACGGTATTTTTCGGTATCACCATTGATTCTAAATTACAGTGGAGATCTCATATCGATGGATTGGCGAATAGGCTAAGCTCGGCAGCCTTCGCGGTTGATAAAATCTGAACACTAACAGACGTGGAAACGGCTCGCCTCGTTTATTTTAGCTACAATCATAGTATTCATCCTACGGCATTTTACTCTGGGGTAATGTAGTCGGTATTGAATCAATTTTTATCTTGCAGAAGCGAGCTATTCGCGCAATCTATAAATTAGGCCCTAAAGATTATTAAGGAAAATTTTGAAAATATTATGGATGTTAAGAAAAATTTGAATGAATTTAGCAAAAATCGGGGATAAACATAATATTCATACTACTCAGCTTCACGCTGTATCCCGCACATGGCAGGCTAGGCAGAAGGAACTAGGGAACCTAGTGTTAAGACACTGCGTTCCACTTCCGTTCCCTACTTCCCCCGTTCCACACACAATATTAATTCTAGAAATAAATTTAATTAGGTGCTTAGTGCACCTATAACTCGATTGCATCGCGTCTGTAATTCTTTTATGGTACAGTGCGTACACTTTAACAATAGGATCCCAGATAACGTCCGAAAATTTTATAAATAATAATGTATATAATAATAACACGCCTTGGAATTAAAATACTTGCTTCAGGCTGTTTCAACTGTATCATTGTCCATTATAATACGAGTAATATGATGTAAAGTTTTGATAAAAAGAGACATATCCTGCTGAGTTTCTCACCGGTTCTTCTCAGGTCTGAGACAGTAACCTTAGTAAACTAATGGTAAATTGTTTGACGTTCAAAAAACGAAGCTTGTAATTTCTTATTTTGAATTAAAATATTTAAATTTGAATTTGTCATATACTCTTGTGTTCTTTGTGTTTAACAACGTGGTGATATGTAATAGTCACATTCTCTTTTTATTTACAAACTCTTCGTAAATAGGTATACGTTTAGTGAAATATTTAATATATAAATTTATATTTTTTCTGGTAACAAGGCGTATGCTCTGTTAGCAGAGAAAACAGGCGGCGTTAAGTGCCCCCATTCAACATACAATGCCTATAATTTGGTAGAAAGTGGGGACCGAAATAGTATGTTTTAAAACTAGGTTCCCAACTACCCTAAGCCTGGCCATGTGCAGAATACATTGTGGAAAAACGTAAAAAGTAAAGAGAAGACTAATACTATTAATATGTTCTAATACAACTCGTAGCTTGCCTCAATAAAAAGACTATCCAATATCAACAGTTCCTGAGATTAGCTCGTTCATTCAAAAAGATCTTAGACTTAATATATTTTTTTTATTTTTATTTTATTTATAATTTATAAGAACCGTTTTAAAAAACTATTTGGAGAGAAATAATTTATTTGTCAAAAATTTGACGCTGGATTTCTTATTGCTTTTGTCATTAATAGCAATAATATGGCAAAACATATTTTTATGATATATTTGTGACAGGCGTTCGTCTATCACAGATATCCTCAATAAAATCTATCTTTTTAGCTTCACGCCTTACCCAGTTTGTGGGAATAGGACCGGAAAGACACTGCTCTTCCATTTTGAGACTTCCATGGTCCAATTACTGGTGAATGTATAAAATGAAAAACTTTATATTTAGCAGAGTAAGCAGAAGATACCTAATATTAAGACACTTCGTTAACCACTTTTCACCTAATTTTCAAGACATTGTGTGCCTCAAACTTATAACCATCGTGCTTATAGCCTGATGCTTTATCAATATGTCATAACAGCTTCGACGAAGAAAATTAATTATAAAAAAAATATACTACTAAAATGTAAGTAAGAAGACAATAGTGAATGGAATTTTAGTTAACAAAATATTTAGTTTTATTCTGTTTCCCTTTTTTACAAGCGGCAATGTTGAGTTCCACCAACAACCTTCTTCTGAAACGTACCTATTGGGGCCTAGTGTGGTGCAGAGACACAAGCATGAGACTGTATGCAATTGTTTGTGGATTAAAGAAAATCGAGGAAATGAAATCTATATTATTTTAATTTTTTTCGCTCTAGTGAGGAACACAACAATACAACGCGGCGTTGAGTTCCGCCACAGAACCCACTGTGTCTTCAGAATTTGGGAAGTGTCTTAAAGGGAACGGAGAGATTTAAAAATAGGCCCCCTCTGTTTACCATAATAGGTTTAGAAAATTTTCCTTTGACTGTTTAATAACAAATATTTTTTACAATATTTAATAACAAATATTTTTTAATACGTCTTAAATAAAACCATCTTTTATGGTTCAAAGAAATGTTATGCGATATCGAGAAGTCTACTTTCTCATGCTAATTTATTAAATTTTACATTAAAAAAATCTGACCTTGTTTTACTTTATATAACCACCTTTTTTAACTATGATTTATTTAAAAAAAAAATAGTATTTTTCTTTTGGCTTAATATGTTAGAGTCCGGCTTAGATTTAGAATGGCATCACCCTGGTACTGATGGTATCTTTTTGTAGCAGAAAGATTTTTGAAATCAGTGAAATCAAGTAACTTACAGTACTATCAAGAGGCCACCACAGCTTGGCGGTAGATCATTAGACTGTAAACGCTAAGTCGTGAGATTGATTCCCATTTGAAAAAATATAATCTGCATTTTCTCGTTTTGACATCAAAACACAGTAGGGATTATGTTCCGCCACTAAACACATATTTTCTTAAAAGTGTACTTAAATCGAGAACCGTAAATTATGACACATATCTATAGAAATGAATTTCATTAGACATCCAAAATAAATTAACAAACCGGCAAAACTAGACATAATTTGGAGCGTAGCACACATTTTTTATGAATGATCCACCATAGACTAACGTAACTTTCGAAAAAAGGAGTAAAACTGCCAGTAACCAGTCAAAAAGACCCGTCATACCGTTACTAATAGTTATAACTGCCTTACTATTCTACTTTGATAGAGATCTCCTTACAATTGTCGGTCGATCATTCGTAGATGTTATTTAGATTAAATATGAATAATAAAACAAAGCAATAAGGTTCATTTTTAAGTGTTAACTTAAAGTAAAATAGAAATTGGTTTTTTTTTTACTAAGTTATATCTGGATCCATCTAATGCATTCCACTTTACAGTTTACGGTCAAGCGCATGGGAGTGTTGCCAGTGAATTCTGATTACCCTTGATATAAGTAAATTTACAATATTAAATATATGTTTAATACGAGATTTCCAAGTGTCCTCTGGTACAGCGTGAAGCTGATAATGTGTTCGTTTTTAAGATGTTTCTTTTTTATTTGCATCTGAAAAATATTATATTGTACGCTTATTATTGATTTTTTTTTTTATTTATAATTTATATTTTTTTTTATTTAAAATAAACGAAAAAAAAAAATAAAAAAAACGATACTAGCTATATAGTGTAATAATACTTTAATTAATAATTTGAAATTCATCTTACAAAAATATTATTATCACCATTATTATTTAACTTTAGTAAAAATTGCATAAAATAATAATTTTATAAATTTATTTAATAACATTCAAATAACAAAATAAAATAAATCAATAACAACACCTCCACTCTACTAACTCACGACAAAAACAGACCACGGCAACACTGACATACATCCCAAACATTCGTCAACGGCATGGCCTTGGCGTTGCACGTATAGTTCGAAAAAAAAAAAACAAACAAACTGTCAAATGGCATTATTTTCCCGCGTTTTTCGGCGCGCTTCGCCATTTTTCCAAAAACGTCTCGAATCTACAGCGAGTTTGACGAAAGATGAAATCTTATTGTTATTAAGACCGCCGTTTTCACATTGGAGTAATATAATACGTGAAGCGGAGAAAGTTGTTGGATATCCGACGTCTTTCATGAACCTGAGATGCCTTTTGAGTGATGAATTCGCTAACTTAGCCATGTATTTAAGGAAAGTGGTGAGTTTTTTTTAAATTGTTATAAATCTATACTTATAATTACCTAATATTAATTGAGGCCTGTCGTGGCACAGCGGAACAAGCGTGTGATTGTAACCGACAGATTCTGGATTCGATCCCCGGTCGAGCAAATAAAAAAAATAATATTTTAAATTAAAATATTTAATGTTTCATTTCATCGCTCTGGTAATAAGGCAAAGCGCGGCGTTGAGTTCCGCCACTCAACAAGCAATGCCTCAAATTTGGCGGAAAGTGGGAAACGGAAGTGGAACAGAGTGTCTTAACACTGGGTTCCCGGGTCCCCTCTGCCTACCCTGCTTCGGGGGGGTTCATACAGCATGAAGCTAAAAAAAAAATAGCTGATATTAGTTATCGATATCTGTTTTGGCGTAGGGGTGTGACTGTATATGTTTATATATTATATTTTTCATTTCTTCGCTGTAGTTACGTGGCAAAGTGCATCGTTGAGTTTGAAAGTTAGGAAAAAAAAAATCGTAATGGGGATGGAGTGTTTTAGCACTAAGTTCCCTAGTTTCTATTTTCTACCCTAAAATGTGAAGTTGAAGCTCAAAAAACTAACTAATTATCGCTCGTAAATTGCTCGAGTTCAGTTAAAATTATTCATTTTTAAAATGTGTAATTATAGCGAAACTCAGAGATTATATTCAATTAAATATCTTGTATTTTCCTGTTCTTTTTTCAATTGTATTTTAATATTTTCATTATTAATTAATACCTAATTTATTATTCAATGCGCTTAACGGTACGAAGTGTGACTAAAAGTAAAAGATCGTCGGTTCAATTCCTGCTTGGAGGAATTTAACTTATTTTGTCACACTGGAATACAATGAAAGCACCGTGTTAAGCCTTTTTCCAAAATTCAGCAGAGATAGAGTGTCCGAGCACTAAGTTCCACCCAACTACCCTACTTTATGTGGCATACCTCTAGTATATAAAATGTATAATTTGAGTGTCTTAACACTCTCTGGGTTCACAATGCCTTGCCACTTGCCAGAAGAAAACAGCGCGAAGCGAAATTTAATTTTGGGTAGTTACGTGCAATAGTGTTTGCGCAACTGAGCAACATAAATAATTCGTAATATCTAAACAAATTTTCATAATTTAATTAGAAATATAAAGTAATTTTGTTTCAAAATGTCAATTTCGAAACGGTCGGCCGTTCTTTTTTGCTTTCACATATTACAAGTGACTTTGTACAATTATAAAGTGGACATTTGATTATCTAATCCATTGGGTATAGGTTCTATTTCTTCTTGAATAAATTATGGTGACTATTTATACAGTTTTTCGTACTGCTTTTCTATTTTCCAGACATTGCGTGTCGAGTAGTGTTTAACAACTCTTGTTGTCTTTTTCACCAAACAGAATAAATAATTGAGGCCTATCTCTGGTACAAGCGTGTGACTGTAACATACAGGTTCTGGGTTCGATCCCCACTCGAGGAAATGAAATATTTAATATTTTCTTCTGAATTAACTTTTCAATTTAAATATATAATGTTTCATTTCTTCACTCTGGTAATAAGGCAAAGCGCGGCGTTGAGTTCCGACACTCAACACGCAATGCCTCAAATTCGGCGGAATGTGGGGAACGGAAGCGGAACAGAGTGTCTTAACACTAGGTTCCCGGGTCACCTCTGACTACCCTGCGTCGTGTGGGATACGGCGTGAAGCTGAGAGAGAGAGTGAGAATAAATAAAACAATACATTCCCAGTAGTACAGTCGCCATCGCCTTTACAATCAATGTGCGCCAGACAACCTCAGTTCTGTTGCTTAATAAGTAAACTCTTAAAATTTACTAAAATACGTTAATATCTAGTCACATCTATCAGAGTTATATACTTCAATGAAATAGCTATAACAATATTATATGATAGTCAGCTTCACGCTTTCTCTAAGATCTTGTAGCCTAGGCAGACAGAGACTACGTTAAAATAACTCCGCGAATCGGAACTCAACGCCGCTGCTTGTCTTGGTAAAGCAGGAAATTCCTCAAGCATTGCGTTTACAGTAGAATGTTGTCTCATCACAAAAAAATAATTTCTTTGCTCTAGTAATAAGGTAAAAGCATCGAGCTTCTCACTATGCAATGTCTCAAATTCGGCAGAAAGTGTGGAACGGAATGTCTCTAGATTCCCAGGTTCCCACTGCCTAGTCAACTTTAGGCGACGTATTTTCCGCTCAATTTGAGGCGTTGTATATTGAGTGGCGGAACTAAACGCCGCGCTTTGCCTTGTCACCAGATCCAAGAAATTAAAATATTTCACTTCTTTGAGTGTGAATCAAACCCACAACCTGTCGTTTGTGCTCCTTCGCCACAACTTCAATATCAGCTAATGATATATAATTTATTATTATAAATGCAAATAGCTGTTTACCGTAAACCTATTTATGATCAAGTGGAAACTATGTCAATAACAGTTTAGCTTCTATGAGCAAGTAGTTTTTATAGCACTATAGTTATGTTTTTTAGCTTCACGCTGTATACCGCACGTAGGAAGGTAGGCTAAGTTGTTCCCATTAAAACACTGCCGTTCTCAACTATTCACCGAATTCTGGAGGCACTGTGTGGTAATTGGCGAAACTGAACGCCGCACTTTGCCTTGTCACGAGTGTAAGGAATAAATATATATATTAAATATTTAATTTCCTCGAGTGAACGGGGAATCCACAATTAGGTTTACAATTTATTTTTTCTTTTATTTTAATTATTTTTTTTGTTTCAAACAAATATAAAAGATTATATCAAATCAGTCTGTTTAATTTTTTGTTTGATAAGCGATATAGAATATTCTGTTTTTCATATAAATAAGAGATATATTTCCTGTTGTGTAGATGAGCGCGGTGATGAAAATAAGGAGTGAAGGGTAGACAGAGAGAACTTGGGAACCCAGTGTGAAGACACTGATCTGTTCCCCACTTTCCGCCGAATTTGAAGCATTGCGTGGGGAGTGGCGAAACTCAACGTCACGCTCTGCCTTGTTACCAGAGCGAAGAAATGAAAATATTACATATTTAAATAGAATATATTTAGACTTACACTTAATTACATTTCGCGTGTAAGGTCACGCGGTTGTGCCTCAAATGTGGTGTGTTTAACCCCGCTCCAATAACCAACCTGTACCTCTAGAAGGGTTTCTTAGAGGAGGTTTTAAATCCCGCTACATAAAAAAAATGTCTTAATACTTTAAAATTTATTATGTATTTCAGGTTGGGAGTAACAATATTGTTATGCAAACTGCAAAAAATGTGCTGTACGGTGATTCCAAAAATCTACAGCCATGGGGCCTGATGATATTACTTTTGGCAAAATCCGTCAAGACTGCTGAATCTAAAGTACCCCAGAAACAAAAAAACTTAGCTGAACTAACCGAAATGATGAGAACTGGCTATCTAATTCATAGAGGAATAGTCAATGTGCCATTCGCGAAACGTTCCAAAGCCACAGAATCGGTGATTTTCGGTAACAAAATCGCTATATTACTTGGTGATTACATTTTAGTTTCAGCAAATGCCATGTTGGCCGAGTTGCAGGAGCCCGATGTCCTTTATATAATATCATCGGCTTCCAAAGATTTGTCTGAGAGTGAATTTTTCGGGGATCGTGATGAACAAAATATGCCTTTGCCTGGTAAACCAAATTTTATGAAGGACGATCTGGACATAACTTTTGACACATCTATTATAGAGCAAAATGATGTGTTGGGAAAACCTAAAAAAGAATGGACGGCGAGAACAGTATTTAATGGAGTCAGTTTATTAGGGAAAGGATGCCAAAGTGCTATGTTAATGGATGGACAAAGTCGAGAAATCCAAAGCAATGCTTATCATTTTGGCTGCCATGTAGGCCTGGCATGGCAAGCCGCTGCGGAAATAAAAAAAATCACGGAAAAAGATCAGTTTTGTCTTACAAGTGCTCCCGTATTATTTGCTCTCGAAGACAACCCTGAACTCTACAAATTCATAGTTAGAGCCAAAACTGATGTCAAAGATATTGATTATGAAGATTTAAAATTTAATGTTCTTAAGACGGATGCCATTGAAAAAACTGAAATGCTAAGAGACGAGCATGCTAAAAAGGCAACCATGTACATAGATAGTATTGGAAAAAACGAATCTGTGGACATGATTAAAAAATTAATAAATACATTCTAATATATTTATTTATTTCATATTTTTAACTTGAATGGAGAAGGTCATATCTTTTTGTGAAAGCAAAATTATATTATATATTTCAAGATCAAAGATTAATATAGAACAGTTATTAGAACAAAAAAAATTTCATCACATTTTAATTTTAACTTTTTAAGGGCAATTTTTAAACCCCGTTAATAATTACTAAAGATTTAAATTAAATATTAATGAGGCTATACATGTAAAGTAGCGAGTAGCAGCTAGTCATGGTATCACAGAATATTAGAAAAATGCTTTTATTATTTTGGACCAACTATGAAATAGATCAAATATTTAAAAATAAAAAGAAGATCAATAAATAACTGGTTATACAAGAAAGAGGAAAGGTGGCCTTCACAATAGGTTTGTATTTGCCTCTCAGTAACATAGAGGTGACGAGTGTGGAGAAGTATAGTTGTATTGAGGAGATATAGGTAAAATGGTCTTTTCATATAATAAATAATAAAATAAAAATGTATATTTTTTCATGTACTTTTTAAATATAATCAAAAGAATACGCAAACTTAATAATTACATTTAGTTATTTTGATTTAAAAAAAAAATATTGAAATGGATCATTTTATTTAATGTTAATCTTATGGTTGTTACACAGAGGTTTTTAATATATTTAACTTTATTTATTTAATTAATAAAATAAATGTTAATATAAAGTGTTTTATTTAGTCATTGACAAAAAAATTAATAATTTTAAAAAATATTAAATAAAAATCATTTAAGTTGTTTTATTTACCTTTCCTCTTTATTTAGTAAATCGTAACAATTTGAATAAAGCAGTTACAATAAAATATTATAATATTACATAATATACATTTATTAAAGTAGGGAACGGAATGGAGTGTCTTAACACTACGTTTCTAAGTACCCTCTACCCTACCGTGTGTGGGATACAGTCTGAAGCTGAATAGAGTAGAGTTATACAAATTATTTAATACTATCATAGCGCATTGGATTGTTAAGTATTCGATGAATAAAAATATGTTTGTATCTCAATTTCAATTAATTTAAAATTAAAATGCTAAACGACACCATATGCTGAGTAATTAAATAAATATTAGTGGATTCAATTACTTTTCAGATTAATATATCGAGGAAACGAAATTCCTCGATCTGACTAGACAAAATTTGGTACTAGTTTATTTGCGACTTACGAGCAATTTTAATGATGATATCTATACTGTATTGTTATCGTTAGTAATTTTAGTAATTAACTCAATAAAAAATCTTTATTTAGATAATTGTATAAAAGTAATAAAAGTATAAAAAGTTGTAAGTATAGATAAAGTGACAGATAAATAAAAAAGTACCTTTTTGGTTTACCAGTACTGTTCTAATATAAAAAAATCATTCGAAATTTTCTACATGTACTGCTTATACTATTTTTTCTACATGTATAGATATGCCACTTGAAATGAAAAGCTAGTTAGGGTAGTAAGAATTCGATTAATCTAGGTAATATTTAGCAATAGACGTGAAGTGGTAATACGATTATATTTTTTTACACATTGCTTTTTAAAATATAAGTCATTCTTCGTGAGATTATTTTGATAAGTAGTATGCTGAGATCGTAGCAGCGTTTGGTGCTCCGTTCTCTCTACCTACCCCGCTAGGGATATAGCGTGAAGCTATGTACTATTGTACATAGCTCGAATTAATCAATTATTATTATATATTTAATTTATTATATAAAATACATTGCCGTCATATGTATGTTAAATATATATTTCAGATTCAGAATTACCTGTTAAAGATACAAGGGTAAATGTTTAATTGTCAATTTTATCCCACGCTACAAAAAGTAGTTCATTTAAGTAATATAACGAGGCCTGTCGTGGCGACCGACGGGTTGTGGGTTCGATCCCCACCCAAGAAAAAGAAAAATTGAACGGATGGATCACGTATATCTATATTTTTTCCGATTACTTTGGAATAATCCGGTTAAATTTGTTTCATTTGAACAATTTTCAATATCAAGTGGATATTAAATGTTTTTACGAAAATAAGTACGTAGTAGGGTAATAAAAAAATGTAATAGAACATGACAAACGTGCCGTGTGATCCCGGCTTAGAATAGGATTACCCTGGTAGTGATGGTGTCGTAAGAGGCGACTAAAGTGCGTGTGGTAGAGTCACGTTGCCAGCAATGGCAACACGCATGGGCAGACTCGACCGGATTGTTACCACCCCCGGCATTTAAAACCGGCGTTAAGTAGTGGCTTTGCCCACTGCGTTTCGGATTAGGTAATGCCGGGCCCCGGTGCCCATCCACCGTAAAAGACGGTAACGCTCCTGTAGCTCTTCTGGAGTTAAACGGGGCCGTGGGCGACGGTGATCACTTACCATCAGGTGACCCGTACGCTCGTTTGCCGTCTCTTCCATAGAAAAAAACGTAAGCAACGCATCCTACGCAAAGGAGGAAGCGCTGCTGTATTGTGATCATTTTTGTGCGTATCAAGATTTGTAATAAGTACAACTTTTGACTCGGAGGCGTCAAAATCTATCAGTTGCAAATGAAATCTGCTCTTGGCAGAGTATACACAGTGTATCCTTATAGTGGGGAATGATAATATTTGAGCGTGTACGAGTACGTTGTTCGAGAACTAACTACTTTTTCCTTTTTAAAAACAATTCATCGATGCCTGTCGTCGCCCAGCGGCACAAGCGTGTGACTGTAACTGACAGGTTCTGGGTTCGATCCCTACTCGAAGAAATGAAATTTAATAATTTCAATTTTACAATATTTATGTTTTCATTTCTTTGTTTTGGTATCAAACGTGGCGTTGAGGACCGCTACTCTACACGCAATGTTTCAATATGCGGAAAGTGGGAAACGGAAGTGGAACGGAGTCTCTTAACACTAGGTTTCTAAGTTCCTTTTGTCTATCCTGACATATGCGTGATACAACGTGAACCTGAAACAAAAAACTATTGAAATAAAAGCAGGATTTGAACCTGCGCCTCTTTACAACTCGTAAGAATTATCGTTTGGCATGAAAGATTACAATTTATTTAATATTTTTACTATTTTTTAAAGTGTTATTCCACACTTAGGACAGAAAATACTAAACTTATATTAAAAAAACGTATAAAAATTTTGAATGATGCAGGATTTGAACCCTCGCCTCTTGAAAACCGTTCAAGCGCTCTGACCAACTAAGTCATTCGTTCTCACCAAACTTTGTGGAAATTCTTACACGCTTATTACAACTTGTTTATGTTGTTGGCATCTCTGTAGGAGATTTTTACAAATTTCTGCCACCCAATGATAGATGGTAAGAATTATCATTTGGCAAGAGAGAATACTAATAATAGAAGAATATTTTAGTTAAGTGAACTATTTTTTGTAGCGTCGGATATAAATTTTATATATTTAGATATTTTTCATTATTTGATTTTTTTCATTACTTCATTGTAAATTTTTTTAACTACACGGGAAGTATCCTAAAGTGAATTTAATACAAAAATCAACAGAAACATTGCAAAAATGCTCGTACTCTTTGATTGCACTCATTCTGAAATTTATCTTTTCCTGTGGTCCGAGGAGTGGCATATTTAATACATATTAATTTTAGCTATTTTTTTTTAATATTACGATAAACTTACAAAGTTTTTTCCATGTAATTGTAAAATAAACGGCCATGACACATTTCCGTTTGTAAAAATAGCAAACTGATCCTGTTAGATGCTTGCGACAATTTTGTTGATACGGAACCCTAAAAAGGATTTACTAAAATAAATGTGAAAAAAAGACATCATAACAAAATATTTTAAATATATAATTAAGGCTATTCAATAAACTATAATTATAATATTAAAAGTCAAATGCCATGATCAATAGTCTGGGTGTAAAGTAAAAACACGTGGATAACAACGTGTCTCGGAAATCATGTGAAAAATATGAAAATAATAATATTGGGTAATGGCCCCAGTAAATGACGACTTAGGCTAATATGAGATTTTTATTACTAATACAAAAAATATATAAAGTTACAAAAGAGAAAAAATCAATTTATTGAAATTGAGGGCAATAATCTAGTAATCGACTTCATTATTTATACTTACTTACTTACTTAACTACTTAGCACGCTATATCCCTAGGGAGGTAGGCAGAGAGAACGGAGCGCCAAACGCTACGGTCTCGGCATATCGCTTTCGCCTCGTCCATTGTCATCAACCTCTTCATACATGCCCTCTTGGGGGTCCTCATGTTTTTTACGTGACCTTCCTCCAGTATCGTTGATACTGTGTTCGTGTTTCGAAGGTCAACAGAGGTCTCCCCCTCACTTTCTTACCACTCACTTTTCCTTTACAAATCTTTCTTACCATTCTTTCTTCACTCATTCGCTCGACGTGCCCAAACCACCGGAGCACGTTCTTCTTCATTCTCACTGTGACATCCACTAGTACCTACCATTCTGTGTATCTCTTCATTGGGTATACGATCAGCTAAACTGACTGACTGTATATCCGACGAAGAGATCGCATCTCTACAGTATTCATCTTTCTTACATTCTTCTTCTGTAATACCCACGTTTCGCTGCCGTATAACAGTATCGGTACCAACACTGCATTGTGCTGCACGGCCAAACGCGCAGCTATGCTGACGTTTCGCCGTCTCAAAAATGCAGCTAAGGCTCTGTCAACTCTGTTACCGGCAGCAATATGCCTTTCCATATCCATTTCGTATCTTCCGTCTCTGCTAAAATAACACATTAGAAAAAATGGTGCTACTGGTTCAAGTAAAACAATAAATATATAGATGGGTCATTCTACAAAAATGGTACTATTGATTGTCCTCGCACATTTCATATACTATAATTATTAATATTTTGTTCCAAAATTGTTAAATAACAGCTTGCAATGTGTTTTATTGATTACACACATTTAGAAATGAATATATATTTAAAATAAATCTGAAATCTCTCATAAAGACCCTAAAATGTCAGTCCCTAGACATGTCCGCACTCCAAAATTTTATGTTTGGGCATCCATATTTTTAGATACATCAACTATATATTTTATTTGATTTAACAATTAACTATTTTATCGTACATACAACAAATTTTATTAATATTTTGTAGTTTCAATAAAAAATAGTTCCATTTTCAATAGTTAAAAAAGTGTCCTCGATTTTATCCGTCATTCCCTAGCCACGCCAAGATTAACAATTTAGCACCATATTAAGAATAATAAGTGAATGATATCTAGTGAATTTAAAAGTACGACACTAAATTATTCATAGACAATAATCGCTGAGCTGCTGTCTTTTTGTAAATCAGTGCAAAGGTGGCAGTTGTTTCAGAAACACGGACTGATCCACTCACTTTGTCAGTCCCTCGGTGAGTAGTTTTATTGTTTTATAATATGAAATTAACGATAATTAAATAATATTTTCGTGTTACTTGTCGGTCTTCTTTAGTACATCGTTTAAATAGCTTCAATTAGAGGTTTAACCTACATTTCTCTTAAGTTTTACTCCAAATCGTCAGTCCCTAGACCATCAGGCCCTAGCTCTTAATTGTGCTAGGGACTGATAGATGTAGCTAGGGAATGACTTTTATTGTATATTCGGATATTTATAAGTCATTTAGGGCATCTGTTATATAAAAATGTTTAATAAAATGCCTAATGCGACATTCTACGGTTGGCTTTTTTATTTTGAGTTTAGAAACTGGGAAGTTATAGACTGATAATAAGTGGTTTACGGTCGTTGGTCACAATAGTTAAGCATTAAGTGTTATTTTTCCATTTTGCAGAAAAATGCCACCCAAAAAGAACCCAAACTTACAAAGTTATCCAAAGAGGAAATAGACAACAAAAAATCATCCGCCGCTACAGCTCGATTGGAAAAAATCAAGAGCAATTCAATTCTGTTATCAGAATGTAAAGAGAAAGAAAGATTGAGATATATAAAAAGAAAGAGTAGGGAGCACATAAGTCTATTCAAGATATGACCCCACGTGAGCAGAGAAAAAATAAAAAACAATAGAAGAATTTTTCAACTGATTACAGAAAAAAGAAAACAATTAAAAAAGATTGTGAGAAATATGTTGCTCAGAATACGCCACCTACACCTGAAAAGGAAGAAAATGTAGCTTCAGAACCGCAGATAAATGACTACAATAAAAAAACTTTAGACAAGTGGAAGCTAAAAGAAGAAGCAGGCATCATCAGAAGATAAGAAATAAAGTGTTACAGGATAAATGTGCGATTATACTCAGCTTCACGCTGTACCACGCACACGGAACTTGAAAACGTAGTGTTAAGACACTCCGTTCCACTTTCGTTCCTCACTTTCTGCCGAATTGGAGGCATTGCGTGTTGAGTGGCGGAACTCAACGATGCGTTTTGCCTTGTACCAGAGCGAAGAAATTAAAACATTAAATATTTAAATTTAAAATATTAAAAATTGTGATTCTATTTTACAAATAAATGATTTTAAATGTGTAACCAACTTATTTTATTACAATATCATTATTGCTTATCAGTCTATAATAATACCTATCAGTTCCCAGAGCTGTCAGTCCCTAGATGCCTAAATTAGAAAAACTCTATTTTTTTCTAAAATAAAGGATATAATGACTGGCCCTTTTAGATGTAAGATACTTGATCAATTATATATAATATACGCTATTCAAATATCCGAAAACATCTCAAAAAGGTTGAGGACAAAATAACATCAGAAATATGTCGATTTTTGTAGAATGACCCAGATATCATCTTAGCCTTTGCAGACGTGTTGGCAATCCTGACACGAAATGCACAAAATTATCAGAAACTATTAAATGAAGTAAATGAGTTCTGTATATGGACCGACAGACTGAGAGCAAATCTAAGTAAAAGCTAATACCTTTGTCTAGGTTAACAAAATAACAAATATGTATGTCTCTTACAATCTGGGACTCTCAGTGGACAAAATGTAATCACCACTACCGAAGTAGCGCCTATCAAATTTCTCGGTAGAAAGATAGATTAGAAAGGGCGTGCGCGACCCTAAGAGGCAGTTGTCGACAATTTTCCAAATTATCTCAATAAAGTAGATCAATAGCCTATAGGTAACATTAAAATGGTTTGGATATCACACTTACTGTAACCGACAGGTTGTGGGTTCGATCCCCACTCGAGGAAATGAAATATTTAATATTTTCAATTTAAATATTTAATGTTTTCATTTCTTCGCTCTGGTATAAGACAAAACGCGGCGTTGAGTTCCGTCACTCAACACGCAATGCCTCAAATTCGGCGGAAAGTGGGTAACGGAAGTGGAACGGAGTGTCTTAACGCTAGGTTCTCAAGTTCCTTCTGCCTACCCTGCCATGTGCGGGATTCAGCGTGAAGCTAAGTAGAATTAAGTTGAGTATATCACATCTAACTTGACCTTTATTTATAAATGATATCGGCAAAACTTTCTTGGCAAAATTAGATACTCTAGTGTTGTAGAGACATTGAAGTTATGGCTAGCACTGGCAACTCAATTCTTATAAGGATCACAGTAACTTTGGTATGAAACTAAACAAACCTTTTAGATCTTTGTAAACACCTCAGAGTTACTAAAAACTAGTAGTAGCTTCATCACTTCACAAAGACAAGGAGCCTGAATCAATACTATAATTCCATAAACAATTTATGGCAGGTGCGCGGACCAATAGAGTTAACTACTGCATTGAATTAGTTTCCAAACAGACAAAAGGACATACAAAACAATTTAAAATCTTTTCTATAAGAAAAATAAAATTACTACTACGTAATACAAATAAATCCCGTAACTATGATATGACACACCTAAATTGGTGAGATAAGGAAAAGCCTCCGAAAAAAAATTGTGTTACTTGTGGTGAGGCCATCAGTACAGCCAGGCACTTATGGCAGGTTATAAAGTGCTCCGTGATTACTTGCGTTGCCATGATAGAGTATTCAAAATCATACGCTAATTCTCCCAGTAGCTAGTGCCTAAAAAGGATTGACTACTAATAAGAGCAAGCCCTATTAACCCTTTCTCTGGCATCTGAATGGATAATTTTAATGGCCGTGCCGGCCGTTGCCGTGTGATTCCGGCTTAGAATAGGATCACCCTGGTACTGATGGTGTCGTAAGACGCGACTAAAGTGCGTGTGGTAGAGTCACGTTGCCAGTAATGGCAACACGCATGGGCAGACTCGACCGGATTGTTACCACCCCCGGCGTTTAAGACCGGCGTTAAGTAGTGGCTTTGGCCACTGCGTTTCGCATTAGATAATGCCGGGCCCCGGTGCCCATACACCTTAAAAGACGGCAACGCTCCTGTAGCTCCTCTGGTGTTACTCGGGGCCGTGGGCGACGGTGATCACTTACCATCAGGTGACCCGTACGCTCGTATGTCGTCTTTTCCATAAAAAAAAATAAATAATGGATACTTTTAAAAAGCTGTATAAAATTAAAAAAAAAAAAAAAAACAAATAAATAAAGACTGCATTAGCAGGCTCCTATGAAATTTGGCTAACCAGGGTGAGTAACACGAGTAGTATAGGAGAGTATTGAAGTACGTCACAAAGAGTAAGGGGCCCCTTTATCTTCAACCGGAATCACAAATCCCGGAGCTACTCAGGGTTACTCTCACTGCCACATGATGGACCCAGCACCCGCACGGCGAGTCTATGGAATGCTAAGAAGTTTGTCTCTCGAAGATCAGATCAGTTCGCAATAGTAATCAGTTTAAATTTCTTCTAAATTACAATTATTCAGTGAACTTAGTTAAGAATTAGGTACCACTGTTATCTAAATCTTTAAATTAATAAACAGTATAAATCTACAACATAATATTACAAATATTGGCCTAAAATTTAAAAATTGTTTACGGACGTTCCATACGGTCACAGAATTAGATTGTCATCAAGATTATTATCTACATATCTAATATATATAATAAATTATTAATATCATATTAATTTTTTGTTTTGTTTTTAATTATTGAGTCTAATGAAATCGTCGTCGCCTAATCGTCTAATTAAATAGTTAATTAAAACATCTTTTGTTAAAGTTACAGTCTGTTGAAGATACAGCTTTAACTTATACAATTTCCAGTTGGGGATAATTTCTATTAAACTGTTAATTGTTCAGAAATAAACAACGGAAAATCTCAGTAAATAAAATATTTTTTTTTGACACTTGTCTCAGGAGTCTTAGAGTTAAGACTCTCCGATCTCATTAACATATTTCCGTTTCCCACTTTCTGTGAATTATTGTTAAGCAAAACTCAACGCTACTTTTTTTTAACTAGTTACCAAAGCAAAGAAATAAAAAAAAACATATTTGTATTCCTAGATTGCGGATCAAACTTCGACTTATCATTTACAAAGGCACACTTGTGCCCTTGCGCCTGCTCTGATTGAGTTTATAATATTTTATTGCAATTATTTACTATCAGGCATAATATGAGACGTAGTTAACGATAACAATATTTTGAAGTCTATTCATGATAGCTTACTTTAATTACATAAATAAAAAAAAGAAGTTTGTCGTGACGCAGAAACACAAGCATGTGACTATAAAAGTCACAGGTTGGCGGTTCGATCCCATTTATTATTTTCAAATGAAATATTTCTTTCATCGCTCTGGTAACAAGGCAAAGCGCGGCGTTGAGCTCCGCCACTTTATACGCAATGTCTCAAATTCGGTGGAAAGTAAGGAAAAGAAGAGTGTCTGAACACTAGATTTCCAAGTTCCCTCAGGCATACCAAGTCTTGGATACAGTCGAAACTGGAAAAAAAATGATTAAAGATGAAGAAAAATGTCATCAGCAATAGTTAAAAAATATATATTAAAATGCGTATCTAGTCTATGAGCTATGAATAATGTATATGAACAGATTATTTAAAAATACGATATGTGCATAGCGTTATTTAAAAAATCAAGACTTATTTTGTATAAAAAAAACTTCAGCCAATTTTTGTTACAAAATTATAATTATGTAATGAAATAGAATTAATTAAAATGATAATGTGGCGACAATTTCCCCCTAAGTCGTTACTAATGTACCCACGGGTTACAAATACTATATTTTAGCTTTACAATTCTTCCCGTATATTAAAGTAGTCCGAATTTGTCCAATAATGCGCTGTTTCTACACCGCGCTGTTTCTAGCCAGAACAAGGAAATAATCGTCTCTACTTTCATAATTTGTTTTAAGTCAACGACGACTTTTAAGTGACACATCAGAATAACTGGGTGTCTTACCACTCCGTTCCCAAGTTCCCTCTTACTGAATATAGCTTGAAGGTGAGAAAATTAAAAAAAAATGTCTCTACCCAGAGCTACCTCTTTTTCAATGCTAAGAATTCCCGAGCTATGCGGATGAAGACTGATTGACATTATACAAACCATACAAAGTCGTCATAACACGTTATCTGTTATCTAAAGATACATATCAAATTTAGTAATAAAATTATGATTTAGTTAAGAGCGTCGTAATTTGTATGTAAAACAATATTATAACAAATTTTCGCCTGTTTTGGTCGAAAGACCAACTTTTCATTTGCACTATTTTAGTCTGTCAGCGACATTATTCTATATGCTTAAAGGCTTATTGCTTTTATTGGATATAAAGATATGTATGGAGAATTTACTGTTTAATCTCTCCGTTCTCCACTCTATGCACATTTTTATAGATATTATGTGTAGAGTGTTTGAATCCGCACTTCGTCCAGAGACGGCACAAATAAAAAAAATCACAAGTCATAGCGGCACATAGTTTGACTAAACGCTTTATTGAGTGAATTCGATTGCCACTAACAATGAAATATTTAATACTTTAATTTCTTTACCCTGGTATCAAGGTAAAGTGCGGCGTTGAGTTCCGCAACTCAACATGCAGTGTCTTATTTTCGGCAAATGGAAAATGGGGAATGGAAGTGTGACTTCATTGTTTCAATTGTTTTAATCAAAACAGTTTTTTTATCTTTAACCTCTGATGGTCTATTTTTAAATTTTGATCTATCATGATCGCAATTAAATGTTGTTCAATGATTTTCATTTTCATTCTCACCATAATGAAGACGTAATTTCGAAACAACAATATCTTTAAAAGTTTAAAAGTTTTAGTTAAAAATGGTGATCTCTCTTGCCGTAGGAAATACCTTAATTGTTCTTCAAAGTCGTGAAGGTCACGTGAAACTCATGAGGAGCCGGTGTAAGGAAGAGCTTGATGACAGCTTGAACGGCGAAAGTCATATTAAATGTTTTTTCTTTAGCTAAATCTGATGTATGGTAGGCGGAAGGAACCTAGTGTTAAGACACTCCGTTTAACTTCCGTTACCCGCATTCCGCCGAATTTGAGGCATTGCGTAATGAGTGGCGAGACTCAACCCGCGCTTTGCCTTGATACCAGAGCGAGGAAATGAACACATTAAATATTTAATTTTAAAATATTAAATATTTCATTTCCTCGAGTGGGTATCGAACCCAACTTGTCGTTTGCAGTCACACGCTTGTGCCGCTGCGCCACGAGAGGCCTCAGGCAATATCTACACATTGAAAAATGAAATTTCAGCTAAATTAATAATAATTTTATAGCAATGTTGCCGGACAAAATATTTTAAATTGACATAACTTTTTTATTTATTGACCAATATAAATAAAATAAATACTAAATGTTTTAGATATAATTGACAAAATATATAAGTGAAAACTGCATTGAAATCTTTTTTAGTTTCGTCTTTGATAATCAGTTACAGATTTATTGTAAGTAGGTATAGATTTACGCTTTCCCGCCCTCGCATCAAGGCGCAGCGTTAAGTTTCATTACCCAACACGCAATGACTCTTTTGGCGGAAAGTCGAGAACGGAGTGTCTTAACACTAGGTTGCCTTAGGCTACTTTGCGATATTCGGGATACAGCGTGAAGTTAAAAAGCCAACAACATTACATCACGTAAATCGTGATGGTACTAAGCACAACGTTTATGTATTTTCATTTAGTTACGCGGGCTAAGTCTGATCATTTACATTTACTAATACGTAATATCCAAGTGAAATGAATTACGACTACATGTATAAATATCAAAAGTAAAAAATGAAATATATAAAGATTAAAAGTTTCGATGGAAAGACCTTATATGTTCTCTTCTATGTTGGATAAAACGAAAAGATGATTTTTACAATACTTCTTTGCTATATTTAGTTAAATAGCATGAAATTAAAAGGCAGTCAGCAGAGAAAATGTAAATGACCTACAAATGATTTTCCTAAGTTTTTATTTTTTTAATCGTTGTGTACATAATCACTGTATTAAGGAGGAAGAAAAAAATATTTTTAGAGTCATCACAGTACAACTACACTAGTAGTGGTACTGCGTGTACATTGAGTTCTGACTGATGAATGCTGGATACAGATATTTCTTTAACATAAAGCCAATAGATTAAAATTGACATCATACGTAATTAAGAACAGAAATCTGACCAAAATCTTTAACTTACTTTGTATTCGCTTCAAACTGTATACCGTACATGGCAGGACAGGCAGAGAGAACTTGAGCTAATGTTAAGACACTCCGGCCCAGTTCTCCACTTTCCACCAAATATGAGGCATTATGAGTGGCGGAAACCAACGCCGTACTTTGACTTGTTACCAAAGCGGGTAAATGAAAATGTTATATCTTCATTTGAAGATATACGTATTTTTTTTTATTTATTATGATTTAACAGATTTTATGAAAGTACGTAACATCAAATAAATCAATAAGGTTTGTGACGATGTTACAATCATTCTTAACATTACATTACAATTTTAATAAAATAATTCATTATTATTAACTATACACTTTTTTAAAATCATTTCGATATTTTCTCTGTATTTGCCGCTGCACCACGACAGCCCTCAACTTACTTTGTAGTCGTTAAAATGACTTATTAACATTTATATCTATTTTATTATAAAATAATATTGTATATTAATTTTAATTTAGAATATGATAATTAACTGTAAAAATAACTGTAAACTAGTTTTATAATATAGAAATACTAAAACAATAACTGTAAATACCTGTAAACTTGTTTTATAATATAGAAATATTAATTTATTAATATAGAAATATTAAAAAATATATATTTTCAATATTATAACAAGATGTGGGTCAAATATGAAAATAATTATAGAATCATATTTTGTATATAAAAATATTATGAAATAGATAACGATCGCTTAAACTTTAGCCGGAAAATCTATTAAAAGTATTTACTGCTTTATTGTGTCCTCTAGATGTTGAGGATGTAAGGCATAAGCGGAGCGTTTTTCTAGTAGCTTCGTTACTTAAAAGTATATGCACATTTAAATTTAAATTTATTTATTATATATTATTTTTAAAACAAAGTAAGTCAGTTGTACTGTAGAAAAGTATAAATGTGTAAGGCCAAAATTTAAATTGAAATTTTAAATTATCTCACTACTAGACATAAAACATTACAGTACGTTGCGTACATTACTGAGGTACTCTATATATCAAATTATTGCTAGTATGTAAATATGTAAATAGAATGAAAAATATATGAAGACAAATATAAAAATAAACTGATAGATATATTTTTTTAAATAAGTACACCAAATATAAGAAGGCTTTTATTTTCAAGTTTCCACTTAGCAACTGAGTTATTTACAAATGAATTATACAACAGTTAATTACAAAATGGTTGCCCTCCTAAAGCCAAAAACTTGCCAATTCGAAAACACTATTTACACTCGTACAATTAAAATTTGTAAGTTATGGTAACAATTAATGATTATAAAATCTATATAATTTATTTAATGTTATCGCTTATTTCTATAATGTGGACCTAATCAATTTAGTCGGACAACTTGTCTATCGACGCGTTGACTACGTTTCTCACCCCCTATAAAAGCCTTACAATGCCTTTGCAATGGTCAGTGTTACACAGACAGACGTTCAATTTTAAACATTAATATAAATATATATATAAATTTACATAATATATTGTGTTTTGTTTCATAAAAGGTGAGTGAATGTGTTTATTTAGTTTATATGTTTTTTTTTATATTAAATAAAATGCGATTATATATTTTTTAAACAATTTAAATTTTATAGATTCATTCATTTAAAATATAAACTTTTTTAATTTAAATTATATTTACTAAATAAGTAAATAATAAATAATACTAAACTGCTAGAAAATGAGAAAGTTTATGTTTTTTTTTGTAAATTATATTGTAAATTCATACACACGAAGATATTTAATTATATATTTTATCTTTAAATATTAAAACTTTTTAAGTATTTTTTTAAATTAATATATAAACTTTTATATATTTTTTAAAGTTTTTATTTCATACTAATAAATAATGATAATAAAACTTAACTTTACTTGAAATAACCGATTCTATTTTTTTAAGAAAAGTTATCTTATCGTATATTGTTAGTTGCCTATACCTATGTATTTCACATAATAAACCATTAATGTTAAGCTGTGGGTTCGATCCCCACTCGAAGAAGTGAAATATTAAATATTTTCTATTTCGTAATTAATGTAGTAATTTCTTTGCTCTGGTAACAAGGCAAAGCGCGGCGTTGAGTTCCGCCAACACACAATGCCTCAAATTCGGAAATGTGAGGAACAGAACGGGGTGTTTTAACAGTAGGTTCCCAAGTTCCCACTATTTATTCTGCCATACAGCGTGAAGCTGAAATAAAAAGAAAAAAATATACTTTTACCTGTGATAAATATTAAAATGTCTTAAGCGTACAGATTTTATTTTTTTTTCTATTTAAACTATATTCTTCTTTGTTTTATCGTAGTATGATAAAAAATAGTTACGGAAGTAATGTGAGGTTGAGTTCCAAATTTAGTGTAGGTTAGCAATTAGGTTCCTTCTGACTTTGGGGGAAGAAAGTTTTTTTTTTTTGAATACAATGCAAGGGTAAATTTAAACTTTTGTTTCTTTCTTCTAATTTGTCAATAATTTTTCCTATATTAAAATTATAGGCATATTATCATTTCATTAGTAGTTAGGGTATGTAATATTTTAATTTACTGTCTCTTGTAACGATGCTAAGCGCGGCGTTGAGTTTTGCCACTCAACACGCAATACCTCAAGAGCGGAACGAAATGAAACTATCTTTATGGGGACGATGTGCCTTAGCACTGGGTCCAGTAGTCTTCCGCGGGATACAGCTTAAAAATTAAAAAAAAATAGCAACATATTAAGGGCGATTTTAGACTAATATTACATTACATTTACTGATAAGTACTAAACTGCTAGAGCACGTCCGTAACCATATGTATAATCAAGGAACAGAACAGAACGAATCAATATTTTCAATTTAAAATATTTGATGATTTCGTTCTGGAAATAAGGCAAAGCACGGCGTTGAGTTCCAACACTCAATGCCATGAAATTTGCGAAAAGTGGGAAAAGGAACTGAATGTCCTAACACTAGATACTTAAGTTGCCTCTACCTACTCTACCATATGCGGAATTCAGGGAGAGGCAGAGTGAGTTAGTAAGAATGAGCCACTACTAATGTTTACTAGTTTATTTTGTCATGTCTACAATGAGTATTGAGTAGTGATTTAACACTCTTCGTAACTATTTATATGTGGAATTCTTTAATATAATCAGCTAAGAAGTGTTTTTTTTTGCTTTGCCCTTAATCCACAATGTAGGGTAGGTAGACAAAAACTGTTCAGATAATTTGTTTCCCAATATTTTTTTCAGCTTAAAAAACATATATTGCATTTATTAGGGTAGGCAGAGAAAAACACTTATCTTCCCCATTTTAGGCCGAAGCCTTTTCCAGAGGCATTGCGTATTTTGCCAGAATTCAAAGCCGCGATTGTTGAAGTGAGAGAATATGAATATGTTAATCATTTCATTTGGAGAACCCACAACATGTAACATTTACAGTCACACGCTAGCGTCACTGCGCCTTGACACACTCTAAATCTTCCTTCCTTCCTTCCGTGCCTTAAAATAGGGCACTGCCCCCTATTTTCGTGGTATTCCATGTAGATAGTACAAGCTCAGTGTTGTCTTGTTAATATAATGAAAAAGTTAAAGTAAATTACTTCCCCTCGTGGAAATCGAACCCATCTTCTCCAAATACAGCGCGATATTACTTGGTAAGAGCTATCGACTGTTTAAAATTAATATCTGAATTTGTTTGGAAACCACAATCAGGTGGAGTGTAGACTTCTTCTTTAACGTTTGAGTTCTTTTCTTTTCTTTATATACATAGAAATACAGTACAGCAACTGGAAATGCTGTAGTCGTGGGTTTTTTATATATGTAAAAAAATATATATCTTTGTCCTTTGATTGACATTCAATGTCTCGAAAATAAGGAATGAAGTGTCTTAACATTATGTTTTCTCTGCTTGCCTTGCAGTGATAACGTCAAATAAATGGAAAAATATATATATTTTTAGTGATTATATTAGCCAAAGTATATTTCAGTTAAAGTTTATTGTTAAACTAGGTAACTTTTTCTTTCTTATTTATGAAATAATAAAGATTATTTGTTTAGTTGAATAGTACCTATTTTTTTATATATTTATTGACAAAAATATTTCTTTAATGCATGAATTCAGCTTATTTAATATATAACATTCATAATTTTCTACATAAAGATTTAGGATTAATAAAATATAGACTATATACGACTAGGTACGTGATCCTGCATAGTAGGGTAAAGGGCACTCCGCCACTCACCGTTTTTTTACTTATGGCAATATTCACTTGCGGAATTCAACGCCGTACATTGTCTCATTAGCAGAGAGAGGAAGTAAAACAGAAAATTCCATAATTAATAATAGATCCCATACCTCCCAGACCTTTGCGTTTAACGCCGCAATAGCTTCAATTAGAAACAACATTTTAAAGAAAATATAATTCCGTTTCCATTTATAACTAAAGTACATAAAAGTGCAATACACATTGTACGACGATACATCACAATCTGTCACACGACTTTATTAAATTGAATGTTGATTCAAGTTATATTCTTGGTACTAAATGTTTATTTACTGATTTCTTTCTTTGGTAAAAAAATAAAAATTATTTTAAGGCTGACTGTAAAAGAAATGCTTGTGGGTCTCAAACTTGTTCGCTCTGGAAACGAAGCAAATCGTTGAGTTCAGTCACTCCATGCCCAATGCCTCAACAATTCATCGGAGATTGGAGAACAGGATACAGAGTGATGTGACATTAGGTTCCCATGTTCCCTCTGAAGCTTATCATATTTAATAGTTAAGCTCTTTCTCAGCAATTGAAGATAGTTAACGCATTAAAAATTGAACGCAACATTCAAATTTTATAACCGTACCGTTTATATATATATGGCAGAAAGGAAATATAGCAGCAGAAAGGAAATATATATATATATATATATATATATATATATATATATATATATATATATATATATATATATATATATATATATATATATATATATATATATATATATATATATATATATATATATATATATATATATATATATATATATATATATATATATATATATATATATATATATATATATATATATATATATATATATATATATATATATATATATATATATATATATATATATATATATATATATATATATATATATATATATATATATATATATATATATATATATATTTCCTTTCTGCTTTTGATTCATTAGTTTAATCATAATGTTCATTTAGTAACTTCATGCTAAATAAAGCATATTTATTTTATTTTAAACGAATGTATTATAAAATGATTATTATTTTCATTTCCTCGAATGGGAATCGAACCCACAACCTGTCGGTTATAGTCACACGACGGGCCACCAAATTTGAAAATTAAATAATTCGCCGAATCCACATTTATCATGATGAAGTATAGATGGTACTTCATTTGTAAAGTTAATTGTAACATTAGATAGTATTTCGACATTTAACGTATATTGTATTCAATCAATACTTATTTAGTACAAGCTTCTCCTGGCAGCTCTATGGCTTCATAGTCTGGGGATTATTGTTATGTGAATACTATTGCAACTAAAAATATCGTGTTTTGTTTTCAGCTTCACGCTGTATCCCGCTGTATAGCGGGATAGGCAGAGCGAACTTGGGAACCTAGCCTACCTGACTCTCGATACTAGGTTCCCAAGTTCTCTCTGCCATTCGAATAATACATTCCGTTCCCGATTTTTCGCTTAATTTGAAGTAATGCGTGTTGAGTGGCGGTATTTAATGTCATTATTTGCCTTTTTGTTAGACCTTAGAAACAAAAATATTAACCACTAGCAACCTGCCCGCGGCTTCGTCCGCTTTTATTACTTTATCTAATTTACTAATTTCAACCAATTTCTTATTCTTATAACATTATCACTTTTAAGACAACAACTATACATTGAAAACTAAAATTTTAGATAAATGAATAAATAAGAATTTCGTAGCAATTTTGTCGAATGTAAGATTTTAAGTGAACGTATTTTTTTTAAATGATTTAAATAAAATAAACACTAAATGTTGAGATAAGGTTGCCAAAAGATAATAACAAAAACTGCATTTGAATCTGGTCAATTGTTGCTGAGATAAGCGCATGCTAAGCCACAGACAATCAAACGAATAAATAAATAAATAAATAAAACTAATTTGGGCCCACAATTACATTAATAATAAAAGATGTTATTTTATGTTTGATATCTTCCATGTACAGACAGAGATCAGTTACAGTACAGTTAGTAGTTACATTATACAGTACAGTACAGTACAGTGGTATAAGTAATTTTATTTATTCGAATAGGAATAGACCCCACAACCTATCGCCCTTGTGGCTGGATAGGCCTCCATTGTAAGTAATTTAAAATAGAAGTCATCGTGTTTAGTGGATAGCATATGCTTGTAAATTTTTAAATGTTTCTATAATATTTTTTTTTCATTTCTCTATACTGAATAGACAATATGCGGCGTTAAGATCCGCCACTCAATATAATCTCTCATCATATTACTAGTTTCTCTCCATTCCTAGGTTACGGGGCAGTAGAAATGAAAGTTTTTTTTTGATACATTTATACATGCTTTACTTTCAAATTGATTATATTTTATACATCTAGTATTCTTTTGCTTATATTAAATGTGCTAGGTAGGAATAGTCAACAGTGTCACGACACTCTGGTCCCGAACTTTTCGCCAAATGTTCAACAAATTAGATTTTAAAGGCTCGACGAAAGACAAGGCGTCTTGGAAGGGGCAAAGAGTATAATTTAATCTCCTGTTCTGGAGTCACCACCACGATTCCTTTAATAAATGAATAATACTTGAATAAATATATATATCTTTAATTATTTTCAAATCAACTGTTTAATATTATATTTATTTCTCTTTAAAGGTACATTTTTAAGAAGACAATGGATCACAACGAGTTTCGTGTAAAAGGTATGGTAATAAAGGTCCTAAACATTTAGTGTTTCTTTCAAATATGAAGGTCGACAAAATAGCTAAAAAGAAATTATTTACTTTGTAAAAATTTTAGTTTTCAATGTATGGATATTATTTAAAGAGTAATGATGTTATTAGAACGAGAAAGAAGTTGAAATTAATAAATAAAATAATGTAATTTAAACGGGTGAAGTCGAGGGCGGGTCGCCAGTATTAAATATATAGATCTCCCTACATTGCCCTTAATACGCACATAGCAGGGTAGACAGAGGGAACTTGGGAACCTAGCGGTAAGACACTTCGTTCTGTTCTTCACTTTTCGTCGGATTTAAAGCATTGTGTGTTGAGTGGACAGAACTCAATGCCGCTCTTTGCCTTATTACCAGATCGACGAAATTAAAATATTAAATATGTTCTTTGAAAATTTTAAATATTTCACTTATTCGAGAGGGGATCGAACCCACGATCCGCCGTTTACAGTCTTGTGCCGCTGCGCCATGACAGACCATAAAGGCTTGGCCACAGTGACATTGATAAATCAATTACAACCATAATAGCAAGATCGACTGTCCAATAATTAAAATAATAACATATATTGATAGTGCGTTCGTACATTTCCAGAATATTAATGAATTTTGTTACTAGATCAAGGAAAAGGTTGAAAAGGTTATAGCAAGGGTGAACAGCATTTAATGTTAAAGTTCCGTATATAAAAGGGCCATTCGTGGCGTGGGGGCAAAAGAGTGTGACTGTAAATGCGATAAGTAGTGGGTTCCGCCGTTCTACAGACAATGCCAAAATTCTACGGAAAATGGGTAACGGAACGGCGTGTCTTAATATTAGGTTCCCAAGTTTCCACTGCCTACACTGCGGGATATAGCGTGAACTGAAGGTAGTTCTAGATTTCCATGTAAGAAACATGTTAGATAAAAATATTTTTTTTGATACTGAGCTAAAAAAACAGTCGAATGTATTTTTTATTCCTTATTAACGACTATAATTGAATTTAAACAAATTATATCTTTCAGTGTTATATATATTTTGTAAATGCCGTCCTGGCTTTAAGGAAATACATGTGATTGTATCAAAATAAATAATAATGGTAATGATTTTTATTCATTAATTCTCAAATTCCAACTCTGGTAGGACAAAGCGCGGCGTTGAGTTCCGCTGTTCAACAAGCAATGTCTCGAAAATGCAATGTCTTAAAATAAAAGTTATGTATTCTATATCTACATACATTATCCATTTTTTTGTCCCTAGAGCTTTATCACTTTGCCTTACTTTAAAGCTTTTAAAAGCTAAGCTAAATTTATAAAGCAATACGAACAGATCTACAAAGACATATTATATCGATATAAAACGTATGTAAATCGTTATTGCTATCATCAAACGTATTCTACAACATATGAAGTAATAAATAAGGAATCAAAGAGTATAATAAAATTTGCACCCGATAAATTGGCTTACAGGATAAACTATAACGATACGTGATGGGAAGTCAATACTGTCTTATTTGTATATTAGGCTTTGTTTTAAGGCATATCGTAGCGTGGGGGCACAAGCATGTGATTGTAAACCACAGGTTGTGGGTTCGATCCTTACTCGAAGAAATTAAGATTTGTTCAGCTTGGAGGGAACTTGGGAACCTATTGTGGAGATACTTCGTTCCACTTCCGATCCCCACTTAATTTGAGGAATTGCGTGTTGAGTGGCGGGCCTCAACGTCCCGTTTTGTCTTGTACCAGAGCGAAGAAATGAAAACTTTAAATATTTAAATTGAATATATTTCAGATTAAGATTTAATTAAGATTTAATATTTTCATTTCTTCGTTTTAGTTACAATGCATTGAGTTCCGCCACTTAACACGCAATGTTTCAAATTCGGCGATAAGCGGGGAAATACCGGAGTGTCTTACACTAGGTTCCCAAGTTCCCTTAGTTTGCCTCCCACATGCGGGATACAGTTAATAAAAAAAAATCGTATATTAAATATCAAAAAAATGTTTGCAAGGAACAATTTCGTTTTTGGATCGTTACTCTATATTTAACTTCAGTTCGAAGACAGAGAAAGGAAATAGGGGAAAGGAAATATTTGTCTATGAATGTATAAACATAGATAAAGTACAGTACAATAGTAGGCACTGTTGAGTTTCCCTGCCTATGTCTATGTCCATTATAAATTATTTAAATAAAGAAATTTTTGATTACAATTTAATAAAAACATTTTTATTATCACCTGTATTCATCTATTGTAGGAAAAAAACATCTTCAATGGAGCTAGTTCGATGTTTACTTCTTCGCTTCTAATCGTATTAACAATACAGAGGCCTTCTTCGCGCAGCGACATAGGGTTTCATTATAAATGGAAAGGTTGTGAATTCGAATTCCACATTAGGTTCTTTTCAACTTCACCACTTTCGGAACAACATTTTTGTGTAGTTACCAGAGTGAAGAATTTGAAGAAGTTGCCTCGTTGACTTCTGAAATTCAACATGCCATATGTCGAAAAAAGGAGTGTTTTAACATTAGGTTTCCTGAAGTTATACAGGTTAATGCGTGATACAGCGTGAAACAATTATTTTTAACTTAAATAAAGCTATAACAATTTTTTTTTCAATTCAACCAATTTACCACTTCTTCATAAAAAGTAAAGAAATGTACAGTTTAATTAGAATGGTTAAATGTGTTTTATTACTTCTATGTGCTTTCTCTTTGTATCCATGCCATTAGAATGCCTCTGTGGCAAGATAGTCAGATGTGTAGTTACTTGATTAAATTTATAATAGGAACTGGTATCCAATTGGAGGTTTTGGAAATGTGTCTTTTTAATTTTTGAAATTAGGCCTCAAAAAATTATGCCTCAAAAAATTATTACCTAAATTATACTTTGTGGTATTATTTTTTTTAAACGTAATGTTCATAATGTAAGAGGCATGTAATAGCGGCTTCGGTCACTGCGTTTCGCATTGAGTAATGCCGGGCCCCGGTGCTCATCCATCTTAAAGGCCGGCAACGCTTCTGTAGCTCCTCTGGTGTTACACGGGGTCGTGGGCGGTGGTGATCACTTACCTTATCAGGTGACCCGTACGCTCGTTTGACGATTTTAATCTTATGATTTTGAAATTAATTATCTTATCTCGTATGTACGCATCTCTTCGCTTTAGTGACAAGGCAAATCGCTGAGTTTAGTTCCATCACTCAACACGCAATGCCTCAAATTCGGCGGAATCTGGGAAATGCAACGGAGTGATACTTGGTTTCCAAGTTCTCTCTGCCATTTGCGGGATACAGCGTGAAGCTGAAGATATATGTACAGTACATGGAAGATATTTCAGAAACTGTATTATTGGGTACATTTATAAATGTAACAGAACATTTTTTTGTCCCTTTATTCCAGACAAAGATACAAATCATTCATCCACGCTTATCTCAAAAATGGTATACCAATTTTAATGCAGTTTTCACTATTGCATTTAAGCAAAGTTCTCTTAACATTTAGAGCTTGTTTTATTTAAGTGCGGTTGACTAATAAAAAAATTAAAATATAATGGTGAAAAAAAAAATGTTGTATTATTACTGTTTTATTGAATTGGCTGAAAATTTAATTTTCAATGTTTATATTTTGTCTTTAAAACAAAAAAAAAATGTGATTAGTAAATAAATTATATTGAGGCCTGTCGTGGCGCAGCGGCACAAGAGTGTGACTGTAACCGACAGGTTCTGGGTTCGATCCCCAGTCGAGGAAATGAAATGTTTAATATTTTCAATTTAAATATTTAATGTTTCATTTCTTCGCTCTGGTAATAAGGCAAAGCGCGGCGTTGAGTTCCGCCACTCAACACGCAATGCCTCAAATTCGGTGGAAAGTGGGGAACGAAAGTGGAACGGAGTGTCATAACACTAGGTTTCACTTCCGTTCCCTCTGCCTACCCTGCCTAGTGCGGGATACAGCGTGAAGCTGAAAAAAAAAATATTATTACATTCAAGCGGGCGAAGCCGCGAGAGAGTCCATAGTTAATAACATGTTTATACAAAAAAAATGTAATCAAATATTTTCAAATTCCCTTAGCCAAGGAGTTAGTGGACTACATAGCTGATTATTTGGAGAATATCCGCGACCACCGCGTGTACCCTGGGGTACAGCCGGGGTACTTACACAAGAGATTACCCACAGAAGCGCCAACGTTGCCTGAGAAATGGGATGACATCTTCAAAGATGTGGAAGATCATATCATGCCTGGAGTAAGTATCTTGGGCTAGTTACTTTTAAGGTTACTTAAAAGAATACAATAGAGGAATTCTAATAGATATTTGTTAATTATTGTGTTGTCTGAACGTTGTGTAGTCTGAACAGTTTCTGAGCATTTGACCGTAAAGGCGACGGTTGCAGGTTCCCTTCCCATTTAGGGGATTATAATCTGGCAACATAAATTTGTAGACATGATAACACAAAACTATAAAAGTCTCCCATTTGTAAAAGAGTACGACGAATGCGTCTAAGAAGGTAGGTCAATCGACCTATTTTGGTGAGAACGTATGGCTTAGTGATCAGAGCGCTTGGACGACTTCCAAGAGGCACGGGTTCATATCCCGTTACGTCCAAATTTTTATGTATCTTTCTTTCCTAAATGTGAATTAACAGTTTAAAAATAAGGAAAACATGTTTTTTTTTACCTTAACGTCTACTATTTAAAATGCAATGCCGTTAACACCAGGGCGGCATAAAGGGAACGAAATATAAACACTAGAATAGGCAAAGGTGGTCTCTCCTTTTCCAATTCTACTTAAACGCAGGACTCAGCGCGTAGGTGAGGCACGAGATATTGAAATAACAATGATGTTGCTAACATAATCGATCTTACTATGTTATGTTATGAAAAAAGAATTTTTTTTTTTATTTAATTTAATTTAAGAGTATATATTATTTTCGTAAATTTAATAATTACTTATAAATCTTCTCCGTCGGAAAGAACTTAACACTAGGTTCCCAAATTGCCATTGCCTACCCTGCCATGTGCCGGATACAGCGTAAGTAAGTAAATATATTCTAAATTACATATCTTTACCAGATCGTGCACTGGCAAAGTCCACACATGCACGCCTACTTCCCGGCGCTCACTTCCTACCCTTCTATAATGGGAGAAATGCTGTCAAGTGCTTTAAACGTACTGTGTTTTACGTGGGTAAGTATATTTGAAGTTTACATTATATTACAATATATTTTTTTACGTTTTTTTTATATTTAAGTATACTTTAGGCCTGTCGTGGCGCAGCGGCACAAGAGTGTGACTGTAACCGACAGGTTCTGGGCTTGATCCCCAGTCGAGGAAATGAAATATTTAATATTTTCAAGTTAAATATTTAATGTTTCATTTCTTCGCACTGGTAATAAGGCAAAGCGCGGCGTTGAGTTGCGCCACTCAACACGCAATGCCTCAAGTTCGGCGGAAAGTGGGTAACGGAAGTGGAACGGAGTGTCATAACACTAGGTTTCACTTCCGTTCCCTCTGCCTACCCTGCCTAGTGCGGGATACAGCGTGAAGCTGAGAAAAAAAAAAAAATACTTTATATGGTTGGTATGGTTTTGGTCAATATTTTTTTACATTTTTTGTCTTTATTCTTATGGTGTTCTACTTATGTTTTGGTCTATAATTTTACTCCAAGTTTTCTTCTACTCCTCAAAATTCTGAATTTGATCCTATAAATTCTTATAAGTAATATTCAGTCGAATATTGTATAATTTATTGTATAGTCATCTTACATACTTGTTGGCTCCCTCAGGACTGAAATGACTGAATTTTTTAATTCAAAATTTTCTTGCAATGTTGCTAAAAATTGAATTTCCGAGTGTCTTATTATGACTGAACCCCTTTGTCTCATCTGCTACATGCGAGATATAGAATGAAGCTCAAATAATAATAAACTAAATAACTAATATCTTTAGGCGTCTTCACCCGCCGGCACTGAATTGGAGACCATCGCGATGAACTGGCTCGGTAAACTTCTGGGCCTTCCGGAATGTTTCCTTAACGAAAAAAACGACAGTCCCGGTGGTGGCGTCATACAAGTGAGCATTCTTTGAAATTAGCAATAACTTTTTATTTAAACAAATAAGGAGATATGTACCTTGCCTAGGGTTTGATTCCCACTCGAGATAATTAATTATTACAGTTAAAGTAAAAAAAGCGCGGCGTTGAGTTCCGCAAATCAATACATGATATCTAAAAAAAAAAAATAATGTACATTATCTTAACGCAAGGTTCCCTCTGGAGTAAAGCGTGAAACATTTTTTGATATAATAATAAATATTTTTTTAACCCTCTACTACTAGACAACAGCGAGCGAGGCGACTCTCGTAAGTCTTTTAGCGGCACGTACCAGAGCGTTAATGGAACTTTCAAGCCTGAATCCCGACATGCAGTCTTCTGAGCTTTTGGGTCATCTGATCTGTTATTGTTCTGACCAAGCTCACTCTTCCGTAGAGAAAGCTGGTTTAATTGGTAAGTAACGTACACTTATAATAAATTTTGTAATCATTTTGGGATCACTGTCTATAAATGGAAGATATATAGAGGCCTGTCGTGGCGCAGCGGCACAAGAGTGTGACTGTAACCGAAGGGTTCGATTCCCAGTCAAGGAAATGAAATATTTAATATTTTCAATTTAAATATTTAATGTTTCATTTTTTCGCTCTGGTAATAAGGCAAAGAGCGGCGTTGAGTTCCGCCACTCAACACGCAATGCCTCAAATTCGGCAGAAAGTGGGGAATGGAAGTGGAACGGAGTGTCTTAACACTAGGTTCCCGGGTTCCCTCTGCCTACCCTGCCTCGTGCGGGATACAAGGTGAAGCTAAAAAAAAACAAAGAAAAAAAAATATATAAAAATTTTTTTAGGGGACATTTATTACAGTAATGGGTCTAAAAAGGTGATTTTAATTTTTTTTTGTCTGTTTGATTGTTTCTCAGTGCGTTAGTACGTGGTTATCTCAAAAAACGGCTAACCAAACTTAAATGAAGTTTTCACTGTTATATTTTAGCAACCTTTATTATATATAACCTTTGTAAACATTTAGTGTTTATTTTATTTAAATCAGTTGAAAAAAATCAAATTGATTATTTAAGTTAGATAAAATTGTTATACATTTTTTTATCGTTTTCTATGTATGTATAGATGTTGTCTCGTTGCTAGAATAATAAAAAAGTTAAAATTTGTATATTAAATAAGGTAATTCAAGCGGGTGAAGCCGCGGGCAAGTCGCTTGTATATAAATAAGAATTAATTATAGAGGAAAGTGACCAAATATGGAATACCATTTTGTTTTTTGAATATAATTTGAACAAATTTTAGAATTAAAAATCATTTTGTATTTAATAATAATAATCATATATTTGCGCTTTATTTTGTAACAAGTTTTGATTACAGTGACTAATTTTAATCAAAATAAAATAAAAAAAACTAAATAATCATAAAGGTATCTAAATATGGAATAGGTGCCCATATATGGAATACCATAAACACTATGAAAATTTAACCTTTATTTAAAAGAGATTCTTTGGTAACTTTGGTATAACAGAGAAATTGGAACAAATTATTTGCAAAAAACACAAATCCAGGCATCAGACTCTGGTTCTACGCAATCATTATGTGCCCAGAGCCCACACATAAGGCACTTGCCCCACGTTTCTAAATGGGTATCATTTGAATACAGCATAACACAGAAAATACACTCTGAATCTTCAGAGTCTGGATCTGTATTTCCTATCAAGGTATCGGGCTCACTGTATCAAAAAGCATCATCATCAGCATCATCTGACTTAGGGTTAATCTTTTCTCTTGGCTTTTTTCCTTTTGATTTCTTCTCGTTTTGTTTTTTCTTTAGTCCATTTTTTTTCTTTTTCTTCTTTCTTCTTACTTTTTTCTATGAGACCGTTCTTATAATCCATAACAGATGCTTTTCGTCCTCTATTAGGTTCCCTATTCTTTTTTGGTAATGTACTGATGTCATATGGAAAAACCAATCTTAAACTACTGCGAGAAACATAGAAAAATACATTTAATTTATAATTAACAAAATAATCAAATCAGTTGATGCTTAAAAGAACCAATTATGGAATATTCCATAATTGGATACTATGATTTGTCCATATTTGGATTTTCCAACGGATTCAAACTGAAATTTATATGATTATATTTGATAAGGTAAAACAATCAAATACTGTTAAAACCCACAAAATAACATATAAACTATATCTAGAAGCTATAACAACAATACTGTGTATACTTTTTGAACGAAAAAAATGTTATTACGCTATTGAAGAAGAAATTAATTTGTTTATGTATTAACTTCTACTTTAGTCACTGTCGATCGTGGTACAAATGTGCGATTGTAAACGCGACAGGTTCTGGGTTCGATTCCTATTGGAGGAGAAGAAATACTTATTCTCACTCAATTAGCTTCACGCTGTATGCCGTCGCACGCCGCACATGGCAGGTTAGGCAAAGGGAACCTGGGAACCTAGTGTTAATACACTCCGTTCCACTTCCGTTCTCCATTTTCCACCGAATTTTGAGGCATAGCGTGTTGAGTAGCGGAACTCAACGCCGCGTTTTGCCATGTACCAGAGCGAAGAAATGAAAACATTAAATATTTAAATTGAAAATTTATTTGTCTATATGAAATTTAAAATATAAATTTCTAGATACGGTAACGAGGCTAAGCACTGTTAATGGTACGTTAGTAACGAGGCAAAGCACGGTGTTGAGTTCCGCCACTCAACACGAAATACTTCTAGAATATGGTGGAAAGTGATAATAAACATATCACTAGGTTCCCTTATTGTACCCTCTTATAGCTAAAAATGTTTTTATTTTCTTAAGTATAGGTATATAATTTATTTTTACTTTTTCATAAAAAATATATACAAATAATATTTCTATGTGTAGGCTTAGTAAGGATGCGTTACATCGAGTCAGATGAAAACCAGTGTATGCGGGGAGCTAAATTGGAAGAGGCCATATTGAATGACAAGGCGAAGGGGTTGGTTCCTTTTTGGGTAAGTTCATGTTCATGTCATTGAATTCCGATTTTTTAATTGAATTCTCAATTTCATTTATTTTGAATAAATAATTCAAATATCTTAGAAAACAGTCATTTACCAGCAAGCAATTATTCTTATTTTTTTAAAGATCACCTTATAATTAAGTAACTTAACAATACAAAATATATAAATACTTTGCTCTTTATTTTTTTAACTCCATACTGTATACAACTGACTGAACACCACACAAGGCTGAGTAGGCAGAGGG
Source organism: Eueides isabella (assembly GCA_019049475.1). Lineage (NCBI taxonomy): Eukaryota > Metazoa > Arthropoda > Insecta > Lepidoptera > Nymphalidae > Eueides > Eueides isabella. Next base: position 4,124,276 of record CM032410.1, on the reverse strand, counting down.
AACTTGGGAACCTAATATACCACCCACTTTACGTCAAATCCGAGGCATTGCGCGTTGTTTGTCGGGACTCAACACCGCGCTTTGCCTTGTCACAGATAAAGAAATGAAAGTAATAAATATTTAATTTCTTCGACTAGGGAATAAACCCACAACCAGTTCTCAGCTCTCTACGTTCCCCTGCGCTACAATAGGCCATTTATTGTACTCTTTATTTATTATTTCAAATTCGTCCCATGGGTTTTGTGAGGCAAATACTGTTTCATTATAATGATGTTGTAAATTCGCTATTTTTAAAAGCAGCTGAGGCGCACTCTGGGACCAATTATATTAAGATTAAAACGGCAAGAAGCTTAGTACTTTGTACGACACTGATTGCTTGTGTTTTAGAAATTAAATCGCTGCGGTAGAGTGGGACAGCGGGATTAAACAATGATTTTGGGTTCAACTCCCACTCGGGAAATTCGGAATAATTCAAATATGTTTTTTTTTTCTCTTACGTTTGATCCCTAGTTGATTAGCCAGTGACATTGGTATGATAAACGCTTCTGCAAGCCTCTTTCACCTCCACCACTTTGGCACTATCATTACCACTACCACAGTGGAAGAGGTGCTTTCATACTCATGCTTTCATACTTTCGTGTATGAAGAGGTAGATGATATTGAAAGAGGCTTTATGCTTTTTACATGATTTTTCTGTAGTATCGACGATACTGTGATCTAGACAATCACAGGTTATATTAACTAGGTTTAAAATAATGAGTTAATAGTAAAACAATTTAATCTTAGTTCACTGACTATATCACCTTAGAGTAGGAAATGGACGTACTCGTAGGTTCAAATCCTACAAAAATCCACAAGAAAGTTAGACCTTTAGGGCATTATTTGGTCATATTAGTGTCTGAAAGGAAACGCGATGGTCTTGAATTTTACTTTTCCACCTTGACAATGTGCTCAATTAATTGTTTCCACATATTATGTCCGGTAAAAGCGTAGTTTTAATTTTTTTAAAGTAAAAACGCGGTATTCTTTCATTAAAAACGAAAAAAAAAAGAGAATTTAATTTATTATTTTTTTTTTTTTTTGAGTTCTAATGGTGATAGATAGCAATATAAGCGTTTTAAAAAAATATAAGAATTTTAATCGAAATAAGTTCTCTATAATTAAACCATAAATGTTTTGGTTTACACAGTATGACAGTTAAGTCTTCAGTCTTAAATTATGTATAGCCCCACATCATTTACAAATATATTTATTAATTTTTATTTATTTTTTCTTTTTTTTTGTTTTTTTTTTTCAGCTTCACGCTGTATTCCGCTCTTGGCAGGGTAGGCAGAGGGAACGGAAGTGAAACCTAGTGTTAAGATATACTCCGTTCCACTTCCGTTTCCCACTTTCCGCCGAATTTGAGGCATTGCGTGTTGAGTGGCGGAACTCAACGCCGCGCTTTGACTTATTACCAGAGTGAAGAAATGAAACATTAAATATTTAAATTGAAAATATTAAATATTTCATTTCCTCAACTGGGGATCGAACCCAGAACCTGTATATATTTATTTTTATTTCTATGAAATCATTAGTAAGTAATTAAAAAAAATGAATAATTACAAAAATATTTTTCACGTCACGTAAGATAATTGAGATCTACAGTGGCGCTTAGGCGGAAGGGTGCAACTTTAAGCTCTACAGGTTGTGGGTTCGATCGTCACTCGAAGAAATGTAATATTACATATTTTCAATTTAAATATTTAATGTTGTCATTTGCGGGATAGAGCCTCAAGCTGAGGCGCTTTTATTTATCACCCTTAAAGAAGCACTCGATATTAGACAAAATTAGACAAAAAAGACATTAGACAAAAAAGGGTCATACAAACTATAAGTATATTAAGCATCGAAGGTTTGCTTAGAAAATTGATTCAAATACTTAACTAATAAAACAAAGATCGATTTTGTATTTTATTACACTTTCGATTGGTATAGAAATATACAAGTACATAGGTAACGATGATAAACGGATTTAGCAGGTTTGCTCCTTAAGTAACGATTTTTTTTTAAAAACAAAAATTTCATCATTTTTTTTTAAAAAAGATGTTCAAGATCTTGACTAACGCAATTATTGGTATAATAAAGAGAATTTGAGGCCTGTCGTGGCGCAGCGGCACAAGCGTGTGACTATAACAGACAGGTTCTGGGTTCGATCCCCAGTCGAGGAAATAAAATATTTAACATTTTCAATTTAAATATTTAATGTTTCATTTCTTCGCTCTGGTAATAAGGCAAAGCGCGGCGTTGAGTCCGCCACTTAACACGCAATGCCTCAAATTTGGCAGAAAGTGGAAAACGGAAGTGTAACGGAGTGTCTTGACACTAGGTTCCCGGGTTCCCTATGCCTACCCTGCCCCGCGCGGGATACAGCGTGAGGCTAAAAAAAAAACGATGGTTTTCACTGTAACAAATAACACGTACGTAAATCGGTTCATTCATTCAGAAGTTACGGTGCCACAGGGAGACACACAAGTTAGTCTCATAACACCCTTTTTCGCGTCGTAGGTTAAAACATAAATAATTAACAGCTTTGAACGCTCGCATCATTATTTGATACTCCATTATCTTCAATATATTGAAGCTGTTTGCATCGTATTAACCCGTTAAGTAGGCTCGACATAATGAGACTTGCGATGTCGCATAAAACGTGTTAAGATATACAATTTTAAAGTAATTATCTATTACTAAGAGGTATATCTAAGGTCTAAGAGGTATATGGCGCAGAAGTACAAGCGTGTGACTGTAAACGCGACAGGCTGCTGGTTCGATCTGTACTAGACGAAATGAAATATATATATATATATATATATATATATATATATATATATATATATATATATATATATATATATATATATATATATATATATATATATATATATATATATATATATATATATATATATATATATATATATATATATATATATATATATATATATATATATATATATATATATATATATATATATATATATATATATATATATATATATATATATATATATATATATATATATATATATATATATATATATATATATATATATATATATATATATATATATATATATATATATATATATATATATATATATATATATATATATATATATATATATATATATATATATGTACATTTCTTCGCTCTGGTAATAAGGCCAAAACACAACGCCTCAAATTTGGCGTGAAGTAGGGAACACAACACTAGGTTCCTAAGTTCCCTCTGCCTACCCTCATCCCAGACGCAAAGAGAGGGGTGTTGTCAGTTTATCCTGTCTGTGTGTTTGTAGCACCGTAGCTCGTTAATGAATGAATTAATATGAATTCTGTTTTATCAATCATAAGCTTTTTTCATAGCGGCGGTTTTTAGCTATGATTTATGAAAATCAGATTAATATTTCAAAAGCTACTAGGACTTTGAGATGAGGTAGTCATTTTTAGGGGTGGAGTTATTTTTTTTTTATTTTCTTTCGATTTTTCTTTCTCTTATTGATTTGTTATGACTTTGGGGAAACGAAGTATTCAGAAGAATGATTTGTATTTACTTGTAAATATACTTTTTTCAAATCTACGAGTATATAGAAGATGTAATGATAATCAGATTTTGATGTTTTTACGTCTCCGTAATTTAAAATATAATAAAAGATACCTTTACAGGATCAAATTTTTGTGTGACTGTCTGCTAATATCACTTATTTTAAGATTATGTGTAGATATCAAGCATATAAAGGATGTTTATCCACCGTTTTTCCCGCATTTTGTATAAATCTACTACTACAGGGTACGTCCCGTTTGCAGAACAATTTTTTTTTAATTAAATCATTATCACCAAATATCACTAGCTCACTTTAGCAGTGCTTGCTTTTAAACTACTAATCAGATTTTCATGAAACATGTCCTAATAATCATTATGATGAAAAATTAACAGACTTAAATCAGTCCGTTCATTCAGTAGCGACAGATAAACACGCAGAGAAGTCAAGCTTATACATTCTTCTTTTTATATCAGGAGAAAAAAATAAAGAAAATGTATATAAATAATAGTGTAGGAGACCAAAGAAGATCTAGTGTCAAGACACTCTATTTTTAAGTAACGCTTCACTATAGTTAAAATACTTACTTTCGTTACAGGTCTGTGCCACGTTAGGCACAACAGGTTCAGTTGCATTCGATAATCTAAGGGAAGTAGGCGAGGTGTGTGAGAAGCACTCAGCCTGGCTCCACGTAGACGCTGCGTATGCTGGTAGCGCCTTCATCTGTCCTGAATATAGGTATGGTTTTTGCTATTTTAAATTAAATATTTAATATATTCATTTCTTAACACTAGGTTCCCGGGTTCCCTCGGCCTACCCTGCCTCGGGCGAGATACAGCGTGAAGCTAAGATAGATAGATAGATAGATATATTCATTTCTTCGCTTTGGTAACAAGGCAAAGCGGGGCGTTGAGTGGGACCACTCAAAACACATTGCCTTAATAATTCAGTGGAGAGTGGGCAACGAAAGTATCTAAATGGGAAGTGTGATATATATTGTAGCTGAAAAAAATATTGTGAATTTATTGGCGGAACTTAACGCTACGCTTTGTACGTCTACGTTTTGTAATGAAGTCTTATATTTAGATGTAATTTACTATAGACTATATGTATATTTTTATAGACATTGGCTAGATGGAGTTGAGTTAGCCGATTCTTTTGCGTTCAATCCTTCTAAGTGGCTGATGGTGAACTTCGATTGTACTGCTATGTGGTAAGTATCTTTTCTATATTTTGTATTACACTTTAGACACTTCCTTTATTTTTTTATCTTATTATTATATATAGTGATTAGCGCGAACATATGCACAGACAAACAGACAAAAAAAAACTTAATTATAACTATAAAATTTTTTTAAATATATCTATAATGTGTTTTCATGTTATTTATTACATGTAGGTACTTTCATATATTGTACATACAGCGATCAGTTACAGTTTTATTATAGGTATATATTACGGCGTTGAGTTCCACCATACAACGGCAATAGATCAAATTCGGCGAAAAGTGAAAACCGAAACGGAGTGTCTTAACACCTAGGTTCCCAAGTTCCTCTTGCCTTCCCTGCCATGCACCAGATACAGCTATAAATAAGGAAATATATCGAATATTTCTCATAATACGTGACATAATGTTATGTTTCAGGGTCAAAGACAGTACTGCCCTACATAGGACGTTCAACGTTAATCCGATTTACTTGCGACACGAAAACTCCGGTAATACTCAACTTATTTAATTTAATTATAGCCATATAAGGAAAATGTTTACAAAAATAATAACACGTCACTCTGTTCCATTTAATTATCGAATGTTGAAAAAGTGAAAGAATTATTTGCACAAGCGTGTGACTGTAACCGACAGGTTCTGGGTTCGATCCCCGGACGAGGAAATGAAATATTTAATATTTTCAATTTAAATATTTAATGATTTCATTTCTTCGCTCTGGTACAAGGTAAAACACTGCGTTGAGTTCCGCCACTCACCACGCCATTCCTCAAATTCGGCGGAAAGTGGGGAACGGAGGTGGAATGAAGTGTCTTAACACTAGGTTCACAAGGTCCCTCTGCCTACCCTGCCACGTGCGGGATACAGCGTGAAGCTGAGTGAATTATTTTACTCCTTACTTAAATTTTTTCTAAGATATTATCAGCTAAGTTAAAAAGGATTAACTTGCGACTGTAAAAGCGACGTGTTGTGGTTTCGATTCCCACTCGAGGAAATGAAATGTTTAATAAATAGTCAATATTCATATTTTAGAGGCCAGTAGTAGTGCAGCGGCTCAAGCGGGTGATCTCCACTCGATAAAATGAAATACTTCATATTTTCAATTTAATTATTTAATGTTTTCTTTTCTTACACGCCGCTTTCTTTTACTTTCACAATTAAAAATTAAAGAGAATTAAAACTACAAATGAAGAAATAAAGATAAACAGTATAGAATAAAAAATATTTAAATATTATATATCATCAGCATCGAACCCACAAACGTTACGTTTAAAGACATGACATGACGTGGCCTGAGCCATTATGGTTTACTGAGCGTTTGACTACAAACGGGACGGCCACGGGATTTCCCCTACAGAAAGTTAACTTTTTTTATTTGCCCGCTCTGGTAACAAGGAATTCAACATAATAAAAAAAATATAACTGTAATATTCTCTTTTTCACAGGAAAAGCTATTGATTATATGGTAAGCAAAATATTATCTTTATTTTATACTTACATCTTATTCTATTTTACACAAAATATATTAGTTTCCGAAAAAAGTATCTAGCGTCTCTTGTGGTTCATATTAATTTAACTATTTTAATTTTGTACTTTTACTTATTTTCAATTGAAATTGATAAAGTTGTCAAAAATTCATCTTTTTAATAAGTGATTTAAAAAGAATGTGGTTGTAATATTGACTGGTCTATCTGAATGGCGATAACACCTTCAGATGTTATCGCAGATTATACCGTTCACGATCTGATGATCTGATGATCATTGTCCATCTCGGTGGTTCTAAGTTACGTTTTGTCAAAATCTAAGTAGTAGCTTAAAAGCTAAACTAGGGAAGGAAATTTTGTATTATTCAAATTTTTTGGACCACTTCCATTCTTTACTTTCCGCCATATGTGAGGCATTGCGTGTTGAGTGGCGGAATTCAACGCCGCGCTTTGCCTAGTTATCAGAGCGAAGAAATGAATACATAAAATATTTAATGTAAAAAAATTAAATGTTTCATTTCCTCGAGTGGGGATCGAACCCACAACTTATTGTTTACAGTCACATACTTGTGCCGCTGCGCCACGACAGGCTTCATCACTTTACGAACTTAATATTTCTAACAAATGAATAATAGAAATCATAATTAAAAACATTAGGTCGGTTCTCAAGATGCCAATACCAAAAACAAAATAGATATAGACCTTAAGCGTACTGACATAAGTACTGATGGCACGGACATCGCTGACAAGCGTACTGACAGCGTGTCAACCAACGACGAAGGATATCCAACAAGTGAGGATTTAGATGATGAAAGCGATGAAGACATAAAACTGCATGGCTACAATGCAATGTCATCTGGTTGCAATGAGAAAATACAGTTAGAAAATCCTGATAAGAAGGAACCTCTTGTATGATTTTTTTGTTTAGGTGATGGGTTTTTGGTGGTGGTGGTGGTGAAGGGTCTATGTAACAAGAGTTATTTTTTTTATTATTTAAAATCTTCACCCTTACAATACAATGCCATCTGGTTGTAATGAGAAAATACAGTTAGAAAATCCTGATGAGAAGGAACGACTTGTATGATTTTTTTTATTTAGGTTATTGGTGATGGGTCTATGTGATAAGAGTTATTTTTTTAGTATTTAAAATCTCCACGCTATGCAGTATATAGTGAAGGAGACAAAGGGAAGTTATTACAATTTATATTGAGTATAGAAACACAAAGCCGCGTTTTGTTTTGATATTGGGAAAAAGAAAATAATTCCTTCAAGTGGGAATCGAAACAAAACTATCACGTTTATACTTTGCACTCTGTCCCGCTGTGCCAAGATGGAGTTAATTTTGTTAATATTCAGGCTTTAACCACAATGAGCATTTTACAATATGAATTTGTTAAAAAAATATATTTTCTATCATTACTAAAACTTATATCTACTCGTATGTTTTTTATTTTATTACTTTTATATACATTATTATTTTTATATGCATTATTACTAATAAAATATGTTGTTTCCAGCATTGGCAAATTCCTTTGAGCCGCCGTTTCAGGGCTTTGAAACTCTGGTTCGTACTGAGGAACTATGGCGTCGTTGGACTGCAGAAACATATTCGTGAGGTAATCAAAATTAATTTATATTTTTATTAGTGTGGATTTTATGGATATTTGAAAACTTTTTCCATTTTCTACTACTTACCGTATTAACGAAAATTAAGGAAAAAAAATAGTACTTATTTACCCAGGTACATGCTCCAATTCGATATAGTAATAAAGAACATAATTTTGAGGCCTTTAGTGTTGGAGAAGCACAAGTATGTGTATGTTAAAGCAACAGGTTTTGGGTTCGATCGACCATCAGAATCGCCGTAGGGATGTTACTCAATAATACTTCACGCACGGTTCAATAGCATCACGCTGTATCCCGCACGTGACAGGGTAGGTAGAGGAAACCTAGTGTTAAAACACTCCGTTCCGTTCCTCACTTCACTCTACTCAAATCTCTCCATTCCTGAGATGCGTGCGAAAAAATAAACAAATCGACAGTCCACCTGATAAAAGCTAGAAACAATAAAAACGTCATGTCCCATTATAATATTGTATGCAATTTTTTTCGTAAATATTTTCATAGTACAAAAACATTTTCATTTACTTTCATGTTTCTAAAGAAAATAAAATGTGCTGCCCTACTATGATACATTCAATAGCACATGTTCTAATATTAGAAATTATGTTTTTCAGGGTGTTCGTTTGGCTCAAAAATTCGAAGCCTTGGTGCTAGCTGATCAACGATTTGAAGTACCACAATCTAGGAATTTGGGTAACTACTTATTAATAAAATTATTTATTTATCTCACTGATTTGTTTTGTTCGAAGCACTTTTAGATTTTGTCTTACTTTAGAGATTAGGTACTAAGATATTAAGCCGTATGTCGTCAAGCACTTAACTCTTTAATCAAAATGTTGAAGATATAGTTTTCAAAATTGGACGGTCCGTGGAAGATGGAATGACCTAACACTTTACTTATAGTGCTATTCCGAATAACATTCTACTATCAAAAAAAAATCTTACAGGCATGGTCGCTTTTCGTCTTAAAGGCGATAATACGTTGACTGAACGCCTTCTCAAGCGTTTAAACGCGAGAGGCTTCATACACGCTGTACCTGCTTGCTTCAAGGGAGTATATGTCATACGATTCACTGTAACGTCCCAGAGGACAACCAACCAAGACATTCTTGGTGAGTACATTGAAAGTTATTTTCTTTTGTATGAACTAAATTTAAAGGGCAAAATTTTATTCAAGTTCATCAGAATTATAAGGAAGTAGAAAACACGTAAATAAAAGCTGAAGAAATATATATTTAACTAGTAGTTATTAACTGATAATTAAATTACGTGGGCTAAAAGTATGCAATTTGATCTCGGGTAGTCCTTTCTGAAAGGGAACACCCCTTACACTCTACGAGAACCCCTTATCGATAAATTCAGCATTAGACTCTGTATAACTTCGGCATTGCATTCCATGCTAATGGACAATTAATATATATTTTAGATATATTTTTTTATACAGATGATTGGAATGAAATCAAGACTGTTGCATCTGAAATATTAGTAGAGGTATACGGGTCTGACAAGGGCAATATTGTTGTACCAAAGAAGCCAAGGATCTCCTTGAAAGGTATTTTTTATATATGTATACTACCTATAATTTATTAAGGATATCTTAGTGCAGCAGCAAGGCTTGACTATAAACGCAACGACCGTGGTTTACTGATGTCTCATATTAGTTTTAGTGGTACACAAAGCGTTGCGTTGGGTTCTTCCATTCAACATGTAACGTATCGAAAATTAGTCTGTATATGGGGTGAAGATGAAAATATATTATTAACATTAACAATATAAAACTAAAGAATAAAAACAAAAGTAAACAATTCTTAGAGCTTTGTTGTCAAATCATGTTTATTTTATATATATTTTTTTCTTTTCAGAAACTCGAGAGCTAAATGCCACATTTGGCACCAGTCTCCTACTTGCCAACAGCCCGATGAGCCCAAAAATTGTTAACGGAACCCACGTCGCAATTTGTGACTATGAACAAGTACTTTCATCTTGTGCCCAAACATTCGCACAATTAAAAATGGAACCAAAAGATAGTCCGGGTAATAATGAAATTTACTTGTACTACATGACGAAAATATGTTTGTTATATATTGGCAATTTTTTTTCTAAATTAGAGAAAAAGCATTATTTAACAAGCAAGCAGAGGAAATGTGCCCTTAAGACGCTTCAGACGATCTCCACTTTATCCCAATCTAGAAATTGCATGTTAACGAAACTAAACGTTTCATTGTATCTGCTAAATTTTGCTAGATTTAAGGCGGTAAAAAAATGGTGCGCATGCAATTCTATATTTTAGGTTTTTCATCTTTAAACATAATATTTTTTTCATCTTATCTTTCTAATACATTTTTAGGAATAACAACAGTGTTGTAATTCTACACTTAACATCTTTCTTACTTACACTTTTTGGCCATAAAGTACATAAATCATATTTTTTCTTAGAAAATTATAATTTACATATTATTTATTATACACCTTATTTTTTCTGAAACACTTGTCATAACATGCTTTACTAACTTTGTCATAGAGATGCGCAGGCGCATCCGTGGCATACGCATGTGCGGAAAGAAATACTCACTTGATTCATACATGGATATGGTGCAAGGGCTTATGGTGGAGCAATCTTTACCTCTCTGCTCAGAAGATGAGAGGGAAGACGCTTCTAACGGTAATCGGCTCATTCTATACTTTTTACTTATTCATTCATTGTGCTAACAACATTATCATTTGCTTTTAAATAACCTGCCTTTTTATTTCGTACATGTGTAGTAGGCTGGGTTTATATTAATCTTTACCTTGTGTGTTATTAGGTTTTAATTTTATTGGTTTATTTTAGGACCGAAAAGCGATCCAATTGGAGCTAAATATTGAGGTAATTTAGGTTTTGCAAAATAGGTGGCGGATTAATTGTGCTTTAGTTTATTTCATAATTTATTGCTATACTATAAAATGATAATAGAAAGTAGCAGTATTCAAAATTACATATAAATATACACTAATTATATATTACAGGTTCTAGTCCCGGCGAACGATCTTCCATCACAACTTCTCCTGTAGCATCTGCGAGTAATAAACGAGAAAACAATACGGAAACAAATCAATTAAGTGTTCCAAGTACTGGTACACCATCCAAGCCATCTCGATCCAAATCTGTTGATATATCTCTATCTGAATTAAAACTAGATGAGGCTACTATTTCCATTGATATGAAAAATAATGAAATAACAATAACACCAACCAGTTCCAAGAAAATCGATGAACATGTCCATTTCAATGCTATCGATGAAAAATTGGATATAGGTGATAATATTAGTAATGCATTTGATAATTTTGAAGATGCACTTCTTAGTGATTATCGTTCTGATATAAATGATAAAGATGATTCCTCTAAGCTTACTATTAAAGGCCCTGGTAGTTACATAAAGAAATTGATACAGCAATTTAGTGAAGGGCCATTCGATGTTGAAGAACCAAAGGTAGAAACTGAAAGAGCTATTTTTAAACAAACAATGAAAGATAAGGCCGATGCTATTTGCAAAAAATGTTTCCATTACAAAGGCAGAATTAATAAATAAATAACCAATGATTTAAAATATTTTATGCTAATAGTATTATTTTTTTAATTTTATGTTTATATACTGTCAAGCACAATTATACAGCTTTTAACAGATTATTATGCTTATTTTGATAAGATTCCGTTTTAATGAAAGCGCAAACAATATACAATTACAGTTTATAAAAAAAATCTAGAGTTTAGTATGTTTAGAAATATAAAGTAAGCTTTTAGACGTAGATTTAGATTAAAAATGCATTAAAAATTAATATCTAGGTGTTAGAAGTTGAAAAACTGCTGTGCAACATCAATAAGAAATAAAATATATAAATTCAAGTAGAAAAATGTATTGAAAATTGAAATTAGATTAGAAATTGTAATCGATTGCTATATTATAATTATCTATAAGCAAAATAATCGATATTCCTATTGAAAATGTAAAAAAAAATGTTAAATAAAAATGTTTACTGAGGCCGTACTAGTTTTAATTTTTACGTGTTTTTTTTAAACTGGTGTTATAATACGATATTTTTTTTATACAGGGAGTGAAGGGTAGGTAAATTAGATTTTATTATAGTCCAATTATCACATTCCAACTTGTGAGGCGGAACTTTGTCATTATGTTACAGTCATATGTTCAACTTGGCCACAAGTTTATACATTTTTCTTCAGTTTTACACTATCTCTGTGTACAGGTAAGCAGTGAAAACCTGGTAATTTAGAGTTGAACTAAACTGAACACTCTCCCATTAAATTCAATCCAGTTACAGATGTCCAGTTGATATTTTTATTTTATTAAAAATATCAATTAGAGTTTTAACACATTTGTCTAAAAATATACCATAATATATATTATCTTTATAATAAGATTGTCACTGTTCATCTTATTCGGAACATTTAATAATGTAGTAAAGTCTAAAGTTGGGGAGGAAGGTGGCAGAGTTGGATAACCTCCACGTGTACGAGGAAGATTCTTCCTGGTGTAATGGTTGCTGGCCGGCGAATAATTAGGTACGACGGGATTGCTCCGCACGTTCCTCTGACCAGCAGAGGACACAGTGTGAGTAACCAGGATGGGCGTGCGTGCGCATGTTTGGAACTGAGGGTCTTGCCTCAACCGGCCGGACTGCGAGGAAGAAACCCTCTATAAAAAAATACCCCAACCCAAGGTGCGAAGCAGCACGAGGGGTGCGTGGCTGTTGGGTTGATCAGTCGCTACTGCTAGTCCCGCCAGGGTTTCAGCCGACACCAGGGTAGGTAATAAATAGGCTTATCCAAGTACAGGGGGCACTGCTTGGTTAACTATACTTGCCCCCATAATAAAACATGGTAACGCGGGAGTTTTAGAGTCTGCTTCAGACTCTGGAGTGGTGCGGAGTATGCGGCGCAAGCGCAAGACTGCGAAGGACGATTCTGGCTCGAAAACCGATGCCTGGCTTCAAGTGCCATACGACGAGAAGAGTAAGGCCTCCAAAGGTCTGTGTTGCTGGATCGGCACGCGCTCACAAAGCACGCGAAAAGGATTATGATTTCGAGAGGAGCCTTTCGGACTCCTCCCAGGAGCCGCCCAGGAGCGCACTTACGTAGGACAACATGCAGCCTCCATACTTGAGGTAGCAACAAAATCTGGTCACCCTAACGGCACGTATGTGCGCAAACTTAAGTAAACCGCAACAGCTCTTACTGAAATTATCGAGGCACTCTTTTATCGTACTGAAAGTGAAGAAGTACGCCGTATACGCGAGGAGGAACAGTGCCGGTGGCACTCCTGCAAAATTCGTCTCAGGTGATCTCAGTGCTGACTCAATATTAGAATATTAGACTCAATGTTAGAGATGAAGTGATTGAGGAACTGAAGCTCTGTGGGAACTTTGATCAGTGCTCGTTGTGCCGGCATCGAAGAACGTCTCTTGTCAGCTAGATCTTTACGTCCTCCTCTGGCACATGAACGACACCAAGAAGGGGCAGCAACCTTGAAGGGCATAATAGTAACTGAGTCTGAAATCAGTCGCAGATCTAAGCACAAGAAGGCTACTGGGCGTACTCAAGTTTCAGTAGTTGGAGATGATGCACCGATACCTGAATGCTGCCCTGAGCCGATTTCAGAGATCGTCGTTGAGGTAATTAAGGAAGAGGGTGGACCACTGTCGTTAAGAGGGGTAAGAAAGGAAAGAAATTGTTCTCAACAAATCCCTGTGAAGCTAAAACGACGGCATCAGCAACGGTGAAGAATCAGTCGCCACGACCTAAGTTAGTCAAACAGCCGCACACTCAAGCTGTTATGGTCACTTTAACCACAGAGGTGTTTGAGGAAGGGGTTTTCTATGCACAGGCCGATGGAAAGAGTACAGCAATGAGTTGATCTGGTACAGCTGGGCAACCCCGACGGCCTAACGGTTCGCCAGGCAATGTCAGGAGCCCGGCTGTTGGAACTTTCCAAATCACACACTTCAGAGCAAGCAGACTTGCTAGCTAAACGGTAACCGTAGTGCTAGAGGGAGTGGCTGTAGTCACCAGGCCCCACAAAAACGCCTTCTTAAGATTAGTGAGCCTGGATGATTCAATCACAAAAAAGAAGGAACGTGACATCGACACCTTTCGTGTCGATGCCGTTGCGGGTGCTGGCAGTTGCCCAGTACATGCTATCACAGTCTCGGAGTTGATAATTGGACCTAGATGAATGATGTCAGCTGTCGTGCGATGTCCATGCGAGTCATTTAAAACACATCTTGGAGAAGGGGCGAATTTTGGTAGGATGGGGCTCTGTCATGGTCCAGGTTTTGGAGGAGCGACCCATGCGCTGCTTCAGAGGCCTTTCGTCGGGTCACATAAGGCTCGATGCTCCTCAACAATTGTGACGGAGCATCTCTGTTTCCGTTGCGGATGTGAGGGACATAAATTACAAGCATGTCATTTATGCCCACACCACGTTGCAGGGTATTCTCCGACACGAAAAAGCCAGCAGGACATATATTGAGTAGCGCAGATTACCACCCACCGCCTGTTAATGGAACGGAGACACCAAACACTCAAGCCTCCTCCAGAGTTCAAGGCTATGAGGGCTGAGTAGAAAGTGCTATGATATAATGGACGCCAATCACTCAGTTGGAGCACAGAACTTGTTACTGAAATCTATGGGAGAGTGATGCGTCGACATAGCTGTCGTTTGCGAACCGTACTTTGTCCCGGATAGTGCTAATTGATTGGGTGACCAGGACGGAGTTCAAAGAAAAAAGTTAAAAAAGGAAAAGGTTTACATCAAATTAAATTAAAACAAACAATAAAAAACTGAAAATTTCTTATTAATTTTATTAAATGCGTAACAGTCAGTTAGTTTAATAATAAAATATTATATGTTGAGCATTTTACGTATAGAAAATCTTGTATATTGCACTTTTTCACTAATAACTTATACCATTGAAATAGTAATTCTTTGATGTACTAACAAGACTGACAATATTTAATTATTAATATACGTATAATAAATATGTTGGCAATAAATAACCGTTTCTTAAAATGCAATATACGATATGTCTTAATTTTTTTTTCTAATCTTAACACGCTGTATATCTAGTATACTATAAAGAGTTAAGACACTCCGTTCTCCGTTCTCTTCTATTGAACTTTACAATGAGCTTAGTCCTAATACCAAAGTGAGGAAATCAAAAGATTTTTGATAATGGGAATCAAACCCACACTCGTCACGTTTAACAAATATTAAATAACACATAATTTATTTTTAATTATTAAATATAATAGAAATACACGTATCATTCAACAGGTTCATAAGATAATTTTATATAAATAGTAACTTTCGTAAAATTAAACATTATACAGCTAAAATAAAATTATAAATATTAATTTAAAAAAATAACTTAAAATTTTACTATCTAACCTATTATAAATAATCTTGAGTCTAAAATTAAGTAAGATAAATAAATGCATTCTAATTTACATTTAATTACATAATTTACAATATTTTTTTATAAACTATAGAAATTTATCTAAATTCTAGAGAGCTATGTATAAAGGAAGATGAGATGCTAATTTTTAAGAAATTAAAAGATCGTTGATTAAATATTTTTGAAAAAATTTATTTGTTTTTGACTTCACGTCATATCCTCCCATATAGCATAGGATAGACAGATGGAAGTTTTTCGGAACCTGAACATGAAGTTAGGTTACCGCAGCGGCGTTTCGGTCTCAATTTCATTATAGAAATAATAAATTATGCCTTACGTGAAATTAAGTAACTTAGTTGGTAGGTCGTGTTATATAACAATATAACCGATTTAATAGAAAGTTGTGTCTTTACCAAATAACATTTTGATTCTTTTAAAAATTACTTTACATATTTTTAAAATATACTATTTTTAGCGGATTAAGACACTATAGGAGTGTCTACCTGTAACGGCAGACCACCGCAAAGTGTTCAAAATATACGCGAATAGTTTTCATAAAATTGTTTCATTTTCGAGTGTGTAAAAATCGTAAAAATTAATAATCTTATCATACATTACGTATTGTTGAAGGTATTTAAGTTATCTACATATAAATAAATAAATATTTAGAAAATTTTGTCCCAAAACTGTAGTAAATTAAAATTTTCTTTAGTACCTTTGGTCCAATCCTAATGATCTAGGGTGCGATTAATATATAAAAAATCACAAAATTATCTTTTTATCCCCTAAAACAGAGTGTTATTAACTTGACGTGTTTGTGTATGTGTGTGTATATCTATATGAATGTATGTGGCATCGTAACTCCCAAACGGATGTACCAATTTTAATGTAGTTTTTTTGGTTTGAAAGGTAACTTAATCGCCAATGGTTTTAGCTATCTGCCAAAAAAATATCCTGAGAATATTGAAGATTTTATAACTTTTTTTAATTTATTGTGTACGTTTTGTTTCGGGATTTTCAATTATTAATTAAGTATCATTCTCAAGTGCTTACAAAGTAAATTCTTCAAGGAAGCGATTTAACACCAGCATTAAGACTAAACCAGGGCATGTAATACGTAGTTCTCATATATACTCCAGGTAGGTATGGTGCAGCGCATTTTACCCCATGAGACACTGTCCCCACTAGCTCCCACTTGCCGTTTGACCGTTGTGTTACTAGAGGACCGCCACTGTCACCCTGAAATGGAATAATTTATTTATTTAATACTTTATTACACCAATTTATTGATTTAATAAAGAAAACAAAAAATAAGAAGTAATAGCGGCTTTATCAGCACAGATGATCTTTCCTGGTATATTTTTTAAGCTTTACGCAGGTCATGTAGAGGGAATTGGAGAACCTAGTGATAAGACACTTCGTTGTGTTCGTCATTTAACGCAGAATTTGAGGCGTTGTATGTTTTGTAGCAGAACTCAACGCCTCACTTTGCCCTGTACTAGAGCGAAGAAATGAAAATACTAAGTATTTAATTTTCTCGAGCGGGATTCGTTGACATAGTCGTTTTGGCCCCTGAGTCACGATAGGCCTCAATATAAATGGGTTTTATTTTAAAATATATTTAGATCATTGGATAGTTAAGTTCACAAATTATAATAATTCTAAAATTTATGTTCTTTATTAATACACTCAATGCCGTCACGATCAGTTCTATTCCAACTTGGGGTAGTAAATATTTATTTCATCGTTTTGGTAACAAAACAAAATGTGACGTGGAGTTCCGCTGCTCAGCATGTCTCAACAATTTGGGGGCTTATGAAGAACTGAGCACTTTTCCCTCTATTTAACCTGCAATTTGTGGGATAGGCGTGAAGCTGAAAGAAATTAACCAATATCAACTTAAGAATGATGTCTCACCTCACAAGAGTCTTTCTGTCCGTTCAGATACCCAGCACAAATGAAAGAAGTTAGGATTTGTTTTGCATGTCCTACAGTGTTGAACATTTCTTGACATACTTGATTCTCTATTATGGGTACCTAAAATGTATTTTTTTACATGTTTAATGCGTTATCTATAAAATCGTATTCACATTTTTTTAGATACACCTACAAAAAATCCTGTTACATTCGTAACAGGATTTGAACCCATGCTACTTGGAATCCCTGCAAGTGCTCTAGTTTCTTTTTTAGAAATCTTCTTGAATAGATGCTAACGCCACAAATAAGTTACAACTAGGGTTTTAGAATTACGACGCAAGTGTTAATTCACACTTAGAAAATAAAATGTTTATTTAGAAAACTTATAAAAAATTTAACGTAGCAGGTCAAATCTACGTTCAAATATATACATTTTTCAAATAAGCACATATTGAGACAATAATATAAAAAAATGCCTGTAACTTTTGTGTGTAGCTTGCAAAGCCTTAAAAACACTCCCACACAGACACATATATATAATTTAAAAAAAAGCTTGTTTTAGGGCTTGTTTTCTTAAAACGTACCTCTACTTCTTGCAGAATAGAAGGCACTTTTCCTTCATACGATAAACGGCCCCACCCTGTCACTGTTGCCATACGACCCGTATAGTCTTCTGTGCGTTGTGGCATGCATATGGGTACTGGAAATTATAGATATTATATATCTCAACTTTTCACTTTTAGCTAAATTTGAAGTATTGACATGAGTGGCGGATCTCAACGCCGCACTTTACCTTGTTACCAGAGCGAAGAAATGTAAACATTAAATATTTTATCTGAAAATATTTAATATTTCATTTTTTCGTGTGGGGATTAAAAAGTGTGACTGTTAGTGCGACAAGCTTTTGGTGTTCTGGTACCAAAACAAAGCAACGCGTTAAATTCTGGTACTCAACATGTGTTAAGTATGGTTGGGGTAGGCTATTAGCGCGATGCATTGTAAATCTAGCATCCATTCAGCCCATTTAAGAAAGTATAGTACGTGATATTTTGGATTGCTAAATATTTGGTTAAAGTATTTAATTACTCACCAATATGAGCATCAAATCGCACTGGCGATTCCAATTCCAGTAAAGCAAGATCGTTTTCAAACGTAGCTGGGTTGTAGCGCTTGTGGACGATGACTCTACGGACATTCCTTGATACAGGTCTGAGTGGTTCATTATCGTTAGATATGTCAGTCTCTCCAAATACAGCAATTAATGAAGAAAGAAATCTGTAAATTATTACATAAAATTGAAAATAGAATCAGATTACTATTGGATTTTAAAAAGATAAAATAAAAATATAAATTGTATATTTTATTTTAAAGCTGTCGTGGTGGAGTGGAATGGTCTTAGAAATTAACTAACTTAATGAAATTAATTAATTTAATGAAATTCGGTTGTGTTGCGAAGTGAATTGGATGGAGTTCGATTGCCACTTATTCTCAATTTAGGCCATTCAGGCTCAAAAACCTGCCATTTTGTTGTTTTATTTTATGTCTTATGTATTTTTGGTAAATTAGGAAAATTTCACTTAGCTTTTTTTTTTTCCAGTACCACTTTCTTATTCATGTCTAAAGTATGCTATGAACATGGAAATAATTGTCATGTTTTCTAATTTTATAATATCTAATAAGTTATTTGTAGGGTACAGTGCAAAGTGTATGACTGTTTGCGCAATATTTATGGGTTCCATTCTTACAAATTATTATCATTACTTTCTCTAGACACGTGGTAGCGGGTTCAACATGCAATTGAGAGTGACTTAAAAGTAAGTTCCCTAAAAATTGTATATTTCCAATAAAAAACCTACCCAGGCTGACAATGAGCGGCGGTAGTTACATATGTACTGCTAATAAGTACGCCACCACACTTATTCTTGATCAGTAATCCAAGCCATGTTGACTCCCTGACGAGCACTTGCCAAGGCCATTGGCCATACCTTGCATTCTTTCCTCCGACTATACGCCCCGTTTTTGATAGAGGACGGACTCCACACACTGAAATTTAAATGTAATATATATTTCAGTTCTAATTATTTCATCTATTTTCAATTACCATCAATCTGTAGCCTGCACTTAGCAGAGGGAACTTGGAAATCAATTTTTAAAGAATTTTAGTGTTCAGTGTCGGATTTCAATTTTTTTTTTTTACAGGTTTTATGTCACTGTGCCTCGACAGGCCTCAATTAGATATGATACATCAATTTTGTAGCTTCTCGCTGCATCCCGTATAAGGCTGCCCTGCCTTATACGGGATGCAGTGAGGAACCTATTGTTAAGAAATATCGTTCGCTAAACTACAAAACATGGTGTGTTATAGAAAAAATCTACTCGACACTGCTCATTAAGTCTACCATACCAAATAAATTAAAATAAACCCAAACTAAAATAATACTAGTGAAAAGTTAATGATTCTTTTTATATTGCAAAATTAAGCTTTGTTACCTTTATGTATATATATACTTACAATTTTTATCATTATAATCTATTTGAATATTTGCTTCAGTAGTTATTTCTTCTATTTCCTCTGTAACTGTTGTTGTGACTGTGGTGGTAGTCACTTTCTTTGTGGGCTTGGTCCTCTTAGTTGTTGTTATCTGAAATCAATCATATCACAGGGCAAGGACCAAATCTGGTGTACCAATATTATGAACTATTGATATAACAGAAAATACTGTTGAAGTAATGACATACAAAGGACGAAAATTTAAAACATAAATAAGATTAGTAGAAAATGTAAAAAAAGAAGCCATACATCTACGAGTAGAATAATTCTGTTTTAAATTTAAATTTACATAAGATATTTTTTCATACCGGTTTCTTTGTTGTCGTGGTCGTGGTTGGCGCCGCTGTAGTTGTTGTTGTTGGAGGCGCAGTAGTTGTTGTCTGTCTTTTAATAGGGGTAGTCAGTTTGACAGGTCGTTTAGTTGTCTTTGAAGGCTTCTTTGTAGTGGTAGTAATTCTAACAGGTTTCTTGGTTGTTGGTTTTCTAGATGGAACTGGTTTTTTAGAAGGCTTAGCAGTAGTTAATTTATCTTTAATTATAGTAGCATTGGGCTTCTTATCAAGAATGACAATATCATGCAACTCCTGAAATGTGCCTTGAAGGCTACCTACTATTTTACTTACAAATAAATTCATCTTATCATTTAGTTTATCATCTTCTTGCCAGGAGGGAGTAGAAAATTCAACATCATGTAGAATTTCTAACTCGTTGTCAGATAATGTGACTACGCTTGTGTTAAAAACATTGAGATTCGAACCAGTAACATTAAGCATTGGGTTTCTTACAGGTGGGAAGTTAATTAAATCGTCTGATGGAGTTTGTATTTCCAGTGGATATTCTGTATAATCTGGAGTAGGAACGATTGTTGGAACAGATGCTAGTGAAGGTCGTGTAGAAATTTTTACAGGATATGGTGTTGTAGGCGATGGTTTCGGAGTAATAACCACTGTAGGTGAAGATGGCTTATTCTTTGGTGGTTGCGGTTTTGGTGTTGGTTTTTGAACTATATCCGGTGGTTTACCCATGAAAATATTGTTTGTAGATTCAATGTGATTGTTAACAGTTATTTGACTCATAGGTTTTTTGAAAGGTTCTTGCGATATTTCAACAAATTGTGTTTCATCTGATGATGTTTCTGGCTTACTAAGGTCATTGAGTACAATTACTGTAGGTGTAGCACTCGAAAAACTATCTGTATCATAAGTTGATAGGAAACTTGTAGGTGGAGTAACTGGTCGTCTTAATGGTTTCGATCCTGTCACATAACTCGTAGACGGTGGCCGTTTTGTGGTAGACGTAGGTTTTGACGTAGTCGTTGAACTGACATAACTAAATGTTGTTACAGAGTCACCAAAATCGTCTGGATTGGTCGGGTATCTGTTGAAAGCTTCAATATCTTGACTAGTTGATTGACTAGGCTTGGGAGATGAATAGGACGGTTTAATAGGCCTTTCATCTTGAGGTATGCTATTAGAAGTGGTATATATACTACCATAATAAGGCTTTTTAGTCGTAAGAGGTTTTTTTGTAGAATATTTATTAATATATACTACTGTTGTGCTGGGATACGAAGATGGTTTCAATGTAACATAATGTCCCGTAGATGAGTAATAATTCGGATAACTACTGCTATAAGAAACTGGAGAAACTGTAGATGGAGTTGGTGAAGATTTAGTCTCCTTAACATCTATTGTAGAAGGTGTTACATCTTCTTTCATACTTGGAGTGCTTTCATTAAGCATTTGAATAATGCTATTAATTGATGACAATTCGGACGTCTTATCTTTTGTGACAGTTGACACCATAACGTAATTTTCTGTACTAGGTTGTTTAGTTGAAGTTTTGTTCACTGGCCTAGGTCTAAATACAGGTTTGTATATGGGTCGGTGAGTTGATACAATAATTGATGGTGATTGAATTGATGTAGAACTAGGTGGAACAGTTGGTTTTGTTTGCATAGAAGAAATTTGTACATTAAAATCTGAAGGTCTCATGACATCATCCGCTACAGAACCATTTTTATGGAAAAGAATTGTCTCAGCTACAGCATGATTAATTGTACTATGCGTATAAACACTTTCAGGTTTTACAAAGACATAGTTATTATCCTTAGGTGGAGTACTCAATAGAGTATTAGTTATTTGAGTAAGACCTTCCGATATAATTTCCGCTTGATGACTTTCAGTGCTTAAGTTATCAGATTTCATTGTTGATGACGAAACTTGACTTGGTCTGTATCCTGGAGTGACAACTGGTTTAAAACTGTTATGCCAAGCAGTAAGCTGTTCATCATAATCGTCAGTTTCCGTTTCCACATCAGGATAGTCTAAATAGCTTGTCATGACTATTCCTGGACCTTTGGGGAAATGAGGCTGCTTATCTAAGGGTAATTGACAGCAAGCTCCAAATAAGAAACCATCCATACATGCTCCCACTACTTCTCCTCCTCGTTGTACACATTCATGATTGAACATGCATATAGTGTTACCTCTGTTATATTTTGCCGCTCGACTGGCTTTACAATATGCTGGAGTTATTTTGTAACCACCAAACAGTTTTCTTCCATCTGTAAACAAAAAAAACTTTTAATGCCACATCCTCCCAATAATTTTATGATGTTTGTATTTGAGTTATATAGAGTTTAACATTGTGTTGTGTGTCAGTTACTTAAACTTTAATATGTACAAATATTGAGATAAAAATTGTGTACCAGTAAGCAGTAATCCATTGTTGGTTCCTGCAGCACGTCAAATTATACAATTTATTTTAATGTATGTACTTATTTCATTAAATACTTTAATCATTAAACCACTGGGCTTAGATTTTATAGTTTGGCAGATTAGGGTTTCATAATAATAAGAAAATTTCACAAATTTTTTCAAGAAATAACGTATTATGACATTTTTCACAATTTTAATTATCAAAGTCCACGCAAACAAAGTAGCGGATGATGACTAGTATCTATAAAATACAACGAAGAGATCACATTTTAAACGTCATTAAGCTTATAAACTGACCAACGAAATGAATTATAGTTTTTGAAAGTTGAAAATTACAGAAACCATCTAAATTGATTATTATTACGCACAATTTATGTTTTTACCCATTACCAAGTATTATTTAGTTATTGGAGAAACTTTATTTACGATCTTAGAAAGTTTTGTACGTGATTGAAATGAAAACGGCAGGAGCATTACGCTTGTGTAATATAAATTATACTTTGTTATATAGCTGTTGTTTTCGTGTCACTGAAATTTATATTGCAGATTAATTTTTACTTTCTGATTGCTAACGAGACGGCGGTGAGTTTGATCCCCATTTGTCCCCATTAGGCATAGTATGTAGAGATATTTAATTATTTTTTAGTAAAAAATCGTTATAGTATTTTTATTCAACTATACGCTGTATCCCGCACGAGGCAGGTTAAGCAGAGGGAACCCGGGAACCTAGTGTTAAGATACTCCGTTCCACTTCCGTTCCCCACTTTCCGCCGAATTTGAGGCATTGCGTGTTGAGTGGCGGAACTCAACGCCGCGCTTTGCCTTACTACCTTTGTTATAGTATTTAAATATCAAAATATCATCACATGATAATGGTGTGTTCTAGATTGAATTATTTCTAGTTTAAAATAAAAAAATATTATATACTAACATATATGGCAGTAAATTTTCTAAGGTGCCTACTCCACCTGGTTCCCTTAATTTTTTACTTTTATTCCAACCAAAATACGTGGCTCGAGTTGCGAAAAGCGAAAATAAAAACATTTTAATACTAGATTCTCTGTTGATTGCGTTTCTCTAACAGTTCTGTCATAAGCGCACACCTTAAAAAAATCCATACATACATATATCTATAATATATAAATCCATACATACATATATCTATAAATATCCATACATACAACTGTATGAGCGTAAACATTAATTTAATCATAGGCTTTCTATACACTTACCTTATACGCCTTTTCCCATACAAAAGTTCTCTTTAGAAGCTTGAGTAAACAAAGAAATATTTTTTCTAGTGATAATTGAATTATCTTTTGTCTTAAAGTGTGTCAGTAGAACGCGATTATAAGTAAATATGAATGGGCTTTTGTGGTGATGGTTTTATTGTAGTTCAATGAACTGGGGTGAAATTAAACGAATCATAAAGGTTATCATTCAGGTAACAGGTTCAAATATTGATACAAATTAGAGTCCTCCACATACAGTGTCTTGAATTCGGAGGGAAAATGCAAACGCAACATGATAATACAGAATCTCTGGAAAATTAGGATAGATATAAATTCATATATAATGAGAAATTGTTTTTTAGCTAGATTTTTGTTCACTACTTTAGTTAACTACAGTTAGTTTATTAATATAGCTAACGTGATACACTCCGGAACAACTGGCTTGAATTACACAGTATATTCTTGTGTTGGTTCATTTAGGACTGATGATCATTAGGAAGGTTAATAGTTTTAAGAGTAATACATCGCATTTGAATGTGTCACCATCATGAGTCACACATTAATTTAACCATTTCGCATATATGTAGTTATTTTGGAAATTGTAGGACTAATTCAACCTCGATACAGTGTTGCACTAATGCGGTTATAATCGTATAGATTGATATTGTATAATTTTGTTAATTGTTATAAATAAATAAGAATATACTTCACGCACATGGCAGGGTAGACAGAGGGAACTTGGTAACCTAGTGTTAAAACGCTCCGTACCACTTCCATTCCCCACTTCCTGCCGAATTTGAGGCATTGCGTGTTGAGTGGCGGAACTCAACGCCGCGTTTTGCCTTGTACCAGAGCGAAGAAATGAAAACATTAAACATTTCAATTGAAAATGTTAAATATTTTATCTCCTTAATTGGGGATCGAACCCAGAACCTGTCGGTTACAGTCACATGCTTGTGCCGCTGCGCCACGACAGGCCAAGCTAAATAAAAATAAATTTCCAATTACAGGGGTTTATAGGAATAATATTTCTCATTGATATGTTAATGTTGGTACTTGTTAATAAAATACTAATTGTCATTTTAAATACTTTAATGTTACTCTAACCAACTGCCCGCGGTTTTGCTCGCTTGAACTCTACCATTATAAATTTCAACTATTTTCTTGTTATATATGCATTAAAAACAAAAATTTCAACTGAATTAGTAAAAATGTTGTTAAAGTTTGTCGATTTTTTTAGCCAATTTACATAAAACAAACACTAAATTTAAAGATTGCATCAATATAATAGTGAAAACTGTATTTAAATTTAATTAGCTATTTTTATATATAAATGCGTACAAACGCACAGATAAACAGATTCTTTTAGTTCCTATTACATTTATATACATACATCCCCTATAACTCCTTTTAAATATATCTTCCATATGCAGACATTGATGAGTATATATTATAAGTATACATATATAATAGTCATTCAATACAATAGAGGCCATTATGTTGCTGTACAGTGTTATATAAACACGATCGTTGTGGGTTCGATTAATTTTTAACGTTTTTTTTAATTAGTCAAAACGGCGTTGAGTTTCGCCATTCAACAAAATGTATCTAGAAATTGGATAACGGAGTGTTAACAGGCAAATTCCCAATTATATAATAATATTTATTACCAACCGGATATATTTTAAATTGAAAATACATGTTATATAGCGTGACACACGTACAAGTGCATGTGTTTTAACGTTTTTGTATCGTTATAACACATTATGACTCAATATTTCGTTTTTCATGCAGAACCAAAAACTAAGAGCACTTTCACTGATGACATCATACGTTCACGTTTCGAATTCAACGTTTTACCGCAAAATGTATGGGAAAGTGACCACTAATTAAACTGTTAGTTTTGCGGTTGTGTTCTAAAATGCAGTATTTTTTATAATGTATGTGTCTTTTGTTTTTTGTGTGTGATTTCTTGAAAAATTTTCATGTCAAACATCGTAAGTTAGGTTTACGATTTTTGACATGAAAACTTTTCAAGAGATATTTATTTAGGAAATGTGTAAAATTTTTAATGTCGCAGGATTTGAATCCGTGTCTCTTTAAAACCGTCTAAGAGGCGCCAGCTTAAATCTCGCTACATTAATTGTAAAGTTTGATAGGTTTTTTTAAAGTATCTTCACGCTATGACCCTAGCAGGGTAGTCAGAGAGCCAAAAGTCTCGGTATACCTCTTTCGCCTCGTCCATTATCATCAACTTCTTCATATACGCCATCCGGGGACTTTTTGTAAGACCTTCCTCCGTATCCTAGTCGTTTTTGGAGGTCAACCGAAGTTTCCAATGACTTTTCCTTTATAAATATAATAATCTTATACCTTTTTAAATAAATATTTTACTTTCCTAAGTGTTCCATATTAAAATTAGTAAAAAATATATTAAAAAATTAGCTTTAGATCTCAGGGTAGTCATTGTTCATATAACCTATTTTGTAAGTATCACCTTGTTTCGATATGCAATATGCATGTTGATGTGCAGAATTTAATGTCATTCACAAGGCAAAGACAAGCGTTGAGTTACGCCACTCATATCGCAAATTCTTTGAAAATTGATACATTGATTTTGAAGTTAATATACAAAGAAAACTAAAAGATCCCTTTTCCTTCCGCTATTACTATAAATAATTGGAGAGTGGCGTATAAGGCCAGTAGGGTTTTTTTCTTGTCTAAAAATACAAAAAGTAAATGACGTAAGAAAAAAGAAAGATCTAAATCCGTGTGTCTTTTAAAATATTCTAGAACCTAGGGACCTAGTGTTAAGGCACTCTGTTCTCATTAAAACGCTTCCGTTCCCCACTTTGAGCCAAACTCCGGAAGCATTGTTCTTTTATGGTGGAACTTAACGCCGGGATTACCTTTGTTACCAGAGCAAGGACGTGATGATATTAAATATTTTGTTTGCTCGAGCTGAGATCGAAGCCACGACCTTTCGCTATTTTAGTCGCATGCATCTGGCTTTGCACCACGGTAGGCATCGTTATTCGTTTACATATAACAATAAAAAATACATTATTATTCTGTCCATTGAAGCACCTAGACTGGAATCATCTTGTACCACAAGATTTACATACACATTTCGACCGTGACCCACTGATACACTGAGTCAGTGACCGTAACATAGAAGTAGGTCGACATTAACGTTCGTATTATGCAAAGTCACTACGATTTCTATTACATATCCTTCTTTGAATTTTTAACTCCCAACGCTAAAGGGGTACTATAAGTTTGACGCTTCTGTTTGTTACATCTTACCTTACAGAAGGATGAGGTTGTATGTTGATTAGGAATTTAATGGAAGTAATCTTAGCGTTGATTTAAAAAATGGTTTTACCTTTTGAATATCAGTTTTTTTCTACTTAATGAAGGGATTGTTAACATCCCTTCATTAAGTAGAAAAGAAGTCAAATGTAACAATGTTTATATTAAAATTATTTTCTTGTATCAGCACATAATCAGTATGTATTGCTCAATGAAAATTGTAGATGAGGAACGTGTATCTTAACATCTCTGCATACTTTACTTTAGGCGTCGGACATCTCTTGTTAACGCAATAATGTCCACTTTCCATCCAATTTTTAATATTACACATAGAGCGAAGTAAGAAATAATAAAATATAATTAATTATTTTATTCAAGATAAAATCGAAAAGCATTGCATATTTATATACTGATTTACGGCGCTCCATTAGCTGCAATATGTCTTCTACTTGTTACTTAACATTTCTCAGCTTCACGCTGCCTTCCATGGCACGGTAGGCAGAGGGAACTTGGGAACCTATTGTTAAGATACTTTGTTCCACTTCCGTTCCCCACTTTCCGCGAATTTGAAGCATTGCGTGTTGAATGGCGGAACTCAACGTAAAATAACGTTTCTAAAAACTATTTGTATCGGAAAGGTATTGAGCCTACAACATCTGATTTTATCATTATCAATGTCTATTATCATTATATTATTTTTTTTTCCTCTCAATTAAACTTTTCAGCTATATATAGACTTTTACGAAATAAACGGCCGTTTATTGATTTTAAATATTCTGTTCCCTGGCCATCTCTGACAAGATATTTCATAGAAAACAAAGTAACGATACATAAATTTACTTCCCCAGGAAGTAGACCATAACGCAAATATTTACGAGCACGTGAGAATATGCTAACTATGTGATACAAAGTATTAAACTCTATGAATTATGAATTATTCAAATGTTTTTATTTTTAATTGCTTTATTTATAATTGAAGCTTTTATTGCTTAATTACGTTACCATAAAAAGCTTAGTGCTGAAATTAGAATATTTATAATAATTAGTATCTACCTTAAAAATTATCTGAAAAATAACTATTGCTCCGTTTTTAAAGAAATATGAGTTGTAATAGATATTCCAGAAGATCTTCGAAAATACAGTATCCATGACACAGCAGGAAAGTCATGTAAAAAGCATGAGGATGGCTTGAAATCACGTATGAAGAGGCTGAATACAGTGGACGAGGCGAAAGTGGTATTGGTCGAAGCTTCGGAATTCCGGAATTTTCTGGTTACCACAACATTCGCCAGTTTGTTGGTTAGTTACTGATAAACATTAGATACTATAAGTATAATATGCATATGAAAACGCTGGTTTGAGCTCTACTCCACTCTCGATATCTCAAAAAATACAAAATTTGGAGAATTTAATGTCTTAACAAAGTTTTCAGGAAATATATTGAAAGACATTTTGATAGTTTAGAATATGAATTAAGAAGATTATCGTGGTCACTATTCAATTAATTTGTAAAAGTGACGGTAAATGAGGCTTTGCATAGAATATTTCATTTTTTGTTTCATTCAGCATGTAACATGCGTAGAGGCCCCACCAGAGCGAATACAGAAAATATTAAAAATTACACTTTCTGGAGTGGAGATATCACTCACAGCCAGTCGCGATAGTACAGTACAGTCATATGACTGGCCTCTAATAAAAAATAGTAAAAAAAAAACGATGTCTCACTAGATACGTTCAATTAATTAAAATATATTAGAAAGTGCATGTTACATGTAGTGCATTAATTATTCGGAACGCGTTGGTCCTTCCGCAAATTTTTGGACCACGTTATCGTTGGAATGCGTAAAGTGGCACGGTCTAGGCGATATAGTGTAGGTTAAGTATTTTCATCAGCGGTCGCAGCTTCAACTCAGGAGTGGTAAACCTATTAGTAACATAAATATGTTACTAGATTTAAAATAAAAAAAATGCGCTGTTAAATTAGCCAATTATTAAGTAGTGCTGCAGTTACAAATTCGGCGGAAAGTGGTGAACAACGGTGTCTTAATGGAACGGAGCATCTTAACACTAGGTTCCAAAGTTAACTCTGCATAGGGGGGTGCTTCTCTCCCTTATACTTCCCCAAAGAATATTTCACATTGAAGAAAAAACGAGATATACATCGTGAAAATCATGTAAAATATAATTATAGAAATTATTTTACTACCAGTAATAAAATTGTAAATCCTGTTTTCAGTAAAGTTTAATAATTACAGATAACTGCACACCCATCCAAGTGTCATCTATTATTACTGTTACTTAACCAGCTAGCTCCCTTTATAAATTCACACATCGCGTAACATAAAGTGATTGTAGAGTCCGGCGCCAGAGTCGATTAGGCCACACTCAATAAGCATGTAGAGTAGCGTTAAAATGTACTGTTAAATACTTACCACAAGAACTTTAATTGAAAATAAGGAAAACATTAATTTGTTGGTTTTTTTTTTTTTTTCATTTAAATGCTTGCGCCCAAACGTGTCTGTGAATGCGACGTTTGTGGGTTCGATGCCCACTCGAGGAAACAATCTTTCATTGTATTTGATTCAAATTTAATATAGTTAAAAAAGAGCGAACTCTGTTCTCCATTTTATTAGTTTTTTTTTCACTAGTTCCTAGTTTCCCTTAGATACAGTGTGAAATGAAGGTAAAATAAGAATTTCCTTTATGCCATAGAATATTTTAATAAATGTATTTTTCAACTTTATTCAATTTAATGGAATTTAAAGTCAAATCTGGATGTAAATCCTTATCCTATAATTCATCCAAATTGAGGTCGAGAGGATCGTAGTGGATAACACAGTAGGGCAGACTTTAAATGTTATGATTGTACTTTCAATTCTTGCTCCGAAGAATGGGTATGTTTTAACGTGGTCGATAAGAGAGCTTCGGTGAGATAGGATTGGTATGATTATTCGAACGGAGGTGATATCGATTTACAATTACAATTTTAATTCTTGTTAGCTTCCAAACGTTTTAAACTTTTGTTAACAAGAAGAGGAGGGATAGTGTTACAAAGAGTGAGTGGCGTAGTCTGGTGCTCTATACATATGCAGCTAAATGCAGGCCGCCCTAATAGAAAAAGATAGGGAAATAAGTGGCAGGAACAGACATTTTTGTGGAGAGTCAAGACGTGGGTCAACCTACATTTCTTTGGCTAACAATGTATATATTTCAAGAACATGTAGTAGGATAGACGATAGAGCTTCGTACTACATGTTCTAAAACATATGCTTTGTTAGTTTCAAATTTTCAATTGTATAATATTTATTTGCGAAAAAAAATATTTATAAAATAAAATATATTTAATGTTGATGCTGAAGTTCTTTCTACAGTGTTAAAACTGACGTGTAATTATCTTGTATAAATACACATCTGTAACTTAATCAACGTTATTCTATGGAAAGGTGACCTCGGTAACTCCATTTTTCTTAATTTTAGCTGTATCCTGCACATGCCAGGGAAGGCAAAGGGACCTTGGGAGCCTAGTGTTAAGACCGTTCCATTCCCGTCCATTCCCTGAACTCAAGGAACTTGACGCCGCACAAACCTTGCTACCAGAGAGAAGAAGGTGGAAATATTAATATTTCAATTCCTCGAGTAGAACTACAGGATTGAACCCACAACCTGCAGCGTTTACAGTCGCATACCTATGACTCTGCGGCAGGCGACAATCCATTTCATCACATTATATATTTTTTTATTTCTACTGGTAAAAAGCGCATGATAGAGCTGGAAGATGGATGATAAGCAGAATTTAAAAGTGTGTTGTAAGATTTTTAGTAACGTTTCTATGATATTGCTATGCATTGACACGGAATGTCAGATATTGAAAATAAAAGAAATATTATTATTATTATTAGCTTCACGCTGTATCCCGCACGGGGCAGGGTAGGCAGAGGGAACCCGGGAACCTAGGGTTAAGACACTCTGTTCCACTTTCGTTCCCCACTTTTCCCCGAATTTCAGGCATTTCGTGTTGAATGGCGGAACTCAACACCGCGCTTTGCCTTATTACCAGAGCGAAGAAATGAAACATTAAATATTTAAATTGAAAACATTAAATGTTTCATTTCCTCGAGCGGGGATCGAACCCAAAACCTGTCGGTTACAGTCACACGTTTGTGCCGCTGCGCCACGACAGGCCTAAAAAAGTTGAGATGCAATATTTATTTTGAAAATGTATATAAATATTATTTTTGCGTCAGCTTGATATCGAATCTCAACCAACGTTAGTGTCATAATAAATGTATGCGGAAGAAACACAAGGCAATCAGAGCGTGTTAGAGAAGCATACCATAGCGGCCGATGGCACGTAACATCTTTTAACTATTTACATGTAGAGTTTGCAGGATGCAGTTTTCTTAATTTTTTGATATAGCTTTTTACTTATATTTTGTACCTTTAACCTAGTGTTTGGTGGCGTAACTCAACGCCGTGCTTTGTCTTGTTATCAAAGCTAGAAATATAAGAATAAAAAATTCTTTCGAATGAAAATAGAAACCTGATTATAGTGAGACACTACAGATAGTATTAAAAATATAACATTTTTTTTTTATCAGATATCTTTTATTTTTGGTTTCCAATAAAATATCAACTTATTACAACTTACAAGTTATTTGTCAACAATAAGTTATCTTTTTGTCTCAAACAAAGTCACTTTATATTAAAAAGATTTTTTTGAAATAATGTACTAGTGTGTAAGGAAAAAAAAATAATTATTTATATCTTTTAAATATTTTCTTTTGAAAAACACCTTTGAGGCCTAGTAGCGCAGTGGCACAAGCGTGTGGCTATAACCGACAGGATGTGGGTTCGATCCCCACTTGAGGAAATGAAATATTGAATATTTTCAATTTAAATATTTAATTTTTTCATTTCTTCGTTCTGGTACAAGACAAACGCGGCGTTGAGTTCCGCCACACAACACGCAATGCCTCAAATTTAGCTGAAAATGGGGAACGGATGTGGAAACGGAGTGTCTTAACACTAGGTTCCCATGTTCCCTCGGCCTACACTGCTATGTGCGGGATACAGCATGAGGCTGAGTGAGAGTGAGTTATTACACATATACTGGAAGAAGTATAAGTTTTGAGGAAAAAAAAAATAAATATCAATTTTATATGTAAATTTTATGTCAAAGACTCTATAATTTTTCAATTTCATACCCTGTATACTTATGCTCAGTTGTTAAATGATAAATAATAGAAGAAATACACACAAAAAACTGCTTTAATTCGCTATTATAAATTTTAGCATACTCTACATTTATTAAAAAATGCATTTTAGCAATAAAAGCTGCATTAAGGAAAATAATCAATTAATTATTTAGCGTAACGGACTTACCGACGAATACATTATAGTTTCTTGTATCGGATAACGGGATCAGTATGAATACTGTTGTCCGGCGATCCTTTCCACGTTGAAATTATGTATAAAATTTAAATATTTTTTAAAAGACATAATGGCGCAGTGTGTAGTACTGGTTGTAAATACAGCGATTATGGACTCCAATCAATAAAAAAAAATTTAAATATAAAAACAATATCTTGTAATAATTTTTCTGGTTTGTTCTTGTCTGGTTTGGGATGTTTTTAATCTTTCACAGGGAACCTTGTGTAATACATTCCACGTTACTCCGTTCTTTGAGGAATGACTGAATTGCACGAAGATGAAAATTAAGATCTTCTTGCGAAAGTACTGTTGCATTACGAGTATCAAAATAAAGTATTGTTGGAGCACGCCTTTAATTCTGGCAGAATGACTACCAGAAGACTAAAGCGCGTAAAATTCCAAAGCATTGACTCAGAAAAAATGGTATTTTATTTAACACTAAGTTATTAAAAACCATCGAGATCATAGAAATTTAGTAGCTATTTTTAAGAATGTTTTAGGAAAGCTATTAAAATATGGGACAAGCATATATTTAAATAAAAAAAAACGCTGTAAAAGAATGTGTGGTAATTGACACATTGTCGTTGAATTTTCTACAAACATTTGCTCTAAAAATGTAACGTTTGAGTCATTATATGTGTAACGCTATGCGTCAGTACCTTCACATAAATTATGTTACTTTTTTTCTTCCGACAACTTCTGGATGTAAGAAAATAAGCTAACTTAGGGTTAATGCAAGGTGTTAAACTTCGGAAAGGGAATATAGTGTCTTAGTTTTTCAAGTTTCCTCTGCTTTTTCTGCCATGTGCAGGATACAGCGTTTCTTTAGATTGACGCTGTATACAAGGACGGCAAAGAAAAGCTGGGTACCTACTGATAAAATAGTGCGTTCCCATTAAGGCACTTCCGTTCGGCACACTTTTTAGAATTCTTGAGGTATTGAGTGTTGAGCAGCGTAACTCAACGCCACAATTTTTGAAAAAAGTTAGCTATTAAAATAATTGATACAGAAGTGTACTCAAAGTAAGAATTGAACCTACGACTGTTAAAGTTTAGAAGTGCAGTATATTATATAATTATTGATACATTACTCGTTACAAATAGCAAGAACAATTCTTATTATAAACAAAACAATCAATTCACTTGTCGCTAGGCGATCCCTGAATAGTGTCAGAGACAAAGAAAGTAACTCCGCCGAAAGTGAAAACCGTGCTAAAGTAGAAAAGGCCAATGGAATTTATAGAGGTTTATAGCTTTTGTATATTACTTTCAAACGTTTGTCTGAGGACGTGACAAGTGTATGTTGAGAAGTATTGTTATATATATATATATATATATATATATATATATATATATATATATATATATATATATATATATATATATATATATATATATATATATATATATATATATATATAATATATATATATATATATATATATATATATATATATATATATATATATATATATATATATATATATATATATATATATATATATAATATTTTAATAAAAGGAGCTTTTTAATAGCATTTTAATGAAATAATATTTTGACACTTGTTAAGGCAGGGGCACAAGCAACTGTAAACGCGACTGTTTGGTCCCCGTTAATGCAAAAAAATCAATTAAATTTCTCATAGAAAAAGAACTGATTATTATTTGTTAACAACTTTTAATTATTTTTAATTTGCTCCATATATCTCAACAACACATGTACCAATAACCAAGTTAACAACATATTATTATATTTTAATTGCTTCAACGTAGATTATAACTAACTACAGCAATGCCCCAAAGCTATAAGGATATCTTGGGGAGTAAAAAACTCGATAGTAATTTTATCTCCCTAACAAGCGTTTACGATACGGTTGGAATGCTCATTTATTAGAATATGAATGTTAAAACTTGAGAAGTTGTTAAATGTATCGATATATTTATAGAAGTTATGATATCAGAACTTTTTTTTTTGAAAATGTTTTTTTTATATTTCTTTCATTGAAAAATAGCAGCGAAAAAAATGGCAGGGTAGGCAGAGGGAAGTTGGGAACCTAGTGTTGACGCTCCGTTCTGTTTCCCATTTTCCATCAAATTTGAAATATTGTGTATTGACTTGTTACCAGAGCGAAGAAATGAAAATATTAAATATATTGCTTAAAAATATTAAATCTTTCACTTCTTCAGGTGTAAATCGAATTTATGACCTGTCGCGTTTGCAGTCACACGCTTGTACCTCTGCGCCACAACAGACTCCAATAAAAAAATTGTCCTTTAAATGTGATTGTTATGAACTTCTCTTAACTAATAATAATGCTCTGAATATAAAAAATTAATCTATTTCTAACCATATTTATTGATGGAAATAGCAAAATGCAGTTTACTCTTGCTAGTTCAACGTAGTCATTAATGGGACCGCTCGGAGTATAAACGGACTTAATATTTCTATTGGTAGTTTAGTGACACAATCTTTAATTACAAACGTGATGGTTGGGGAATCGATATTCGATTAATAAATGTGTACGCCAAAGGGGTAACGGTGTGTTAAAAGACTGGTTTTTTTGGGCGAATAATAAATGGCGCAGGTTCATATCCCGCTACGTTATAATTTTTATACGTTTTCTAAATAAATATTTTTCTAAATAAATATTTTTTTCGGCCTCTACTTTCTAATTTTTACGAACAACTATTGCTGCTCCAGTAAATATAGATAATTGTAGAGGCTTGTCGTGGCGCAGGAGCACAGGGTACGACTGTAAACGCCACATGTGGACTCGCAAAGCGCAGCGTTGAGTTCCGCCGTTCAACACGCATTGTTTCAAGGAATCCGAACGGATATGTCTTAATGTAAATGACGCAGCGTGAAGCTAAAAAAATAACTGTTGGTGATATCGATACAACGCAAAGATACTGTAAAACCGAAAGCCACTTGTTAAATATTTTCTCCACACGGGCAATTATGGTAAATTATACTCTCTTCGGACTTGACTGCTCGGAATTTCAAAGTAATTATATAAATTCATATATTTATTTTAATATTCTTTTTATTTTTTAATGATCTCAAAGGATTGTAACTGTTACTTTATGATGCATGTGACATGTGTTTGTTCAGTAAACATTACTATAGTGACATGTGAAAAAAATACGAGTTCCAAAAACTATTTATAATTTCATGCTCTATCCCGCACGTGGCAAAGTAGGCAAAGGAAACTTTGAAATCTTGTAGTAAGATACCCCATTTACATTATGATATATGTATGTGTTCGGTTTAAAAGCATTGCGTTTTAAGCAGCGGAACTCAACGAAACGCTTTGCCTTGTTACCACAGCCAAGAATGGAAGTGGAAGTTTTACTTCCGTTTCCTATTTTCTGCTGAAATTGAAGCATTGTATTAAGTGGCGGAACTCAACGCCACGGATACCAGAGCGAAGAAATTAAAATTTGAAACATATTTCATTGTTTCAAGTGGAGATCGAACATGATAGGTTTTTTCAATATGTTATTCAAAATGAAGAAGACTAATTGACAATCTAATTTTAGGTCAGATCTTAGAAGGTCTTGGCCAAATAAATTAAGTTAAGTTCATAATAATAATCGCACTCAACAACTTTTGTATAATAAAAAATGTACACATATCACTTAACCTCTTAAAAACCGGCTTAAGAACGACATAAAGTGACCTCGATATGGGCTATCCATCTGATTCAAATTTATATGAAAACCAGACAAGTATTTGTGGTAGTTTTTTTTTTGAATGAAAGATTTCACCAAATATGATGTTTTTTTTAAAGGCATAAAGCCTTTAAAAAAAACATCATTTAGAAAATGAAACTGGTACTGTTTTTCGTGTTTCGTGTTTTTTTCAGCTTTACGCTCTATCCCGCACATGACACTCTGCCATGACATAAGAAACTGGAGAACCTTGTATTGATATTTCATTCTTATTGAGACCCCACTTTCTGCTCAAATTGAGGCATTTGCATTTGGCCTTGACATCATACCGAAATAATAAAATATAAATATAAAATTAATATATTTCATTTCCTCGAGTAGAAATAGAATCCATACCTGTCAAGTTTACATTCGGACGCTTGTGCTTTTGCGTAACGACAGGCCTCATATTTTCTTATCGAATTAATATATCATTTTTTTTTTCATATAAAAAGAGACACTGGATGAATAAAGCGGAGGTACCAAGCAACGTGGCACACTCTATGGGAGGCCTATGTTCAGCATAGGCTGATGATGACCATTATGATATAAAATATGAAATAGAATGAAACATGATATATGAAAATAGTATTTAAGAAAGAGTCCCATGCTCTATATTAAGTAAGATAAGCTATATTAGATTTTTAGTTGTAAAGACATCAACGAGCGCAATGTACGCTTAAAAATATTTTTTTTGAACAGCTATAAAAATCTATTTGAATAAAATTGACAAGCAAATATATTTATGGGAAATCTT
Organism: Eueides isabella; assembly: GCA_019049475.1. NCBI lineage: Eukaryota > Metazoa > Arthropoda > Insecta > Lepidoptera > Nymphalidae > Eueides > Eueides isabella. The sequence goes on along the minus strand of CM032410.1, from coordinate 4,087,288 downwards.
AAGAATAAAGTACCTTAGTAATTTGATGCATTATTTAATGTTTTTAGAATAACAAACAAAATTAATATTAAAGTGCAAATAATTTCGAAAATGTAAAGTATGTAGCTAGAGTAATACACATTTTGTTAGTTCAATACAATTCTATTTTATAAAGATGTGCATTTATAATTAGAATTTTATAATATTTCTTTACCTGTGAATACAAAAACGTTTGTTTTTTTCCTACATTTAAAATAAAAGAGACTCATTTTATCATCTTCTGTCTAACTTTTCAGATATTTTTCAGTGATGGAGCTTAATGCGTCTATTTCTTTACCAGCTATTAAATTTTAAACCAATACACTACGCCACTAGTAATTATCTTACATTTTTTATTGTTAGTTTCACGCTGTATCCCGAACATGACAAGGAACTTAAAAACCCAGTGTTAAGTCTTCGACCACATTCAAACATTTTCGTTTCTCACTTCCTGTTAAATTTTTGAGGCATTATGTGTTGATAGCGAAACTCAACGCCACGTTTTGCCTTGTTACTATAGCGAGGAAGTACAAATATTAATTATTTAATTCCCCTGGAAGGGAACCGAACCCACAATAGCCGAATTTACATTCGTACGTGCCTCTATGGCCTATAAATTAGTTCTCTAGTCACATTTGCTCTGGACGTTTTTTGAGCAAGATAAGTTTTTTAGTCGATGAAGGCATGTGAATAACTTTCACCGTTCAAATCGATTCGCAATTTGATGTCCTGTCCATTCAATAATTCTAATGTACGCTCGTACTAACGTTAATAAATGACGTTTTTCTGTTTATTTTTTTTAATTTATTTATGTATATGTACTAATATAAGGTTAGTGGGAGTATAGTTAAAATATTTTTCAAAATTGATATATAAAAAACAATATTAAAAAGTAACCAATTTTGAATTATTTTGTATCAAATCCCTTCTGTTGTTTATTATGCTAGTCTCTTAATTTATATGTGTATTCATGTAAAACTCTTTCGTTACTGAATGACGGGCAGAAAACGAAATGCTTAGTTTGTGCGTTATCTTCATCCCTTAAAAAATATTTATATTGTACAATTAAATTATAATCGTATAGCTTAAATAATTTCTATAAAACATTTTTTTTGGGTAAAAGTTGTATGGTATATAGAAATTGAATTTATATTAAATAATATTATAGGTTCTTTTTTATTTTTCTAAACAATATTAAAAAATACTACCTACCTCTATCATATTCTTCACCCCGTATAAAGGGAGTACTGTTCATCAACAACACTATTAGAATCATCACATCACTACACTTTTTAACTGTCATTTTGACGTTTATTTTAAAAATAAAAAAAAAACTGAACTATCACTCAATAATTATAGCGGCGGCATCTGAACGGTTTTCTCGGCATTTTTTATTTTTACGTATATATGTGATATATATTTTTTTTATTATCGATATTTTACATCGATTCAAGTGTCTATATTGAGACGTCCACACGGTATCACGAGTAAGAACCTACTACCCGAGTGACCAACTTCTGTAAAATAAGAAACACACATATTGCTTTACCGCTTGATTACGATAAAGTACCATTTGACGACTCTACGTTATATGAAAATGCAACTTTAACTTCTAAGGGTTAGAGTTGAAAATATTTTAAAGCGTTTCAGTTACAAAGAACTCGGTCACAGTTAGTACGAAGTCGCTAAACAAGTGAACGGTGAAATGAGAAATTGTGAGATAGTAATATAAAGGAAAGAGACGGTGATACTTTTTTTTTCAATAACCACATAAACTTTCGATCTAACATATTAACTGCTTGGTTAGTGCTTAAACTAATATTGATGTTCAATTGTTTAAATATTTAAATATGGAATTAAGTATTCATATTTTTTGATTTTCTTCTTTTTAAGTTGACATATACTTTTTGAATATTAAGTCTTAGAAAGTGAATCTCTACATTTTTTTAAGCTTTTAGTTGTAGCCTTCTCTTGAGAGTAGCTGAGGAAACTTGGGAACCTAGTGTTAAGACACTTCGGCTCTCCGCTTTCCACTAAATAGATTTTTAACATTATATATTGATTACAACAAAAATAAAACTCTCTACAATTAATTTATTTATATATTGAAATAAAGTAATTTAAAATTCTTATTATAATTTAATAAACTATATATAAATTGAATTTATTTGTTGATTACGGCCATCGTAGTATAGCTGCACAGCGGCATATGTAATCAACATTGTAATTAGTACGAAGTCTTAACACGAGGTTCCCTTTACCTTCCCTGCTATAATATATATACCGCGTGTAACTAAAAAAATATACCAAAAATTCCAAGTTCCCAATTTATAAAGTCACTTAAAAAATCCTAACAAATTTCATCTCACTTTTTGAAATAGTGACATATGTAATTATGACAATTTTTATTAATTATAATCTATCTCTGTCTCACTTTCACTTTTTTAATATATTTGATAAGGACGTGTATAGTTTCGTGTTTCATCTCCTATGTAGGTTGATCGAAACGGGAATCGCGGTAAACGAACCAATATGGCAACGGTAAATAAATTTACACGGCTTTTCTTTTTTTTTTTTATAAATCCCGTATCTCAAGCAAATGGAATAAAATATGAATGGAGACTGGAAAAAATTATGTCACATCGTTATTTTTGTTAAGAACTTTCATGGTGCAGGGTATTTCTTCGCTCTGGTAACATGGCAAAATGCGGCGTTTAGTTCCGCCACTTACCAAAAATCCTTCAAATTCGGCCGAAAGTGGGGAACTGAATGAAGTGTCTTAACCATAGGTTCCCAAATTTACTCTGCCTATCCTGTTACGTACGGGATACACCGTGAAGCCGAATAATAATAAGTTTTTTTACTATGACAGTAGCAATATTGTTATATTTTAAAGCCTTTATTGTTTTATATGATTATAATTGAAAAAATAAAATACAAATAAGCATAACTAAATACCATAACTTAACTTGAAAAAACAAAAGAAATAATCATTAACAACAGTAACTTTTACTTATTTAATCTATTTATTCCTTTACTCGATGTTAGCATAAGGCCGCTG